>JAJJMC010031210.1:4158867-4296464 GCA_023531435.1 Papaver californicum | reverse complement strand
CTGAAGCCTTAGATCTTTCTCTTTTTGGTTGACTAATTTCTATAGTTATTTTATCTTTTTATTTATTTAATTTATCCATTAAAAATCATTTTTCTTGTTATTAGCACATTAGTTAACTAAAAACTAGAAATCGCAATTATGAAATCCATGTGGAACGAACCGTACATGCATGCATATTGTCTCACCGATAGCCGTGCTCTTGCGGTATAAATTAAAAATCCCATCACCGAACTTCTTAATCTAAATAAAAAATAAATGTTCGGCTAAGAATTCAGTTCCTTTTTGGAACCGAATATTTCTCTGTTTTGCAAAACTTTTAAACGATGCCATCTGAACAGTTGATTTCTTAACCAAACCAATTGTTTGGTTAATTAAGTAAATGGATTTTCTAGATGAATATTATCTAAACATGTAAGTTCATAATACTGACTAAACATAACATAAAACCCAACAATAAAAGGTTCATCAGTTATTACTTATTGTTCAAAATAACTTAAAACATCTGGGAAAAACGAAAGAAAACACATCATAGACATTCAAAGTGATCAATCTCATTAATCTCATGAAATTCTTCCACTCTTTGTTACTCTCTGCTTGGTCCTAGCAACAACCTTGACTCCCTTCTTCTTCTCCTCAGCCTCATCAACACCGCCCTCAGTTAGATCCATGTACTGAACGACTTTATTGTAGTATGAGTTTACGCATGTAAAGTCGCGTTTCTTGAATAAGAGTCTCGGAACAAAAGCCGGATCATTCTCCATCATTCGAATAATTTTTTCATTTGATCCTTCATCTGAGGAAACCTCAATGTAGTTGAGGGGATTGTTAGCAATGTTCCAAGGATTCTCAGGATCGTTCGTCATTAATTTATACCCATTCCGGATCATTCAACATTATTTCATATATTTCTTATGGAGATATTGGTAATAGTAAATTGAGAAGAGGATTTGAACGAATATTAGTCTTTTCTTTTCCCTTTACCTTGTTTCGGAGCCTAAATAATAAATTTTATTCATAAAAATTAAACCAGGGCTAATGGATAAACTAATGTAAAATTTCGTCTAGGAATGTTTATTATCGAGTTAACCGAACAAAAAACTCGGTCAAAATCAAAAAGTTCGGCTAATATGGATTCAAAGAGCCCCAAAATAGTGTAATGTTCGGTTGACAAAAATATTTGAATGCTGACTGAACATTTTATTCCCATTTTTGGACAAAAAAGTTCGGTTAATAAGGCCTATTATCGATCTAACCGAACTCCAATTTTCGACTACACAAAAAAGTTCGGTTCAAAATGCTTCAGAAACTAAGAGTTCGGCTATCCCCTAATTTTGTTTCTCAACATAACTTTTCTAAGTGTTCTTCCTAACAGAAAGTTCGGTTCACTCGATATGATGATCCTAACCGAACATTTCTTTTTTTTGAACAATAATTTTCTTGATTTCAAGTCGAAAAAACAATAAAAAAACGCATAAAAATAAAGGGGTTTGTTGGGAATTACCTTTTAATATGACTACTGGAAGATTCATCCTTTGGTTCTCTCGTTTGGGTCTCGATTTTGCCTTGAACTCCAACAACCGGTTTTTTATTTTGTGGTACAAGTTCTTGAATCACTTCATCAATCAGATCTTTTTGCAATTTTTACAAGACCATGATTCGGTTCAGCCATTGGAATACACAATAAAATTAGTGGAAGATTAGTTTAAAAATGAGAAGGATTTGATGATGGAAGATGAAACGGGAGATAAAGGAGAAAAAGAGTTTTGATTTTAGTTAGGATAAGAATTAGGTTTAGTTTAAAATTATATATATGATTAGGCTTAGAGTTTAGGATTAATTTAATAAAAGGTAACTTACACATTTTCTCCCGTTAAAATTCTTCTTAACTTTACAGGACGGATGACCTAATCATAAAAAAATCCCCTCAAATTTAGAGGGTCCCGAAAAATCCTTCTTTCAAAACCCCTACACATTCCAAAAGAAAATTCTCACGATAAATAATGATAAACACAAGTTAAACCGAGCTGATCTTCCATTGGAATTGAGCAACCCTCATTAAACCGACTAATTATGTTATTTTGGGGCATGTAACCGACGAATTATGGCTAGATGCATCATGCTCAGGCATACGAACTTTACATAACTTGGGCTTTAGGTGTTTCTTAGATATGGGCCTTAATTTATTTATTATATGCTTTGTGCTGAATACAGTTTGGTTGTACCTTCAATCCTTCGTTTATACAGTTCTTCATTAACAACAGAAAACAAACTTCACTCTTCAGATACCAAAATAAAAACAGTCTCAATCTCTTCTGTATAACACTAAATCAGATCGAAACCTTTATTCGATAGAGTTTTCAATTAAACCGAGAGAAAAGTAAATCATTGAATTGAAGGAATCAGCAAGGAATTCTGTGAGGTAATTCCGTTTTATTTTTATTTTATTTAGGGATTTAGGGTTAAATGACGGAGAAGAAGAAGACTAAGAAATCAACAAAAGATTCTAATGGTAATGGATGTTGGTTGCTCAACGGTAGCATATCTCTCACGTTCTCATGCATTACTGTTTTTGCATTGTTGGTAAGAGTAATAGTGTCACTGAATTCATATTCTGGTGCTGGAGATGCACCTAAATATGGGGATTATGAAGCACAAAGGCATTGGATGGAGATTACTCTTAACATTCCTGCTAAACAATGGTATCAGAATAGTACTGTAAATGATCTTACCTATTGGGGACTTGATTATCCTCCTCTAACTGCGTATCAGAGTTATGCTCATGCCTTGTTTCTCCACTACTTTCATCCGGAATCTGTCGCGCTGTTCACTTCTCGAGGCCATGAATCCCCAAAAGGGTAGGCTTTAGTTACTATAAACTTCAATTTTTGGATTACTTTCTTTAGTAATTATAACTGTAGAAAGGAAAAACAAACACACAGTTGAATCAAATTTTTATGCAGAAAACTTCTTATGAGATGGACAGTTTTGTCTTCAGATGTGCTTATCTTCTTCGCAGCGTCGGTTTCCTTTGTAATTGTGTACCATTCTAATCGTGGAAAGAACAAACAACAAACAATGGCATGGCACCTTGCATTGATTTTATTCGGCCCATGTCTTATTCTAATCGACCATGGACATTTTCAGGTGGATACTTATATTCTTGGCTTCTATTTGTAATTTTTCTTTTCATTGCAAGAGCCGATTCTTATACATGCTACTTTTTTTAGTACAACTGCATCAGCCTGGGTCTTACAGTTGGAGCTGTTGCTGCAATATTCTCCAAGAATGAGTTGGTAGCTTGCGTCTTGTTTTGTCTCGCGCTCAATCATAAACAGGTTTGGTGTCAGAACCTGTACTAAAATAGAATTACATTTTCCTTATATTTCCAAACTGATTTTTGCTTTCTTAATTTGATAGACAGTCACTCCTGAGAAGCCAAAGTGTACACCCTAATGAAATCTCTTGTTTTCAGATGAGTGCCTACTTCGCTCCTGCATTTTTCAGCCATCTTTTTGGGAAATGTCTCCGGCATCGAAATCCACTTTTGCGGGTGCTACAACTAGGCTTGGTGGTCGTGGGAACTTTTATTCTTATATGGTGGCCCTATTTATACTCAGTAGACGCGGTTAAAGAGGTAAGATCCAATTTAATGTTGAGTCAGTGATGCTATAAATTCCTCTATCGGTATTTGCAGCTTAAAAAAATGCTTCTCAACTTGGGAATTCTGTATTTCAGCATACTTGAGGGGGAACATGGTCTCATGTCTGTTTAAATATCATGGAAGTTTGTCACAACTTCACGAACTGTTAGATTTCACAGCCATATACTTTATTTACCTAGCAATTTAAGGCACGAATCTCAATTGCAGCATGCAAATTTTACCTCGATATCAAGTGGAGTTCAGGCAACTATACTGACTTGAGTGTTTACAGATTCTGTTATTTTTTGTGCCAGTCTTTTCTGCTCGAGTGCTCATTTATAAATGGAATCACTAAACTTCTAGCAAACAGTAGGGTTTGTATAGTCAATACACAAAGTCACAAGCACAATTTATGTACCTTGAAATGTAAGCTGGGAAGTGTTCGCATGATACACTTTGTTTTATTTGTTAAGCATCAGCATGATAGTCTCAACTCTGAATCTACTCATTATTGACTTCTTTTGGGATGATCTGGTTCTCTGGTACAACCCTGTAGAGTTTTTGCCTTTTTGGTAGAATGAAACCAAGATTTCCACTTATGTGAAAATCTAATTTTATAATTATGGTTCCAGCTTTACTGTTTCCTTAGTTTCCCTTGAGTTTACAACAGTACCTGAAAACCTTGAATGAATGCTGATTACCATGATTACAATGGAGAACATAAACGAGTGTACGGTTAGTTATACTTTAGGGCAATAAAACCATTGAGTTTATATAGTGGTGAAGGTCAAAACTCAATTAAAACAGGTGGGTGTTTGTTATGTGCACAACTCACTAACCGCAGATAGAAACTAGAGACTATTTCTATCTCTTACCAAGATTTATGTTTTCCTTGCTTTCTCTTCCATTTCGGTTCTCTTTCAGCTTTAAATCTGCTGATTTAACTTTGCGTACCTGCTTCTCATAAAAATAATTGAAGTGCTACTGATCACTCAGTTAATAGTAATTGACACAGATAGACATGAGAAGATATCCTCTGTATTTGAACTAGCCTACTTGATAGGTTAGCTGTGGTGATTATCTAGAGTGAATCCGCTCATTTCTCTCAAAAAATCGTCGCCGATAACAAACTTTGTGGTCATTGTACAGGTGTTGTCGCGTCTAGCTCCTTTTGAACGAGGGATATACGAGGATTATGTCGCTAACTTTTGGTGCACAACTTCAGTCCTTTTAAAATGGAAAAAGTTGTTCACAACTCCTTCTCTCAGACTTTTCAGCCTCACTGCAACCTTGTTAGGTGTTCTGCCTTCTATGGTTCAACAAATAAAAGCTCCAAGTGATCAGGGTTTTCTCTATGCATTACTAAATAGTTCATTATCATTCTATCTATTCTCATTTCAAGGTATGCTTTTTGATCCTGTTCTCTTTCTATCTGTTTCTTTGATATGACAACTCTTCTTACAATTGCTTGTGTTATTCTTAGCAGTGCACGAGAAGTCTATATTGTTGCCTCTTTTACCTGCAACCCTTTTGGCTTTTGAGGAACCCCTTCTGTTCAGATGGTTGACCTACTTTGCATTGCTCTCTATGTTTCCTCTTCTTTGCCGAGACCATTTGATCTTACCTTATGTGGCTTTACTCATTCTTTTTGTTCTTATTTATTATATCCCCGGCATTAGACCAACTATGAAGCCCGAAAGTTCTCCCACTGGATTGAAAAAATTGGTGATGATTCTGGTTCTTCTGTGCTCTTTCTTTCTTCATATTGTATATGCAACATTGCGGCCGCCGCAGAAGTACCCTTTCCTCTTTGAAGCCATTATCATGCTTCTTAGCTGTTCTCAGTTTGTGACCATTGCTGCTTACTCTAACTTGAAGCAATGGATGTTGGAGTCCTCTATATGGATGGAGAAAGAAAAGAAAGTTCAATAATCATGTGATCAAATTTACTATTGCAATAGCTAGAAGCTGCAAGATAGATGGCTTCACTTGGTTGACAAGGTAGTTCACCAGGCCCACGCGGCTCCCTGGAATATTTCAGTTGAGTTTTTGTCAAGGATGAAACAGAAGGATGCTACCAGGATTTGCTAGCAATGTTGCTGCGATCTCCCCACATGGGATTCAGTTGGATCAGCATTTCCTTGTGGTATTTGGTGACTTTAACTGTATATTTTTTCACCAAAACAGTTGGTTAATTGTACCGTAAGTTTATTTCACCATACAATTGGATAACCGTAAGTTTAGTTCACCGGATTCTTTTTTTACCTCAAGGTTCAAACCTTTACGCTATCAGTAGTTCCATATGATGTTTCATAGCTGTTTGTTATTGTCATAAGCGGCTTACAACTGATTCTGGCTCTGTTCATGTTGGTTTAACCCTGGCTCAAATTAATCAAATCAGGAGGAGAACTGGATCCATTTCGAAATCCATATTTCCATGATGTTCTACAGATTGTAAGCGCTCGCGGGATGTGTTTAAACCTCACCGGTACTATTCTAAGTAGAAATATTTTAGCTATCCAACAACAAAGTCAGGTTGGCCGAGTGGTCTAAGGCGCCAGACTCAAGTTCTGGTCTTCGAGAGAGGGCGTGGGTTCAAATCCCACATCTGACATGGTTCTTTTTAAAGCCCAACCTGAATACAGGAGAGAGGGCGTCCACCCACATCTGACATTGTTTTCTTTTTGTTTGTATTTTTGAAGACAACAATACAGTGAATACAGGAAGGCTACAGGAATAGTCGAATAGAACTCTTTGTAGTGTGACCAGTGAGATCAGCAATCTTAATTCTTAACCGTTGACGGATACTTCCCCAGAGTTTGTTGGTTTTTAGTGAATCCATGGAAGCTCAGTAGTTGTATCTCATTTTGGTTCCACAACAAAGAACAAACTTGGGAACCAGTATGTATGTGCACTGTGAAATTTCTACCATAATAGTACATCGAGGAGTGAAAGAGATTGAAAAACTCAAAAATAAGATTTGTATTGATATTTTTCTCTTTTTAAAACTCAAAAATAAGATCTATATTGATATTTTTTTCTTTTTAAAATTTAATATATTTTCTCTACTTTTATTCGATGAAAGAAACAACCTTTATATAGATAATACATCAACTCAAAACAGTTTTTAAAGACTAGGACAACCACCACTAACAAAACAGCACCACTAAGGGCAACTGCAGCGGTTTGATTATACCATCGACTAAAGACCAAATTAGTTTGGTTGGAAAAAAAGTTAAACGCAGCGGACAGTCGAGTATATTTGATATTACGCTGCTGCAAAGTAACATTTATTTCCAAACGCCGCTCTAGAACAGCATCTGAGCCCACAACGTTCGACTACGCAAACGTAATGTTTTTGACGTTAAGCTACGGCAGCGTTTTGAATCTTAATTTAAAAACGCTTGTTTAATGTAGCGTTTTGTTTTGAAAACGTTACTCTAATAAACCGTTAACCCCCAAGTGCCACGGTCCTCTAACTCAGCGTTTCAATCCTTCACGCTGTCATGGTATAGCGTTGTATTAAGTAATGCTCTTCTAGCAGCGCGTTAAGTACGTGAAGTGCTGTTCTAGGACAACGTTTTTCTTTACAAACGTTGGACTACAACACCGTTTATGATCAAAAGACAAAAGACATACCATAAACTAAACGTTGGACTACAACACCGTTTTTGTTTACAAACTAAACGCTTACGTTATTCTACAATAACGTTTGTTAAACGCTAATGTGGTGAACCGTTTCGCTACACGTTTCTGTACACTAGCGTTTTTGTTTACAAACGTTTTTGTGCACCAACGTTTCAACCAAACGTTGTAATACACCAGCGTCAGACCAAATCTGTTTTGGTCCATTGACATTGACAAGAAGTAGTCTGGAACAGTAACTTTCTCAGACCATATACTAATTAAACTCGCCCACTGCACTTGTCAATACCAGACCAAAGAGTAATCCTGGTCTTTACTCTTTGGTATGGTCGACCGCTGCAGTTGCCCTAAGTTCCTAAAGACTAGAACAACATAACAAAAACGTTTCTAGACTTATTCTTAACACTCTCTTTTTTAAAGTGAATGACCAAAGACATCAGGTTAATACACCGCACACAGTTAACCTTCTAGCCACTTACTCCTTCCTTAGCCATTTCTTTACTTGAAAAGACTCCTAACATATCTCTTAGCTTCTGAAACACAACTGTCTTGAGTGGCTTAGTCGTCGTCATCATCATCATCATCATCATCATCTTCGTAAAGATCATCATCGTCACGATCATCATCATCATTATTAGCAGATCGGCATCTCACATTATAATCTTCATCAGTTTTCTTCATAACAATTTTTCCATCATAAAAATCATTTTTTTTACACCAAAAAATTTCTTCATCACATTTTTTTTTCTCACCAAATAAATTAAAACAAAAACATTTTTTTTTGTAACTCTCCCTCAACTCAACTCTCTGCCCTAGCTCTGATACCATGTGAGATTTCTACCATAATAGTACAGAGAGGAGTGAGAGAGAGATTGAAACACTCAAAAATAAGATCTACATCGATATTTTTTTTTTTTAAATTCAATATATTTTTTATACTTTTATTTAATGAAAGAAACAATTTTTATATAGACAATACATCAACCCAAAACAGTTCCTAAAGACTAGGACAACCACCACTAACAAAACAACACCACTAAATTCTTAAAGACTAGGTCAACATAACAAAAACATTTCTAGACTTATTCTTAACATGCACCTCCATCAGAAGCAAAGTAAAATAGCCTAGTATGGGCACCATGCTAGAACCCTAACTGCAGCAGCTTGATTTTCAAGCCTGCCAAACCATTAATTAGGAGAATTCGAAGAACATCTGATCCATCTCAAAAATTAACAAGGCTGTCATTCCCAACACATGCTAATGGTTGTCCTAATGGAGACCATTTCAATCCACACACTTCTTGATCCTCGGTATGTTTCTACAATTTGTTTCCTTATTCTTACATCGTTATTGACAATCAAACCGTACATTCCTCCAGTTGAAAGTATGTGACTGTTCCAATCCACTGCACCAACTCGACATTGATGACCACCCAATAGAGTTCTCGGCTGTATTTTAAATCTATAATCCCATAGTTTTTGGTGGGAATGTAGTACAAAATAAGAAGACGATTGCATAAAGAAACTAGCGTCCAAATCATCAATGGAACCCCCCTGAGTCAGTAATGGAACGTGAAAATCTATTCTTTTTTTCTTTCTGGCGGAACAATTGCAGACAAATTTTTCTATCAAGTAAAAACCTTCTGAAAATACAATAGAGGGCGTGGGATGAAATTGCTAATTGCCGTCCCAATGGAGACAATTTCAATCCACACTTCTTGAATCAAACCATCCATTCCCCTATTTAAAAGTATCTGATTGTTCATTCAGTAGTCAAACGTGATAACTTTTTCTTCTTTTTTCCTTTCTGGTGGAAACTGCATATCTATTTTACATGGGACACATCCTGTACATGGGTTTAGATTTGCCGCAGCTACCTTGATCCGAAAAGTCCGTAATAACAACAAGACAAACTCTAATGTAGCATTGCACATTTGCAACAAAAATGAAAAAAATCTTCCACAAACTATTTTTGTTTTGTCGGCACTGCAGATTGTGATAGACCACGAACCACAATGCACTAACTTGGCTTTGTTTACGAAATAAAAATAAAGCCAGTAGACTGATGCAGCAAAGTAGTCATTGCTATCATAATATTATCAGCTTCACATTGCACTAACAAGACTGAACCCAGCTAGCAATCTCTCAAGGAGACTAAAGTTTAAACAGAATGCAAAAATTGATTAGGATGGTGAGAGTGTCACACTATTTTTAAGGACTCCAGCTACAACATACAAACAATAGCAAGGATTAACATATTAAAAAGCTTTACAAAGTAGATGGCTAGCTAGCATGGTGATGCAGTTGTGAGGCAGTCTCCACGATCTTTAAGTCCAAATTCGGCTACATCTAAATTTCCAAGTAAATGCAAATGCATCTTCAAGGACTTGACAAACCTACTCGGACTTGCTATCGATCCCATCTACGTTGCTGCTCCCTGCTTCTCTCAACTAATCATGGATGGCGCAAAACGATTAAAAAAACAACGGAGGTACAGAACAATAAGTAATAACAAAAACACAGAGAACTGGAACAGTCCATGAAATAAACTGAGATCAGATTTCGAGGTTGTTAATATAGCGGGTCCAATTTTGTTTACCAATTGGGATCAAGCCAGTCTATGAGCACTCCGATACAGGCAAAGGTAAGTTCCCTCATCCATTTTAATGGAGTAAGTGACCAGGACGAATGACGAGGTTTGATACTAACACATTGTATTAACAATAAACCTAAGGTCTGAACCTAAGATCCATTTTATGCACCTATTCCTTGGGTGACGATATCCATTTTGACCATTGTTTTGAATTGTGTTTTACAAGGAAAACGAAGAAGTACCCACATAATCAGAACATCTCATCTTTGTTCACCATATCTGGAGAACAAAAGAGGGAGCAACGCTAAGGAAGGCAGCTTCTTGAACTCCTAAACTTATACAAGTGCCGAAGCAAATTTCCATGTTCATGCACTCCAAAACAGTAAATCTAAACGAGAAACAAATAGGATGTTGAGGGTTTACCTTTTCAAGATAATGTTTCCCTGGTTAAGTATATCAGGCAAGCATTAGTAAAGATGCGTGAATAATTCCTCCCAAAGTACACATTTCAAAAAAACAAAAGAAAAATCTATCACCAGAATTATGACACAGTAAATCAAAAATAAAATCAAGCAGACCAACCTTATCAGTTCCATAAACATAATCGCAATAAGTGAACACTGATGCGAAGTTGCTCTGACTTAGTCCACCGACATAATGATGGTAATCATGGTATTCAGCACCACCATAGAATGGAATGTATTTTGTTGGGGTCCAAGGGAAGTCATACCTGCGTATACAGTGCATTCATTCGAGGTTTTCAGCAAATATCAGTTTTACAGAGGAAAATGAAAAGCAAAAAAAGAAAACGAAGAACTGTTACTCATGGTATAGATATTGTAGAAACGACGCGAACTAGAAGATTATAAAATGTGAAAGAAAGGAAACAAAGAAAAACAAAGGCAAAACAATGTCTTATATGATTCAAACAAATGGTTTATAATATGGTCCCATAAACTCATGGGGAAATATGGAAACAGCAAAGCTGAAACCATACCACAGCTTAATTATAAAATACAATTTTCACATTAGTTGAAATCTTGGTTTAATCCCACCAAAATTCTACAGGGCTATACCAGAGAACCAGATCACCCCAAAAAAGGCAAATAACGAGTAAATTCAGAGTTAAGACTATCATTTTGATGCTTAACTAATAAAACTAAGTGTATTGTGTGAACACTTCACAGCTTACATTTCAAAGTACAGAATTTATGTTTGTGAACTTGTATATTGACGATACAAAACCTACAGTTCTCTAGATGTGATTCTATCTATAAATAAGCACTCCAGCACGTTATACCAGTGCCAAAATAACAGAATCTGTAATTAGTCAAGTCAAATAGCTATGCTTTGCTCCGTGGTCGGTATCAAGGAAAAATTTGAGATTTCGTGCCTCAAATTGCTTTAGAACAAAATTTGAGTGTGGTTTGCATTGACACTTGAAAATGCAAGAATTCACCAACACTTTTGCCTCTCTGTTAGTGTCAAAATGCATACTATATTCAAATTAAGTAATGTTACCCCACACTCCATGCAAATTTTCTCCAAAACGGAGCTAAGGCTAGCAAGTAAATACAAGCAGATTATGCTGTCAATACTGATATCCTAAACTAAAACACTCAAGATCACCAAATCAGCACAAAATCCCACCAACCCACCTGTACATCGTGCAACTGCAAACCAAATTACTAAAATACAAAAAACTACACTAATCATATTCTTCTCTTTTTCTACAATTAAGACATTCTTTACATAAATCAACAAAACCGTGATATGCTAAATATAAATTAGAAACAGATCTCACCTAAACAACAATCAGACTATGGAATTGACAATTTGAATCAACTGAGCTATTTGTGATAAAAATGTGAACTTTATGAGAGTACATACCCACTATGCGTTTCAATCGCCTCGATCTGTCGTAAAATAATCCAAGACCAGAAAGTGATCATATGACCAGGAACCATAGCAGGTCCAAGAAATGATGGAATCCCTAAAATCAAAACCTCAGCCCAATGTGCATAGGGTGCTGCAAATCCAATTGGCGCCGCATATTCATGATGAACACTATGAATTTTGTCATAACCCCATTTACAATGCAACCATCTATGGATCCAATAATTCGTATAATCCTCGACTAGAAAATACACCAATAATTGCATAACCATTTCCCAACCTGATGGTAACGGCAATCCTGTCCTAATCCCAACCATCTGTGTACACAAACCCATCAAAATTCATTCAAATTTTAGCCCAAAGACACCAAATTTCAGCCAAAAAACACCAAATGTGGATCAATATCCAATCAAAATCAAATCAAAACGTAGGAATTGATTATATTTATATATACCTGAACACTGGGGTAAGAAACAAGCTGAAGAGGACCCACAACAAGACAGAATGTGATCATAACATCTTTATAACATTTAAAAATCCCTTGAGTAGAGATCTTAACTTTAGGTTGAATCTTATATTTAAGAATGGAATGTGCTTTTTTGATCTCCATAAATACAACTGGCAGCGGAACTAATGAGAATATAACAAACAAGAAGAGAATAGTATGACAGTAAAGATAATAATCTGATTTATTAGCTGAATAATCAAACCATAATTTCTCTGCATAACTTAATTCCCTTCCTAATTCTAATTCTGCTTCTTGCAATGTCTGATACGGCAACATTCTCACCACTACTAATATTACTACTACTAAACAATCTCGATCTTCTTCTTCTTCTGCTGAGGGTAGAGAAGAAAATCAGAGCCCTAGCAAGGGAAATGAAGAACGAGATTGGGGAAAGGGACGAGAAGATTGAGAATCTGGGGGTTTATAATTGAGAAGGAATAATGGTTTGAGACTACGAGAAGAAAGAGCGAGAGATGAGTGGTAATGGATGAATTGCTAAAAACAGGCTGTAAGGCTGGAAGGAAGTCACATCCCATGTACTTTGAAGGTTAAGGTTGAGGTTGTTTATGGGTTTTGTCGCTCTCTATTTGATACTCTTAAAGAGTGTGACTATGTGATGCTGTACTACGGAGTGTTAGTTTGTAAACCAACTTCTTTTAAGTTGGTGTATGCTATGCACGTGTTGTGTTTTACTAGACCAGGTTGATTTCTTGGAGCCTGTTTTTATCGAATCCCGTGAAGACGGCGGTCAAGGCCCTCGTAGTTGTGTGACATGGCTTCACTACAAGCAGTGCTATCCGGCACGGTCACGCGGGAGAGTTTTTATAAGCCAGCGAGTTGCTAGCTATATATTTTTAAGCCGTTGAGATGAATGTCCAGCTGTGTTATTGATTATAATTGTAAATAAGTCTTTTATTTTAAATTTACTAAGTTAAACTAATTTTTATAAATAATCTATAATTCATTTATAAGGATTTTTTTATGGAAAAACAGTTTTTTTCTATCACCACCGTTTAATACCATTTTCATCTTCTTCTTCTTCTTCTTCGTACCAACAGTAACAGTAGTATCCCTCTTAAACAATTTTCACTATCATCTCCCCTGATCAAACAACAAAAAAATCCTAAATTTGAATTAAAATTTTACATTACCAAAAACATAGCCATAATTGATGGAATTGAAAATAAGATTCAAAACAAAAAGGGTTAATTGATGTTTGGTACTCAGCTTTTGACCAACTTTAGTCTTTGGTCTAACATTTGTCCAATGTTAGGGTTTGGTATTTGGACTGGACGTTGACTATCTTTGACTAGGTTAAGTCCTAACTTCTGTTTAGTAATTATTAATAAATTTATATAAAATGTTATACCCTTCACTCAACTAATATTTATACAGTAACCATTGGATTGGTCAGTGAGTCGACTCGGCTGGACTGAAAATCCGGCAGAATTTCGTTTATTTCTGGTAATTTCCCGCCAAATCCAGGCCATTCTAATTGGTCCTTCCCTGTAATTACATCAATCATTCAACACAATTCATTCATTCTAAATACGAACCTATAACAGATCTTAATCGTTCTCTATTTCTCTTCAATTTTTTTCAGATCTTCAACTCGAAACCCATCACTTAATACCTTGTATCTTCTTTAAATTGTACGACAGAACTAGCTTTACTCTTCAATGGCAGTAAATCAATCTTCCCTATAATCTCGTGAAGGAACCCACTTAGCTCTATGTAATTCACGACAACAACAAACTCTCATACTTACGACCATTAATTAGCTCAGCTCACCAGCACCCATAACAGTTCACGACAACCATCAATTTTTCTCGTAACTCAAGCCAAATTCAAATTAGAGAAAACCCAAGCTTCCATTCACAGATCCACCTGGAACCTTCTTCTCTTTCTCCATCTCTCTTATTTTCACCCATCTCTCTCGCTGTCTTTCTTTCAGTCTCGATTTCTCTATAGGACACGAATTTGAGATAAACCCAACCCATAACACAAACCCTTAAGATCCCCAATTCTTTTTCCTCAATTTCTTCCACCACAGTCTTATCACCAAATCCCTTAGATTCTAATTTTCTCTCCGATTTTAGGGTTTGAGATTATAATTCTTCCAGGGATTCTTCCTTCTCATAAGTTTTCTTCTTCTTCCTCTTTCCCCATTTTTTTTTCCTGTTTCTTCTTCCCCTCTTCCTAATTTTCATCCTTTTTGGATTCAGTAGCTAACACGATTAGGAAGAGGGTTTCGGTTTTTCGGTTTAGATAATTAGGAGGCGGAAGAGAATAGGCGATTAGGGTTAAATGTTGATGTTTGATCTCTTACCATTGGTTTAAATGGCTTTATTAGAGTCGTTGGTTCGTAACTATTTCACGGGTATACTTGTAAATTCGTATTATTTATAACATAAAATTAATTAAAGTTTTGTCACATACGGTCAAAGACAGTCAACGTCCAGTCCAGGTACCAATCCCTAACATTGGACAAATGTTAGACCAAAGACTAAAGCTGGTGAATACCAAACATCAATTAACCCAAACAAGAAAGGAAAAAAATAAAATCAAATAGATTAACCTTCAATATAACACAGTCATTAAACAATACCAAAACCCACCATTTTTTCCCCAATTCTTTTTTTCTGAAACTAGTGGCAGAAATAATTTACCTAGGGTTTTGGATCTCAACTTCACTGCAAAAATCAAATTGTGTGATTATTTGATTAATTGGCATGATGGTAAAGTATTACTAGTAAAGCTAATTAAGAAGACAACCGAAAGAGAATAACATTTCAAACGTGAAAAAAAAGGAACTTCATCTTTGTTCGTTTGTTATTCCATGAATGAGTTACTTAATAAATATGATTTATTTTAAGGATCTACCATAAATTATACTCCCTCCGTTTCATGAAAAGAGTTACTTTTCATATTTGCACAATTGTTAAGGCAAGATGAGAGAGAATAACTTTTAAAATTTATTTCCAGATTTATCCTAACAAAAAGTTTAATATTACATATATTTTTATAATGAGAATAATAACATTTCTTAGAATAACAAGGGTAGTTTTGAAAGTTTTTTATGTTAAAATGAAAGTAACTCTTTTGTTGGAACAAAAATTTAAAGAGAAAGTAACTCTTTTCCTGAAACGGAGGGAGTATTTATTAATAGCCGTCGCTAGTTAAAAAAACTTTATTAGAAGAAAACAAAATAAGCAGATCTCATACATCCAACGGCTAACAACTTGCTAGCTTATAAAGTTCTCCTGCGTGATCGTGCGCGATAGCACTACTCCTTCACTACAGCGTAATAGAAGAGAAAAATTCAGGGAATCCATTAAAATTTGCATTCTCCAATACAAATTACAATAATATCATCTTTCATTTTTTTTCTTATTATACTTTACACTTTCCAATGCAATAACTGGATGTTATTTTGTGCACCCATAAAACCCAGTAAGTAATCATGATAATTCTTTGGTGCTAGTGAAATAACTTATAACTGAAAATCAAAGTTGAGTTTTTTACCAGCAAGCCATCGATATGAGGATTAGCTTTTTTTATATAAAAAAAGAGGCAGAAGATAATTTATATTGGTCGGGAACTAAAAAATGGTTTATTCACAAATATATTTGACTACTTCCTTATCTTAGGATCTGCCAATAGACATGATACTTGGTTCTGGAGAAAGATTTGGAAAAATCTAGTAATCCCTAGGATTTTATTGTTATATGGTAAATGTTGACGGATGTCCAATCTCTAAATTTTAAAATTGTATTTTTTTTCAAAAAAAAATATCATGCGTTATATGTTATGTTATTTTGGTGTTGATGAAACAAGTAATCATTTGTTCTTAAACTGTTCCATGACCAGAGTTGTATGGGTTGCCTTAAATATTCCTTGTCCCTCTTACAATGGGAATTACCTTGAATGTGGATATGATAGGTTCAAATGCGATACGAAAAAATTGGATACATATTATATGTATCCTTTTATTAATCCAATAAGTAATCATAAAAATATAAAGATTTATAGTATTGTCCTAAGGGGATTACGAAGAAACCATACAAAAAAGATTAAACCAATTCAAAACCGATTGTTAAAACCTTCCATGTATAGTTAGTATTTGTTGAATATTAATATTCACAACTAACTAAACCAGCTTAATATAATGGCAATTAGAAAATAAATGGCCTATACTTCACAGTTTTAAGACGGTCACCATAATTGATACAAATAATACAATGGAGTTCAATGTCTCCCATAATAAACTAAACCATCCTAACAAAATGACAATTAAAAATAAATGGTCCACACTCCATATTTTCAAGACAATCACCATAATGGATAAAAATTATACAATGGAGTTCGATGTCAATCTTTCACCTACTCAATTTCTTTATAAATGGAGTAATACCCTTAAAAGGTATTTCCATTAAATTTTTGCCTCAGAAATTTAAACGAATAGTGACTTTAAACCACATACTCACAGTGGATGGGCCCCTCAAGAAAACAGGGGGCTGGTTTTGGGGCCCACCCACAGTGAATAGGCGGTTTTGGTGTGGTTTAAAATCACAGTCCTTATAACTTAAGATAGTGGACGCTGTCTTGGCATTCACGTACGTTGGTCAGATTGGTAGTATGCACAGGAATACTGAAAGAATTGGATAACTAAGGGTAGTTTACTTGGTATCAACTATACAAAGTTACGGTAGTCAATTTGTATATCAGTTTAATTCTGAGAGTATTCAAAACTGGAATAGGTCTCAAGGTTTTTCTGCCGAGCAGTTTTCCTCGTTAATAAAATCTTGTGTGTTTGTGTTATTTACTTTACTTCCGCAATTGTTTAGCTTTATAATTAAAGTAAATACACGTGTACGTTAATCACATCTTGGTAAAGATCACATAGTTAGTTTGATCCGAACTTTGACTATTACCAAGATCACCTTGTTAAAATAATCTTGCAGGTCGTTATTGTTACAGTAAGATTACACAAGATGAGTATACATAGGTTGATATCGAAAAGGTTGTGGTATACTTGGTACCCTCGTCATTTTAAAACCTATATTTACCGAGAAATAAATAAATAATAAGAGCCAAAAAGGCCATTGAAATACGTGCTACCCAGTTTATAAATGCACTCACCACGATTAGAATGATTTTTTTTCATGAAAGATGATAAAACCTCAACTGATTACATCATTTATTAAATCCCTCACAGGGTAGGGACAAAATATAACATCTTGGAGTCTCAAGTAGTACATCATAGCTGAGAGACTATCTTTTATCCAAAACAAACACGAAAGATTTAGTGCTTCTTTAATAACATATCTACAAACTAATATAAAAGTATGAATCTTAAAGTTATAATAAATTTTTGATTGTTTCCAGAGTCTGAACTGATATTGTAGCGACTTTCCTCAGCTTTTGTATACTTTCCTATAAACATCAACAAGGTAGGTTTAAAATTATTGTGAGAAAGATTATGTTCATTCCAGTCTATTGCCCATTGAAATGCAACTTCATCTCTTAACTCTTCTAGTTATTCTCTAGTAGTAAAATATCCGTTGAGTCCCCTTACAACAATTATTGTTCCTTCCCATTCAGTTATAGTTAGACCAGTTCTAGAAGTTGCAATAGGGTTTAACATGGATATAACAATGTTAGTGTTATAGGATAAGAAAGTTTTGTTACTTGTTGGTTCGTTCTTTGACAATCTCCAGAGTTTTATCTAGCATGGGGTTATAAAACAAAGTTTTCATAATATTATATAATTTTTTATGGACATGCCCAAAGCTATTCATGAATTTCACAATAGTAGTAGTACTAATATTTTTTTTCTTTTCGTTGTTAAGGACAATATTACATCTGGATTTCCGGATATATCAAAGCACCAAACCTACGAAATTCAAGCCATTTCATAACATATCCTCCCTGTAAGTATATTCAAATATCTTATTCATCTAATTATGAAAATCATTCAAATCATAACTAACATAAGACGTATCAAAGTTTTAGTGCATCCAAACTTGTGCAATAAAGTTGCACTTAAGAAAAAGATGAGTAAGACATTTGGTTTTGTATATCTGGTATGATGGCTACCACTCTCATATTATTGGGAAATATAGAGTGGGCAGCTTGCCACATAAAATTCTAATTGAAGGTATTATTTTCAACTTCCAGTTTCAGTTGTCCAAACCACTAGAATTAATAAGATTGTAGACGCAACTTACAGTAAAGTTATATGTAGAGTTTAGATTCCAATGGGACGAACCATTGGTGTTGATAGTCGATATATGAATTTTCTTGGGTGCCTTTATCAATTTTGATGGATGCCTTTATCACTTCTACGGAGTACTTTTTAACACTTTTCGAGCCATATTTTCCACAATCATTTATATCCCAAAAATACCTACAAACACATAAAATGTTAATATTAGTACAACAATTGAGAAAAAATAATATAAAAATGAGCTTAAATAAGACACATAAATTTGTCTATCAAATACCCCAAAACTTATTATTTGCTAGTCCTCGAGCAATCTAATCTAGAAAATAAAAATCCTAACTCACTTTCGCAGGCATTGCGATTGCACTTAGCGTGTGCAACAAGCCTTTGAACCCACAGGTCTCCCTATCGGACGAGTTGTAGTCTCATGATGGTTTACAAGAGGTGAACCCATAAAACCTTTTACTCCAAAGCCTAGCTATTTGTGAACGATTGAGGATAAACACTAAATATACTATTTAGTTGGCTACAAAATTCTTTGGATGATGGTTGGAATTACCATATTTTGAATCCAATTGTTGTACACGAGTTTACACTCAAGTATACTAAAATTCATATATAATAAACAAAGTATTACTCAGAAAGTCGTACAATGGACCACGATACTCGGAATCTAACAAACCACAATCACATGAATAGATTAAGAAGATGGATATGGAGATAAAATTGTGCGCATATTGACTAAGGTGAACGATGTTTCAAGAGTATCTATATCGTGCCAAGATGAACCCTAATAGTTTGAGATATGCACCCACTGGTCTGAATCCTAATTCTAATATCAACTCAGCTGGTATATACAAGGACCCCAGCGGTCGATTTATTGAATATATACAATTATTTTTTATTATTTTTTTATTTTTTTAATAATATTATTATATATTTTTTTCGACAACATGATTAGATCTTCTGAATCTAAGTGCATTCTCTTTGTCAGCATATTACATGATAGTTCCCATGGATCATGCGTGCTACGCTTGCTTAGGCGACGGAGACAGGGAGAACACACACATATTGTTATCCAATTGTTTTTTTAATTATTGTTCAAGTTAAATTAAAATAATAGGGCTTGATCTTAATGATTCTACTTCATCCTGGCGATAAGATGGATACTAGTGCCCCACCAAATCACTTAGAGAAAT
Source organism: Papaver californicum (assembly GCA_023531435.1). Classification (NCBI taxonomy): domain Eukaryota; kingdom Viridiplantae; phylum Streptophyta; class Magnoliopsida; order Ranunculales; family Papaveraceae; genus Papaver; species Papaver californicum. Next base: position 4,276,757 of record JAJJMC010031210.1, on the reverse strand, counting down.
ACATAAAGTTACAAAAATAAAAACAGAACGTGATATGGTGACGACTATCATGTTATTTCTAACACCCGAGCTTTGTCCCTTTATGAATAAACCAGTTAGCTTGGTCCCTACAGCCAAGAAGTTTGTTTCTATCTACTTAGAATGGTCAATGTCATCCTAAATTGTTCATAGGTTTCTAAATTTTGGAGTTTTATTATTGCACTAAAAGTTTCTCCTTTACCCAAAAATCTTTAACCACATCATGCAGAAGAGAAAAAGAGATTCCTGTCATTTCTCATATTTGAACTTGGGAAGGTGGGCGCCTTTAACAATTGGGTGGGTACTTTTATCGATTTTCTTGGGTGCCTTTATCAATTTTGATGAGTGCATTTATCACTTCTCTGGAGTACTTTTTAACACTTTTCGAGCCATATTTTCCACAATCATTGATTTCCCAAAAATACATACAGATACATAAAATGTTAATATTAGTACAACAATTGAGAAAAAGCAATATAAAAATAAGTTCAAATAAGACACATGAATGTGACTATCAGTCACCATTTTACAATCTAACCCTGGCATTTATTCATAGGTCCAAGCGAAGACATCTTGGTATTTTTTGAGTATACTGATGAGTTTTGTCTTCTCTTTTGGTGACAAGGCTGAACTAACTGAAACATGTCGTGGATTTTCTTCCGTTCCTAGGTTGATGGTTTCGAGCACGTCAGCCATAACGTCTGTCCCGTCTTGTAATTGTCGTGGAGCGTCTTGAACCTCTTTATGGTATGACTCTTCTCTGTGGTTGCATATTTGTGGGCGGATAAACTCTTGGTGGGTCTCCCCAGTTGATTGCTAACAGCGGTGACGGAGGTATAGAACCTTTTTATCGTTGTCGCAGCTAGTCACAAAGCTACGACCTCTCTTAGCAGGTGAATGATTTGCACCGCTGGAGGTCCCATAGCGGTACCCAGAGGGTCTGGTGTTTGAAGTCGTTCCTGATGACCCGGCTCTTACGGCATATGTTGATGGTTCATCTGCTATCGATGCCCAATCAGGTAGCGGCATGTTGTAGACCTTGTTGGATGGTTTGACGGCATCGTCTTCTGGCTTGAAGAATTCAGCATCATATATTGGAGTGTAGGGTGATGGTGATGTCGTTATGCGTATGATTTCCCGTTCAGCACTGCTTTAACGAATTGGTGGTAGGTAGGAGGAACAACTTTGTTGTCATGTAGCCATGGGCGCCCTAATATCAGATGATATTCGGGATCCTCAGTAATGACGTGGAATTTCACCTTGGACACGATAGGACCAACTTGTAAGTTTAAATGAACATGGCCATAGGAGTTAGTGCAGTTACCTCCGAAATCTTTCATCACTATGGGATGTTGTATGATCTGGTTCTGCCGGATTTTGGAAGTCTTGAACGTCCTGAGTGTAATGACATTGGCAGCCACTCCCGTGTCGATAAGGGACCTTCTAAATTCGAACTCTTTGACATGAGTAGTGACATACAGAGCCCGGTTGTGACATTCTTCGGCCATCATGTCCTCCTCGGTGAAAGTGACGTTGTTTATAGCTGGGTTGTATGACATGGTTGTTTCTGTTTCCATCGGGGATGATGTCAGGCGTGTATTCACGACTATGCGGTTGAGAGCAGCAAAGGTGTCGACACGTTGATCATTGGAAAAGTGAAGGAGCACGCACAAGTTTTCAATTAGAAACATGACTTCCTGGTTCACCGGCTATTCCGTAGTGGTGAAGCTCCTAATATTGTGAGGTGGAGAATCACCAGTCGAGAAATCTATCCCTGGTTCTGTGGAGCCTGACCTCGTTCAAAAGCGCTACGACACCCTACTTCTTCTATTAATTTGACAAGGGAAGAGAACAGAGAACCTACCGCATCTTCAAGTCTTGCTAGAATTCTTGTCTGAGACTATTGTCTTCGCATCAATTCATCCAAGGTGATTGGGGTTTTGATTCCTCCAGTGATATCGTTGGCGTGGTTCATATTGGTGGTGCCATTGATAGTCGGAGAGGAATTGTGCGTCACCATTGGCGTTGACCGGGAAAATATTAGAATTGGTGGTGGTTATAACTGACCTAAGACCAACCATTTTTTGGGTGATTGAATAATCGATTTTTAGATGGTTGAAGAATCGGATTCGTGACTGAGAGATTGATTTCCCACTGTGGTCGTCAATAGTTAGTACGTGATTCTAAGCAAAACAATGTACTGTAGAAGTACTTTCTATAGATTCGGAAATCAAAATCATATAGGACAAGCACGAAAGTAGCTGTTTTGTCCTGCTTCGGTCACAAGGAGAGAAAATAGTTTGATCTTAGGGGAGGGAAGCAAACAAAGTTGAAGGAAATGAGTGTGATGAATTGTGTGTAGAATTGATGAACTATTGGAGAAATAACAGAGCTCGTGAGAATGGTAAGCTTGTTGTGTTTTCTGAATAGGCTATATAGCATATTTATATAGTTTGGGAACACACGTTTTCCTTGTAAGTAGTAGAGGTAGTGAAGAGACGGAGGGGTGGAAGATGTGGGGATAATGGTATAACCGCCTTGGAATTTTCGGGAAACCATTACTCCATTAACTGCTTCAACCTTGCCACTACTTTGTAAATTTCTTATCATAGGGTGTTGCCACGCCGCATGTTGTTGTAACCACCTGGTCAGTTGTCATCCAAGCAAAATTAATTCAAGTTCTTACTTCACTAATATATATTAGAGTATAGTAATAAGAACAAGTTCGTTCCCACAGAGAGGCAGGTGATTGTTAATTAATTTTGATTACTTATGTAAACAGGGGGAGGGGGGAGGTTTGGTTGTGATTATAACTAAATTATACTAAAGCAAAAAGATTAAAACGAATATCAGAGATAAAGAACATTGGTTAGAGAGTTCATCTTCCATCTTCCAACATGTTATCAACCAAATCATACTCAACATTCATGCACTCTCAATATCAATAACCCTAAAGCATCCTATCGCAGGCTTACTCCGGCAAAACTCTTATTATCATCAAAGGCGCAAGAGTCACTCTTTGAATCCTTTTCATCAAATAACTTGGAGCAAGAGACGCTCAAGTTTAACACAATGAAAGCAATGGTATTTGTGAGTAGAGGTTATTCTAAGCAATCTGGCGCAAGAGCCACTCGGATTTAAGCTAGGTCACGCTTCTACACATAACTGCATGGCAACATCCCGTCGTTAACAAATATGTTATACTACTTGTAACAAGGGTCTTTCGAAAATTCCGGATCTCAAACCCTAGTTTATCTATAGATGTCAATGCATGCTCATCTAATTTGCAACTTAAACAAACAAGCAATCCATCATACAAGGCGTTATAAACAGTAGAACATAAGCTATATTGAAGAGATTATGAACATATGAGAATGAATACTTCAATTAATAAACATGTTTTCCAACTTAGGACTACATCTCTAACCAATAAGAAAATTTTAGTTCATCATGGATTTCTCAAAATCCATGGAAAATAATCAAGAAAGCAAGTAAAGCAAACCCTAGATTCTTGTTCTCCTTGTGTTTTCCAAGTGTAAAAGGTCCTTATTAATGTATTGGATGTCTCCTTATATAGTATCCACGAAATCTAGGTTTTTAATCCTTCCGGGACCATGTTTTCCATGTTTTAGAAGCCCACACACGTGCCAAAACTCCCCATTTACGGTTGGGTTCGAGCCAATAAACCCAACAGTAACTCTGGCACAAAAAATATCACCCCAAAAGCCCCCAGATTTACGGTTGGGTTCGAGCCAATCAACCGAACCGTAACTCTGACACACAAATTCGCTCCAAAATTCCCCAGGTTTACGGTTGGGTTCGAGCCAGTAAACCCAACCGTAATTCCTCCTGGATACTTTTTTGTACTTCACTATTTTGATCATTACTCCCTCATCCGATATCTGATTGACCTCATTCTTTTTGGGTTGAATTCGTCTTTCAATTCTATATAAAATGGCAATGATAAAATCTTCATATCTCTTCAACTAATTTTTCGGTTGGGTTTGAGAGTCTAGACCCAACCGTAAATCTTCCTGGAATTTGCCTTCAAAACCAACTTCTTTTACGGTTGGGTTTTGAGGTACTTTCCCAACCGTAAATCTTCCTGGAATTCGCCTCCAAAGTTGTGTTTCCATCCTTTAAACTCTTATTTGGTTGAATGCACTTCAAAACTCCTAAGAAACTCATAAACAAACAAAATCAAGACATAATGATATGTAAACTAACAAGAAATCAATGAATTAGAGTATCCAAACAGTGCAAATAATGCACCTATCACCACCAGACCAAAACCTCATGAAGAATCCCCCCATGTAATTGTTTTGATTTTTCATAGAAGTTAGTAGAGTCATGGACTCAAAACACGTGAGTAATTCGTGAGTTTATCGTAAGATAATGGTATCAATGAGTTTGTGCTAATGCAATATAGCAATGGTCTAGTATTAGTGCTAGTTAGCAAAAAATTGTGTTCGAACGAGCGGATGAGGTTGGCGCAGCAGAGCATGAGTAGGAAGACGCACAAAGGTAAGGAAAGAGGAGTGCTAGCGTCGTTGGCATCACAGGCGCTAGCGCTGCTGCTAGCGCTGATGGTTCTTGTTTGGCGCGTGGGAATATTGGCTTTGTTAGCTTTTTGGCACATGTGTCTGCTACTCATTGGTGTTGGGAGTGTTGTTAGGGATTCCTAAGGCTGGCACTTGCTAGTGGCATGATTATTTCCTATGCACTACTAGATTTGGCGTTTATTAATGTCGTGGCTATATTTATGGCATGTTTAGGGTTTCTCAGTTGTATGAGATTTAATGTTAACATTTATGCTTAACTTTTATACAGTGCATACAAAATATTTTCAAGAGATTCAGCTGTGGAAGTTTGCAACTTGAGATAATGCTTGATGCGACTCTGCAGTTAGATGGTATGCATCTTATTAGCGTTTTTATCCAGATATGGCATAACCTCTATTATGAATGTTCGGGATTTTGTATAATCAACATGTTCTGATTAATACAAATAGTTTACATGGGTGCATATGAAATAACGAGGGTTTAGCTGGGTAAATCCCTGAAATTTTGAAGGAGCATAAGTATATAAATAGTTACAGAGATATTGTAGTTATGAGATGAATACGCATTCTCGATTCTCTTGCGGAATGTAAGATAGAAGTACGTATCCATAATTCTGATGTCGGGTTAGAAATTCTATACATATATATTTATTTTATGTGTCTTCAGCTGAGCAAATGCACTATTATAATTTTCTTCTTTGTAAAAAATCCACCATCAACAATGGTTTATGATCTTGAGTCAAAGATTACATACACCTCACGATATGTGGTATTTCACAAAAACATCTTCCCTTTTCATGATTTATTCAATTCTCCATCTATATTTGTCGCTGCACAAGTATATCAGTTAGAATATACTTATTGTGAGTCCATCTTTTATCAACCTTCTTTGCATCCTAAATCTCCATTCTCGACTACAGACTCTCATCAGTCTTCTACTTCTCCTTTATAAACAACATGTGAAGTCTCAAGTCCTGAATTTAGTCCAGGCCCTTCATCATTACCATACTCAATATGGTTCATCGATTACCACTTCCCCTTCAGACTCTCCGTACATAACCAATAATTCAGTGGTTTCATCAGGTGCCACTTGTTCGAAGCACCCACAAACAAATATCATTCCTCCTTCCCAATCTGAATTGCACCAAACATCTTTTGTAGTTCCAGTATCCGAGTCTATCATCGCCCCAACAGACTCTCGACCATCCCGTGTAAGAAATCCACCTACCTACTTAAAAGATTATCATTGCTCAACAACTGGATGTACATCAACTTCAATTTATCCAATGACTAATTATTTATCATTTGATAAATTCAAACCATCTCATAAAGCTTTTCTGGCTGCAGTGATTCTTACAGAAGAACCCAAAACATTTTCACAAGCAATCAAATGTCCCAAATGGCGAGCAACTATGGCTAAAGAAATCGTTGCTTTAGAAGCCAACAATACCTGGATCATGGTATATTTACCACCTGGGAAAACAATCATTGGATGCAAATGGGTTTTTAAAATCAAATTTAATCCTGATGGTACTGTTGAACGATACAAGGCTCGTCTTATAGCCAAGGGTTACACTCAACATGAAGGGATTGATTACTATGACACTTTTGCAACTGTAGCAAAACTAGTCAATGTACGTGTATTATTATCTATTGCAGCCATCAAAGGTTGGTCTCTACATCAACTGGATGTAAAAACTGCATTCCTTCAAGGGGATCTTGATGAAAAAATCTATATGAAAATCCCTTCTGGTTTGGCACGTAAAGGTGAGTCTCAAGTTTTCAAACTTAAAAAATCACTATATGGCCTTAAACAAGCCTCTCGTTAATGGTTTTCCAAACTTTCTACAGTTTTGATATCTGAAGGATTCCAGAAATCTTTATGTGATAACTCTCTTTTCACATATCATCGAGGTACAACATCCATTTGTTCTCGTTTATGTCGACGACATAATTATTACTGGCACAAACGATGATTTCATTAACTCACTCAAATTACGTCTTGCATATCATTTTTCGATTAAGGATCTTAGTCGTTTACAATATTTTTTGGGTATTGAAGTCTCTCGATCTGCTAAAGGTATTTTTCGATGTCAAAAAAAGTATGTCCTAGACATTCTTAAGGACTCTGGTCTCACAGGAGCATGTGTTTCATCTTTTCCCATGGATACACATCTCAAGTTACTTCCTACAGATGGTAAGGGTTTAACTGATCCAAGTTATTTTCTCCGTCTTATTGGCCGTTTGCTATATCTCACTGTCACTCGTTCGGATATCACATATGCAGTCAATTATTTGAGTCAGTTTATGCAACATCCTCGTGCAACGTATCTTGATGCTTCTTATCGTGTATTGCGTTATCTCAAGGGAACAATTGGACATGGCATACTTTTATCTTCATCCAGTTCCCCATCTCTACATGGCTACACAGATTCTGATTGGGCAGGTTGCTCTATTACTAGGCGTGCTACTATAGATTACTTTGTTACAATAGGTGATAGTCCCATTTCCTGGAAATCAAAGAAACAACCTACCATTGCCTGCTCTTCCGCTGAAGCCGAATATCGTTCCTTGGAAAATCATACATTTGTCCTTCAATGATTACGATATCTTTTCCAAGACATGCGCAGTCCCATGTCCTCTCCTTATCACTGTCTCTTGTGATAGTCAAGCAACAATTCACATTGCTCAGAACCCAGTCTTTCACGAACATACTAAACAAATCAAAGTTGATTGTTATTTTGTTCGTGAAAAATTATCAGTAGATTGATCTTATTAAAACACCTTAAGTCCTCTGATCAAATTGCAGATGTTTTTACTAAGCCATTAGGAGCTCCAAAATTTGACCATTTAGTTAGCAAGTTGGGCACTCGTTCTGGTTCTACCGCTCCAACATAAGAGGGTATTAAGGTGTTGTATCCGATCAAATTAAATTATTGTAACTTAGTCACTTTCTTTTCCTTCCTTTTAGCTCGATAGGTTTTCCTATTTCTTTGTTTTTTATCCTTATCAATGTAAATCATGTATCTACCATAAATATGAATCAATGAAACATATCTCAAGAATCAAAATCAGTCCCATATTTCGTTACCGCAGAAAACCCTGTTAGAAATTTTGTATGAAATATTAACTGAGTGCCGATCACGTTCGCAGTGACGATTAAACAAAATACACTGTATACAAATGTAAAAGAGGACCAAAAACATTTTTTAATTCGTGCCAAGGAAAAAAATATTGGATACAAGTGCACTATGCACGTGAGTGGTTCAAAAATGAATGATATACAAAAGGAATAATAAAAAAAACTTTAAAATAAAAGAAGGGAGAATGCCATTATGTTGAGCGAAGAATCTGTTCGTAGGATATCCAATCCAGGATCCAGCTTGTTTGATTCAAGTTGTAAAAAACGCCTAGTTCCATGAAATTATCTGCTATAAAACATAACTAGAAGGGTTTCGACGGATATTTTTTCTATAAAACTCAAACAAAAAAAAATTAGAGCAAATATTTTGATGATATGTTACTTTTATAAGATTCTATATTCCTATAAAAATGAGCACAATTCAAAATACCAAATCTCGTGATCTATCAATCTTAATTTTACCCGTTAATTTTCAACATCTAGTTTTTAAAGTGGTACATGGTGCTGTTACGTCTCAGATTGTGTTCATCTTTGGTAGAATGTAGATTTTTATAAGAAGAGTGTATCATTAAAATATTAAATTTAAGGGCTAATTGATGTTTGGTACTCAGGTTTTGACCAGGTTTAGTATTTGGTATAACATTTGTCCAACGTTAGGGTTTGGTACCTGGACTGACGGTTGACCCGAGTTGACAATGTTAAATACTGACTTTTATTTTATAAATTATTAAAAATTTAAATAAAATTTAAATATTAATATATTTAACATTTTACCCTTCACTTTCCTAACATTTAAATAATAACCTAAAATTATGTTTCCACCCCAACTTCATGTTATATCTAATTAATCGAGAGAGAAATCATTATCTTTTCCCTTTTCTTTTCCTCATCTTTTCTTCTTCGCCTCCTCTTCTCTATGTTCTTCTTCTGTCTGTAAATCAAGAGACAAAAATGATGATTTGAGATCGAATGATAGGGGGAAAGGTGTAAGAAGTGTCTATGGTGGTGGTGTTTATGTTGATTAAGCAAAAGAAGATGTAAATATACTAAATTGAAGAAGAAAAGTAGTAAGGGTTTTTCGTGTTGAAATTTGAAGATGAAATTGATTATTCAAAGATAGATTTTAGAAGAATATGAAGATTTTCATGCTAATAGAAGGGTTAATTACGGTGAAAAAGAATAATTGAGTGAAATTGAGAAGTTAGGGTTTTTGAGATGGATTTGAAGGATCGATTAACGATGAATAAGTAAAATACGAAGGGTGAGTTTGATTGAGTTAAGAGTTTAAATGGATATTTTTAAGTGGAATTGAAGAGAAAAAGATTTGAGAATTTAATTAGGGTCTTGTTGCTGTTAGTCGTGAGGAAGATGAGTTCTTAAGTTTTTGTTGCTGAAGAATTGAGATCGAGATATGAGGGGAATGATTAAGGGAGTGTTAATGATGGTGGTACTGATGTTGGTAAAACAAGAAAAGAAGAAGAAATAGTGAATTAGAGAAGATTAGAAGTTAGGGTTTCTGCATGAAAAGATTGAGGATGAAATTGAGTGATTAAGGATAAAGTTTAGGTACATAGTACGAAGAATAAGAATATTATACTGAATTGAAGATTTAATTTCAAAGAAGTATTTGATTTAAGAAGAATCAAGGAACTAGGGTTTCAGTTTTCTTCCCCAAATTTCTGCTATGGGTATTTTCAAGCTAAGAATCAGTTGAGAGCAAGAGATTGAAGTTCGCAGAAGAGGGGTTTTAGTGATTGCTATAGAAGAAAATGAATCTGAGAAGATTAATGTTTAGCAGAGAATATAATTTAAACTACAGAGAAGTTGTTGATCTCGCTACTACCGATGAGATAGAGAAATGGGCTCAAGATTGAGCAACAGAATGGATGAGACGCTGTTAGGATTCTGGTAATGTTCAGTGACAACCGAGAATCGATATGAAGCTGCTTCCATGGCTTATGAAGAAAAGATAGGTTCAGATCGATGGATAATGGATCTGGTGTTGTTGATGAAGGTAATTCAAGTTGCAAATGGGTTTCGAGTGGTCTGTATAGTTTTGTTGGTCGAGATGGCATTGAAAGAAAATTGAGAAGGTTGGGTTTGGTTTGAATTGAAGTTTTGATGAATTCAATAGGTTCGTTGTTGATGCAATTGAAGAAATAGTGATTTACTATGGTCAGAAAGACAGTGAGGATGATGACTGAAGATTGAATGTGATATCGTGAATCAGTTGAAATAGAAGAACTGATTATAGTTTGTGATTAGTTGAATGATTGTTAATGAATGTGTTAAATCTTGCAGGGAAGGACCCATTAGAATGACCTGAAATTGGCCGGAAAAGAGTCAGAAAACAAAGAGAACTATGCCGGATTTTCAGTGCAACCGAGCCGACTCACTGAGCGATCCAACTCAATTGCTAAGGAAATGTTAGTAATATGAAGGGTATAATAGTAAATTTATTAATATTTAATTTTTATTCAAATTTATTAATAATTGTTAAACATAAATTAGGACTTAACTTAGTCAATGTAAATCAACGACTAGTCCAAGTATCAAACCCTAACATTGGATAAATGTTAGACCAAATACTAAACCTGGTCAAAATCTAAATACCAAATGTTAATTAACCCTAAATTTAAATACTTTATCGTTTAAGCTTTTAGAAAATACAGTGTAAATCAGATATAAAATAGCGTGCCACTAAAAATGTATACGGATCCTCCTCTAATCTCTGTGCAGCTTTACAGCATACTTCTTTACTTGTACACTCACACGACTTTAACAATGATTTTGACCGAGTTTCAATTATTTTAAAAAAATATTCTTGTTACTCGTAATCCATGGGATATTGGATTCGAATTAAAACAGAAAAAGGGAAATTAAGTTCATCCCTCGTCTTTTTCCGTGGGTAAGATCTTCTGAGAGATATTTATTGATGATGACCATCTGATCTGATAAAAAAAGATTGACCTACTCAGAATAAATATGATGGGAGCAAATGGTCCTCCTGACAGATGATTGGGTTAAAACACTCCGACAAGAAAATAATAACAAGCAGTATGTATCAACATTGGTACGATTGTAGAAGGACCCGAAAATATTGTGTAACTTTTTAATCATGCGTGATCAGGCTTCTGCAGATATCACTATTTTTGATGATCAAAGCCCACTGGGGGGATACTTTTCTTCCTGTTTTATTTTCTGTTGATACGATGGGGTTGCTCCCTCATTTTTGTGTTTCTTGTTCTGTAAAAGTGAACAAAAAGAAAAAGAAAATGGTAAAATTAAGGTTTAATGATCAAAAGTAAAATTCAAGAAGTAAAATAGTAAGAAAAGTTATTTTTATTCGATGTGTGGACTAATTACTTCATGATGAAAGATAAAACCTCCAGTGCGGTAAAAAAGACACTAGATACGAGGATCTAAATGATGATGGATTCACCATCAACCGCAGTAAGATCAGGTATAGTAATTGTGATACTACATTGCTGCTAATGATATTCATTGCGGTACCCACAATCCACTATAGTAACTGGCCGTTGTCATATTGAAAAGGGTCATCGTGGTACGTGCTTTTGATTAAACTCAACTGCCCTGGCTCGGATCTTAGTCTTAGCATCCTGGTGTACGGTCTACCTGGATCAGCGAGTTTGACGTTTAAACACTTATATCCATCATTCTCTGTTTTTATCACCAATTCAAAACTGATTACTAACTTCAAAAATAATCTCCAACCCAAGGGGTAAGATTAATACATGAGACAAAATTTAAGATCTTTTTCACCAAATTTTCAACTCCAATATAAAGGATAAGATTATAAAAAAAAAGATGATATGACTAAATGGAGATGAAGGTGAATTTTCATGACTTTAGGTTTAAGTCCACGTCATTTATTTTGTTTTTAAGTTTAAATAAAGTTTGTTAAACATGATCTTAAGCATTAGAGACGAATATTAAGGTGAAATTTTTTATTTTAATTTTTTTTATCACTGATGACGTACAAATAAAATGTGTTATTTAGACCTCCACGTAGGATGACCTTAAACCTAGCATTAGAGATGTTCTTAGGAACATTTAGTTAGACCATTGTTGATCATAACGACATTCTTGGGTTGCCATACAAATTTCAGATCATAATGTAAATTTGTATAAATTAATTTGTGACCAAGAGGTAAATTTTAGATAAAAGGAAAGTTTCGAGTCAATATGCAGAGTTTAGGTTAAAATGACAGATCTTAAATCACGAATTACATCACATACCAAAATTTTAGTCACCATGTATATGTTGGCTCATTGACCAAGTTTTCAGCAACGATAATGATATGAATATTCTCCTCGGTACCGGTTCATGCCGGCTAAAGAGGTCTATACCTACGGAAATGCTACCTTCATGAGGGATCTTTTCGGTCTAGCGACTCGGATCTTGAAAGATCCTGAATGTATTTGTTTCTCATTTTCTCCTACTTTGGTATTTCCATGTTAGTACTATGTTTATTATTTCCTCCTTCAATTCTATCGTTTCGCTTTGACTTTTTTATAGGGATTGAGAATCCAAGATTGAGATAACAAGCAAGGTACAAAACTCTTTTATTTCATTTGTCTCGATTGATTTGGACTTGGTTTATGAATCTAGGAGAGGTATGGTTCACATGTCTTGGAATATTTTTCCAAGGGACTCGTTTACCGAACTCATGCTTTCGCGAACAAAGAAAGTCCCCTTGATCTATCACAATTGGGACGATTCACACTATTTATGGTCCTATAATCTACAAGACAAGCTATTTCCTATACCTTGTAACCAATCTTTTCCTTTTCGATACCTCATAAGGTGGATAAACACACTAAATAAACTCATAATTGAAGAAAATTAGCGACACTAGAAACAACTACACTCAAACAAATATCAAACTTTTTTTTTATTGAACCTTGTCCCAATGATCGAACTTAAGGATATGAATTGAACGCCATCTAATGAGTCACTAAAGATATACCTATAGAGATGGAAGAAGTCTGGATGCCATATTAATTTGTCGTTTCAATAGTAGATTCGGTATTCTCTTTCCGCGGTTTCCAGTCAACGAGGTGAGATAGTCGAATATGGAACATCCATAGGTCAAATCATATATGTTATTATTGGAATAATTGTTGGAGACTCAAATGATGGACATGTAAGCATGATAACATATATACTTTTCTATATCTCCATAATCTAGGAACTTTTGCTTGCATAATATCCTTTAGTCTACGTACCAGAACTGATAACAAACGAGATTATGCAGGATAATACACGAAAGATTCTTTTTTGGCCCCCTTTTAGTAAATTATGAGTTACTATTGTAAAGTGTAGGATATAATTCAATTTTCAAGCTAAGGTGCATATTTGGGGTGTATATATGGTGTTACTGTAGATTCTAGATGACAAAAAAAAATGCGCCACAAAATAGATTTAGGGTAACACCATAGATTTCGGATTACAAGAGGCTGATTCTGGACCGCTACGGGATAGCTTGGGCCAAAAATATCTTTGGCCACTGGGTCTATTTTAAATCACTAATTGAGTCAAAATCACTAGGAAATTTTGAATAACAATCATATCCTTTCTTTGTCCATTCAAAGTTGACTTATTTTAAGTTTGCACAGTTTTTAAGACAAGGAGGAGAGATAAATATTTTTAAGTTTTTTTTTTCGATTATATTTTTATGGATAATAAATACTAAAATTTAGAAATAAGTCAAATAACATATCTCTCAAACTAAGCCATGGATATTTATAAACTTTATACTGTTGAAAAATATTTTAAAACACTTATGTAACGATTATAAACATGACTAGTGGATTGTAATATATCTTATACTAAGATTTAAAAATAATAATCAATTAAAAGGTAATTTCAGAAATAGGCAATGATTAATGATAAGGGTCAACTAAAGAGACAAAAATTTAAAATGAAAAGGTCAGGTTTGGTGGGACAGAGGGAGTATTTTATATGACATTACAATTTTTTAGTTGGGGTGGATTTTGGGTCATGTGTAGATGTTAGGTCAGCATTAGTCAGGTTTGGGCATGTTGATGGTGGGTTTTTTCCGCACGGTAAATTTATTTCTGGTCCTTTATCAGAAACATACAACCTATATGCATATGATCTTAAAGAATTAAAGCCTATAGATTCTACCAATGGTAATTGGTGCTTTATATTCTGATACTAAAGTCGTAAACATATATATATATACACATACTAGAGCTTCACCAAGATAAATTCTCAACATTTGTGTGTATATCTGTATATCTATAATGTACGACTCAATACTTACTTTTGAATTTAATCTTCATTGATTGGACAACTCTTAGATGGATTGAATACTATACTATAGAGCCACCTTGTCCTCAGAATGTCATTGGTGCTTGTTGCAACTCCTCCTAGATATTCTATGAATGTACATAATATTCAAAACTTGCACTTGTATCACCCCTTCCTTGACCTTGTTCTTGAGTACCTAGGTCCTAGATAGATTATTTACTAGTATAAAGCAACTTGAACGTGTTCTTGTGTTATAATTCCATAGTCGAATTCCTTGAACTTGTTATATATATTTATAAATGTTCATGTTCGCAGCTGAACAATATTGATAACCTATTATATTTACAGTATATATATTCTAGAATTTAATATTTATTGATCAATTTTATAAAATTCGCTAGAATGAGAACTTACTAAATATACATATTCATATATACTCTCAGCTGAGCCATAATATGGATTTTTCCTAATATTCCTTTTGACTTAGGATTTGAATTGCCTGACTCACCTCTAAGTATGTCGACGACCGGCTATGACTTTATCTAATGCCTAAAAAGTAGAAATAACGTCCACAACTATGGATGTCCCTATATGTTTCATCATGTGAACTTATTGGATTACTGGTAACCAGAGTACAAAATATGTTAGGACTCAACGTCCAAGATTTGCTAGTAACCAATATTAATTTGTTAGAGTATCGCTCGGCCGGACGCTTTTGATGGTGAGTTTTTGAAAAGGGAGAAAATTGTAATATTCCCCTTTGCAATATTGCTTTTGCCTAGTTGCAGAAGCATGGAATAAATATACATTAATTTCTGACAAGCATCAGAATTATGAATACTACTCCTATCTTATATTCCAAGAAAATCGAGGAAGGATATTCAGCTCCTAGCTACATTAGCTTTGTAGCTTTTTGGCATATATATGCACCAGAGGAATTTCAGAGCTTTATTCAACTAAAACCTCGTTATTTTATGTGTATCCATGCAAACTACTTGCATAAAAAAGAATATATTGGTTATACAAAATCACAAACATTCATAATAGAGGCAATGCCATAGCTGAATGAAAACGCTAATTAGATGCATACCATCTAAATTATAGAGTTGCATCAAGCATAATTTCAAGTTGTAAACTTTCGCGGCTGAATCTCTTGAAGATGTTCTTTATGCACTGCACAAAAGTTATGCATAAATGCTAACAATTAAATCTCACAAGATTGAGAAACCCTAAATAAGCCGTAGTCATGGTCACAACACTAGCAAAGGCCAATGCCAAGGGTACTTAGGAAATAACCCTAACATCAATCAGTACAGGACTTGGTAAGCCGTAGCCACACTCCCAGCATGAACGCGTCAAATTAACAAAGATAACAAAGTCAATAAAGGAAACAACGACCGAAGCCACGTAAAAACCCTTGTTAGAGTGATAGCTACCGCGCGAAGGCCAAGCGATAGCGCTATCTCCAGCGCTGATGCCAAGCGATAACGCTATCTCCAGATCTGAGGCCAACAACGCTAGGGCCAAGGCTAGCCCCTTCGCTCCTCCGTGCCGCGCCTATGCATTGTTGCTGCTGCGCCTATGCCTCGATGCTGCCGCGCCAACCACCTTTCGCTTGTGCTAACACTATTCACCTCAATTACGACTACAACACTTGCACATGCCTATTGTTGTTAACACAAATTGCACGATGCAAGTATGCTACAAACACTCTATTACTGTGTTAAATTGACATACATTTCATTAGTAACATTATCTTATGACAGACTCATGGTTTTGAAGCCATGACTCCACTAACTCTTACGATAAATCAAATTTTATATTACATGAGGGATTAAACATGGGGTTTTGGTCTGGTGGTTACCGCAAGGAAGTTACAAAGTAAGTGGTGACGGTTGAAGCGGTTGCAAAGGTAAGGGAGTAATGATCTGGAAGTTTCCAGAAACTTCTCAAGACAAAATGGACGGTTGATGAGATTTAAATCGTATACCGTAAGTGCACGGCTATCGATTGGATAGTATGTAAGCACGGGTGGTTCCAGTGGGACTAACTACTGTTACTTTTAATTTCTAATTAAATAAAATTCTAAAAGAATAATAAAAGATGAATAATAAGTAAACCTAATAAATAAAATAAGAAGATAAGAAAAACCCAGGGCTTAGAATTTCACCACTATTATGTATACTAGATTATTCAACCAATTCTCTATAAAATTCTTCATAAAATTGCTCGAGATGATTTAGGACCAATATGTACGCCTTGGAAGATAAAACGTTATACTCAATTAAATTTCTCAAAATACTAATAATTCATTTTACCTAAGGTGCCGGTCAATAAAATAAGAAATAAAACCTTTGATTGAAGCACAAGGACATTAAAAAGAATTATTATCATTACTAAGCAAGAAAATAGGACCAAAAAAGAATTATTATTAAAAATGAATTAAAACTCTCTTAATACACATCATTGGGCTTCATCCGCATCCCAAGTGAAGAAATTATTTCATTACAAATGAAAAATACAAAAAAAAAGAAAGAAAGAAACTAAAACTACTTGCTCCACTAGACTAGAAAAATAAACTCCCAAAATTTCACCCTGTTTTTTCTTGTATCCACAATGTATATATAGCTTTCAAAGGAAACCACTTTCCTTTTCCATTTATACTACCACATCATCATCCAATGAGAACGCGCCACGTGCCAGGACAATACGAAATCCTCCAATAAAATTACGCCACGTGTCAAATAATATCTCAGTAATTATTTGGAAAATATATTTAATTCCCCTTAATTAATGCACATGCATGTTACTCTTACACTCAAGATCTTCTCATTTTATTCTGATAATCAATGGGTCTTTCACACTTTATACACACGCCGTGGCATGTTTACCACACTCCCATATCCAAAACATTGGTCCAATAATTCTCCAAGTTTTTCCTTTCAGGCTTAGACCATTTAATCACTTCATTTCCTTCATTTTACAAGCCAAATTCCGCATTTTCGTCCATCGAGCTTTATTTCCTAAAAACTGCACAACTAAACAAAAACCATCAAATATGTGCAAAATAGAAAACTAATAATTGTAAATTGAGATATAATTTATTCAGTGTTTACACAATCATCAACGGTTACTACCACAACCTCCACTACTTTACAAAGGAAAGTGTGTGATCTCAATTACTATAAATAGGCTACTTAGCTCATTTCAAACACAAGACACAGAACGGAGAAGAGATAAAAAATCATTCTCACAAGCTCTGTTATTCTACACCTCTACACACCATTCAACACACACACAAATTCCTTCAACTTTTTTTGCTTTACTCCCTTAAGATCAACCCATCTTCTCTCTTTGTAACTGAAGCAAAACTTAGACATACATTCTTCTTGTTTGGATTTGTTTTGTACACTTTTGATCCTCAAACCTAAAAAGTACTTCAACAGTATATTGTTTTGCATGAGCAATTTTTAGGTAAAAAAGACCCATAAACATTGGTATGTCAGGCTTATAGCCAACGGTATTTGACCAAAACTATGTCTTGATTTATAGTCTACTAAAGTCAGTTTCAGACAAGGATTTGTTTAGGTAGTTGAGTATGAGAATTCATCGAATAACCCTTGAAGATTGAAAAATGAATATCATATGAAAACATCAATGAGGACTTCATCAACAAAGATATGTGAAGACTGATTTATTTATAACACTTGTTTATTCTACCTTTCTATCTATCGTAACAAAGTGCTCACTCTTTGGAACAATTCCTATGATGGTAAATATATATCTGTGTATACACCCTAGGAGAAATGAACCTAAGACTTTAATTAGAATGACCATTGACCTTTGAAATATATCCACATTGTAGTGAATGAAAATGAATCCAATGATCCAAAAATTACTCAATTCCGTTGTATAACGAAGAAGATATGAGTGAAATACTAAAACTGAAAAAATATGGCTAAAAGCTGATTACCGGATTTAAGAGAGAGGAAGGTATAAGAACTTTTCTTTTTGCCACAGTTCGTGAACTAAAAAAACCACGACTCGCAAATTAAACCTCAAAACGTGACTTAAGTCATTTTTAGCCAAGCTTTTGATGTTTCCTTTCCTAGACAAGGTGGCTACTTTTCCACACGCAATTTATTGCCATATTTTGGCTAGTTTCTAAACCAAATGAGGTTTTTGTTCCTTTTTAGGCCAATTTATAATTAATCTTATTTTATTAAGAGACAATTACAGCTTAAATAAATACAATTATGCTAGTAATTATTTATTTAATTATCTAAGTTAATATTGTACAACTTAGGAAAGACTATGTTGGAATAATTGTTGAATTATGCATGCAAAACAATCATAAAAACTAAAACAGAATAATGTTATGGCTGAGTCGCGGACTAGGTTGCTCTCTTTGAGATGTTTCGTGGCTCTGTCGAAAATTGTGCAAGCAGTTCTTCGATGTCGCGTCGTCACCAGGATAAAATAACCGAGTTTGATCTTTTTCACAATTACTCTTGCACTATGAGAGAATGTGATACAATTACACTTCATTCTTTCTCAGAATCACACTTCAAAAAAAGATGCTCAAACTTTTATTTTCTTTCACAAAATTTCTACTTTAAAAAACAAAACATAAATTAAAATTCTCTCAACTCTTTTTTTTTTCAACCAATATATGATTATATAGTCAAGAATTTCAATAAAATTATTAACACTCACTAAACATGAAATGGTCAAGACATTAATTACAAAATCAATTTATTCTTTTATGAAAAACTTTATGAGTATTAAAACAATTTTAATGGGAAATCAGTTTATTAAAACATATATGCGTAACAATCTACCACTTATTTTTTTAAAGATTTTACAAAAACGCATAGAGTTGTGCATAAGAAAAGGTGTATCGCGGCTTGAACCTTTACGTAGTGCTAATATGCTCTCTTAAAATCTGACTATAGAATAAACATAAATATTGAACTCTAGGAGATAAAAGTATTTCTTAACACACACAACTATACTAGTGTAAATTATAAAGCCAGCACATTACGACCATATGCTTATATCCCAGTTTAATGATTGATCTAGAGAACTATTCATATTCTCATAAAAATGGTCACACTTTCACACATATATGCGAGTCTATCGAGGGTACTCCTGTAGCTATATAACCTACTCTAAATAGATATATAAACTTCATTAAGAGTTTTTAATAATAAATAAATAAATAACCCAACCTTAACTCAATTCAGGATATCATATCGTGGGATGAATTTAAAAAACATGATCCTACATCCCCATATCATCGGTAACTTCATTTGGGCATTTGAACTTATTTCTAGGTTGGGTATCCTGATGCTATCGTAAGTGAAACAAGTTACTTTAAATATTTCCTACTAATACTATCAAGTAATATAGTGGTAGTAATGATCGTTACCTCGAGGAGCTATGAACTGTTATTTGTCTTTGACTTCGTACATAACTAAAAAGGGGGATGGGGGATGGGGAGTGGTAGAGTACTAAACTAATGAAAAAAATAATAAATAAAGGTTAAAATCAAGTTGAGAAAATACTGGTTAGAGGTTTCATCTTCCGTCATCGAACAAGTTCTTCAATCGATTAGAGATAACATTCAATCATTCTCATACCAATAACCCTAGAGCATCCTATCACAGGCTTATTCCGGAAAAACTCCTTGTATCATCAAAGGCGCAAGAGCCACTCTTTAAATCCTTCTCAATGAATAACTTGACGCAAGAACCACTCAAGTTTAACCAGGTAAAAGCAATGGTATTCGTAAGTTGAGGTTATTCTAAGCAATTCGGCGCAAGAGCCACATGGATTTAACTTAGGTTAAGCTTCTACACATGATCCTATGAAAACATCCTGTCGTTAATTACTATGTTGTACTATGATAAGCATTTAATTTATACATTTTTACCACTTAGTCTATATTTATTAATGCTATTTTTTATATTATTTTTATTATTCTTATGCTTTTATAGTCGACATATATAAAATCCGAAGTCGTGAAATAATACGGCTATATGGGCTAAAATGCTTTAAGTTATGAAGTTGGACAATAAAAAGTGGGACTTGTATGATAGTTTCCTTGGTGTGGAGCGAGTATTGAAGTTGGAGACAATATCTGTTGGTGTCAGACGGAAATTAAAAAGAGGAGAGCAGGTAGGGGATGTGGACACCAAAGAGGGTCTGTTGATTGGAGAAGCTGAAGTCTGACGCGGTCAATGAAAAGAAATGGAGAGAAAAGTGTGGACGTTGGCTATTGGAGTGGTGACGTGGTGAGGTTGGGATGGTGATTAGTCTGACAAGAGTAGAAAGAGGTGGAGGCAGATTGATGTTGGCTGAAGTGGAGAGAAGGTGGGACCGAGTACACATGTGAATTTGTGTTGGGCAATGAAAGAAAGAGAAGTTGGCAGTGGGTAAAAGTGGCCATGAAAGTTTTTAGGAATCAGACTTCTTTGTGCGGCGTGTTGGCTAGAAGTGGGGCCTCTGTTCGGTCAGAGATTGAGAAAGTATGAAAGAGAAAGGAGAAAAGCGTAATGACAGGCTTGGCTGGGTTCAGAGAGGTGGAAGAAGGTCGTAAGCGCTGTATTTGGGTTGTACATACCTGACCCGCACCCGCCGCCCAACCGCATCCGCCGCCCGACCCGCACCCGCTAGTTTTGAACCGACCGGCACCCAATCCGCTGATAAATGGGTCGGGTGTGGATGAAAATTTCTTTTACCCGCCTTTTAGCGGGTCGGGTGCGGGTGGCACCTTCTCTCACCCGACCCACCCGCCCAACCCGCCAGAAAATCCCTTATTCTCTCTTCCTCCCTTTCTCATATCAGTGATACGGTATATCCCATAATTCTCCCTTCATTTGTTTTCTATCTCCGTCTCTCTACCTAAATACCCCTACATGTTCTGTCTCTCTCTCAATCTCCCAGAGTTCTCTTCTTTCGTATGATTCATGTTATGAAACCATGAATCCAATTTCTGTTATCAGCAAGATGAATCTTGAACTTAGATCAAAAGCAACCCAAAAAACCAAATCTTTCTGTAGAAATAAAAAACCCTACCTCAAAATCAATACCCATGCATCAACAGAAATCATAAGAAAATATTGTAACCCAAGATCTAGTTGCTTTGCTTCTGAAATCATTAGGGTAATATCACTCATTCTTGTTATTGTTTCATAAATTTGATAGACTTTTAGTATTATTAACGATTTTAATTTCTCTTCATCTTCTCTCGCTTTTGCAGTAAGGTGTTTCCTTTTCTATTTTTCCCTAACAAGAGAACTTCTTAAGTGGGTTGAAGATCTATTATCCAAGTGTAAGAAACAAAACCCCTAAATCTAATTTTGAACATAACTATAATTCTATTTTGATTTTTAACCCTAACTGATGGTTTTTTTTTTGTTTGTTTTTTGGGTCTTTTAGGTTGAAGAAAACATCTGCAACTTCGTAAAGAAGGGATTAACTTCGTCGTAGATTGGCATTAGTTTCATGATTCTCATGGTATTAACAGTGTTTTCTTGGTATTTTTTGTGCTCTTTCGATTGATTTGTATGTGTTGGTCTGATGATATCACATCCCAAGGTAACGCCGCTACCCCCATCTCTCTCTCTCTCTCTCAAATCAAACGAAGGTTCTCATTTGATTAGGGTTTTGATTCTTTATTATGAATCTGAAACTATGATTTGTAATCATACTGTCTTACTGAATCTGTGTTTTGTTTTGTTTGATTAAAGGAGTAAGTAGGTGGTTGAAGATAACAGAGATTGAAAATGGTGGAGAAGACTAAAATCAGGAAAGAAGAGATTGTTACTAGAGAGTACGCAATCAATCTCCACAAACGTCTTCATAGAGTGTAATCAAATCTTTTTAACTCTGAAACTCCTTTTTGATTTTTATTAATACCATTTGGAGATTCTGTTAGGGTTTTAAGGTTTTTTATGATTTATGATGTAGTGATTTAATATTATTTTCAGTTTTCAAAGGAATGGAAGCTTTCAAGAGTGATGAATGTTGAGCTAGTTTTGGTTGTGTATGATTGTTATTAAGTTCATTGCCTTTTGACTTGGGATGGTAATCAGTACCAGGACATTTTGATGCTTAGATTTTTGACTTAACTTGTTATCCCTCAAAATCTTCCCCAAATTTTTTTCCTCATTTTAGGTGTCACCAATCCAAACCCTAGATTGGTTAAGGACACCTATTGGAGGAAGATTTTGGGGGACATAACACTGTAACACTGTGCGCTGTGGTTTGAAGCTGTGTGCATCTGATGTATTTGAACGTAACACTGTAACTGAATTTGAATGATATGTTGTTTTGGTGGTCTTACTGAGTCAACTATGTGTGCACACATCTGTGGCCTATTTTCTTACAAGTGCCCTTGGTTTTGTTATACACCAGAATAGTGTGGGGTTTAGCTTGGTGTTATTGCATATGTAGCTTTTGAAAACATGAGTACTGAGATAACTATGTGTGCATTTGTTGTATTTTCACATTTTTCTAACTTACATCGTCTGCGCTACATCTTCATTATGCTCCATAAACATTATTAGTTAGTACCAATAGAACTTGTACCTTTGTGTGCTAGTCTGTCCACTTGCTCAAGGGTTGAAGATACTATCTGTTTTCTGATATGCAAATCTTGTCTTTGCTTGAACAAAAGTTGGTGTTGTCGTTTGATTTAAATTTGGAAACTCACAAGGTTTTATATTGTTTGCACATCCATTTCAAATTTGATATCTTTCCTTATTGATGAAACTTTAGTTTACAAAATGATTGAAAATTACTAAATTATAGAGGATTTCACAGGTGTATCACTATGAATAGTCATACGAACTATGTTAATTTAGGGAAAAATGTTTACTTTTTAGCTTACCATATGTGTATGTGACTTGTATGTACTTTCGTTTTCATGGAAGTAATCGTTTTTCATTTGTGTCACATTTACAATCAACAGAACTTTCAAGAAGATGGCTCCCAAGGCGATTAAAAAAATCAAGAAGTTTGCCCAGAATTCCATGGGAACAAAAGATGTTAGAGTAGATGTGAAATTGAACAAGCACATCTGGAGCAAAGGTATCAGAAGTGTCCCAAGGAGAATCAGGGTTAGAATTGCACGTAAGAGAAATGATGATGAAGATGCTAAGGAAGAGCTTTACTCTCTTGTCACTGTTGCAGAAATCCCAGCAGAGGGTCTCAAGGGATTACGCACTAAAGTCATTGAAGAAGCCGAAGATTAATTTATTTTGTTTCAGTGACTATCTTTACTTTACCAGAGAGTTTAGGAAAGTTAATTTACAGATCTTGTGAAATCTTCTTTTAGTTTAAATTTTTTGTCCCTGAATTGAATTTAGTTATATCTTTGGATCTTATGGTTAATTTTTTTTGCATTGAATCTAGGTGGGTGACCCGCACCCACCCGCACCCGGCCTGCCGGAATGTCGGGTCAGACCCGACCCGACCCGTCATACGACGGGTTGGGTGCGGGTTAATAATTCAGTCACCCGCAAACTGGCGGGTCGGGTGCGGGTGGGGCCAAAACCCAACCCACCCGATCCGATGCAGCCCTAGTTATAGGTTGTCCTTGGATATTGATTTTGAGTTCGTCCAAGGAATTTGTTTTATAGGTTCATGGAAAAAAATTGGTGGTGTACTATGTACATCTTAGGCCATTAAGCAAATTTTAGAAAAAAATTGATGGTGTACTAGGTACATCTTAGGCCATTAAGCAAATTTTAGATCACGAGGTAAAATTTAGGTCACAACTCTGATTTTTGTCTTAATGTGGATTATGATCAGGTAATTTGAGCAAGAAGTCAAATTTTGGATTTGAGCTATGCCAATAGTCCTCTTTTAAGGCACTAAACAAACTTTGGGTCACGTGGTAAAATTTGGTCAAAAAGATTAATTTTGGATTATGTTGATTTAAAAACAATAAACAAAATTTTGGTTACACCGCAGATGTTAGGTCATGAAAGGATGTTGGATCACAAGAGAGATTCGAGGTAGCGACACAATTCTGAGTCACGCGACAAGTATTTGGTCGCTAATAGATTTACACACC
This sequence comes from Papaver californicum, assembly GCA_023531435.1. NCBI lineage: Eukaryota > Viridiplantae > Streptophyta > Magnoliopsida > Ranunculales > Papaveraceae > Papaver > Papaver californicum. Next base: position 4,252,654 of record JAJJMC010031210.1, on the reverse strand, counting down.
AACAAGTTTAGGCTCATATAACATATTACGACAGTTCCCATCTTGCATCACAAGTATGATGTCGGGAGCCCGACTCTGTGGATAGAGTCCAGAAGATAAGAACCTGAGAACATGTGTAAGTCTGGGCATGGGTGAGCAACATGTAAAATCCGTGAATTTGGTGCCATCCACATCCAGTCCATATAAATGGCGGGTGCTAGATTTCGATTCGCATCCGATATATGACCCGCAAATCTAAGATCCACGCGTGGGCAATTGGATGGATTGGATGTGGTTGGATCCACAAATTTGTATTAAAAATTCTATTTAAGTAAGATGAAAGCAAGACTAATAAAAATATTTTTTAACTAATGATTTATAACATGCTAAATCATCCTTAAATAAATATCCTTACATGTTTAACTAAAACCTCTTTGCCTCTCTACTAGAATCGTGTAAAACTAAAACTTTCATAGTTGAACAATACGAAATAAATATACTACTGGGTATAAATTACTAAAATTTTACCTTCATACCTTGCTTAGTTCTAAAATACCCTTAACCTAGCGTATGCGGGTGTCCAATGGATCTCTAGACATACATCCGCACCCGATTTAATATTTAATGGGTTTTAAAAAATGGACACATGTCCAATCCACTTATAAACGGATTAAGTGTCCACCCGCTAAATTAAAAATAGATTGGATCGGATTGACGGGTTGGACCATTTACTCGGTGCTCACGCCTAAATCAGGGACATGTTATGTCTGAAAGAAAAATAACAAAAATAAACAAAAAGAAGACAGAAATAACACCAGGAACCAGATTTTTGGCCACGGAGCCCATTCAAGGTCATAACTAACAAATCATACCATTTTCTTCTAATGTTGTTCCCCAAGACTTATTAATGAACTTCCAACGGAAGATGTTTCTTGGAATTCGATGATTCTGTGTTATGCCAAAGAGGTTTGTACGAGCGTGACGAGTTCTTTGTTTGAGCACATGCCATGACAGAGAGGCATCCAGCTTCTCGGAATTCAATGGTAAGTGGTATGTTATATGTCTGATGAAATGCAGTGTAGAAGTAATGTCTCTTGGATTCCAGTGTTCTGAATGTGAGGACGTCAATTCTACACTTGAGCTCTATGATCAAAATAGATGAGAAGCTTTGTTCGCTTGGAATTCCATGATTTCTTGTTATGCACAGAAAAGTCAACCTAAAAAGCCCTTCAACTATTTAATAAAATGCGAAAACATAAAGTAAACGTACAGCCTGATCAGATGATTCTTTCTAGTGTTATCTCTGGGTGTTCTCAATTAGGCGCCTTCAGATTTGGGATACGGGGTAGAATGTACATATATGATACAATAGGTATTGAATTGCATGATATTTAGCAGCTGCATTAACCGATTTATATACAAAATGTGGTTCCGTTGACAAGGCATTTGAGCTGTTTAATGTCTTGAGAAAGAAAAGATGTAGTTCATCTAATGAGATAATTTTAGGTTTTGATATTAATGGGGAACTCCTGATGCAATCAAGATGTATGAAAAGATGTTGGAAGCTAAATTACAACCAAATGAAGTTGCGTTTACCGGGATTGTAGCTGCATATACGGGTGGTTGTTTGGTCGAAAAAGCTAACAGATGCTTCAAATCAATGCAGACTGTCCATGGAATGGTTCCTTCATCGAGTCATTGGAATTATGGTCGATCTTCTTGGCCAAGCCGGACAGTTGGATGATGCTTATTTCGGGGTTGGGGGAGCTCTACTTCTTGATCGTGGAATACATAACAACGTCGAGTTTGCTGAAATTGCAGCTCAAATTTTGTATTAGAGCCTGAAACAAGTGGGCATTGTTCTCTTTTAAGGTATCTATATTAAATTTTGATATGTAGATCAAAACTAAAATAAATATCATCGTAGAAAGCAGTGATTAAGATAAATAAAGTCTACATATCAAAAATCAAATAAAAACAATATAAAAGAAGAAATAAACCGATATAACGTGGTTCGACACCAATGGTCTACGTCCACGGATGAAACCCTGTAGGGTGAGGAATATTATTGATCTTCAGTAATACGGAGATGATTTACATTTACATATGTGATTCGTATTTATAGGAATGATAAATCAGTAAACCTGGAGCAAACTAACTATGTTGACTAAGTGAAGCTTATCTAGATATGATAAGCAAGATTTATTACTGGCTTAGTCTTCTGAATATCTTCAGTGCGCGTACCTTGAATGCACGTGTCATATTTTCAATACCCCCTCAAGTTGGATACGGAGAAAATTGAAGTGTACAACTTGAACAATCTTTGGACAACTTTGTAGTTTTAACTTTGATTATCGACTGCTGCTGCATTTGATCTTCGGGCCATCACTCTTAACTTGAAGGCTGACTTGTCTACATAAAAAAAAAAGAAACACCATTTTTTTTAACAGTCAGAAAGAGTTTGAGGAATGAGTAAAATAATTAGGAGTAAAAATAATATCTAGATAACAAAGAATATATCCAGGTTATGAAAATGCTTTGGAACAATATTCAGAATTAAATATCGATGAAAGAGGGATATAGAGGGGATTAAAAATGATAACACAATCACAAATTATGTCTTATGTGAATGGATAAGAGAAAGTCAAAGAGATCACAAAATAGCATGATACCCAAGCAAAATGTTACGGGAAAGAAAGAGTATCACTAGCAAGGGGTAGTCAATTAGGATTTTTGGAGATTTGTGGAGAGATATGAAATCTTTTGTTATTGGATAAAGAGTTTTTGAAAATATATCAAATTTTATGTTATTGGAAGTAAACTTTAAAATCATGGATTTGGATTTTTGAGAGATTTTGGGAGACTTTTTTAGTTGAAATAGACTTGAGAGAAGTCTGTCCAAAATATGTGATATTTTGAGAGATTTCTCTATTTAAATTTTTTTCATTTTTTATAAAGAATGTGTAATTGAAAAATATGCAATATTATTAAAGAAAATGAAAACACATAACAAGGAAAATAAAATGATATATTTTTGTATCGTACTAAAATATATAAATATTATTACTGTTTATTTTTATCAAATCTTTTTACTATCATATTAATTAACAAAAAAATTAAATGAATTTTAATTATTTTTTTGGTGATTAGAAATATTTTATTATTTGATTAGTATTTTTCTCTCTCTACAATAGTATGTGAAAACTCTTTAAAAATCAATGAGATTAGTCTCTACAAATCTCTTATGAAAATCACTGAGAGTTTCTCAAAGTTTATGAGCTTACAAAGACTCTCTCAAATTCTCTTAAACAACAAATTTCTCAAAATCTTCAAGATTCCTAATTGACTACCTCCACGTAGATACTTCAAACTATTTTCAAAATTTGGAAGCAATTCTGAAACCAAAAATTCAGGACTATAAGATGTGCAAAACTGCATTATAGTCATGAACAATGACAAAAGTAGTGAGATAAATATTTGTAACGTTTTCACCTTGGCCATCAAAGATGCCGTGATTGTGAGAAAATATAAATCTTAGCAATAGTGAAGCACTGCGTATGTCAATACATGAACTAAAAATAAGAGTGGTCATCAGATGATGTTCAATCAAAAAAGAACTTAGTTTAGTCGGAACCAGGAACTAAAACTGAATTCATACAGTCAATGAAAAGCTACAGACTGAGCTTATATGAATCGAAAAATTGTCAACAAATAATCATATAGTTTTTAAGTATGATCATAAGTGTGATCAATGATCATCATTAGGTCTATGGTTGTACCGATAGACAGAAACTATCAACTCACAATATTGATAGAGAAAAACTAAACGTTTGAGAGAAAAACAAAGACAATTGTTGTTTAATGACTTCGAGAAGAGCAAGAAAAGAGTGAAGATATTATCCCTTTACGAACACTAAAATCCAGCGAACAAGAAAGGAATATCCATTCATTTTTGAGAGTTTGGAGAGCAAGTACCAAAAGGCTATAAATGCGGATGCCAGCTAACAATTTTGATCACAACTTGAACTATTTCCACACGAAATGAAGCAATATATTTCGGAGAGAAAATACATAGGATATACTCGAAGTATTTTTGGAACGAAACTGTTTTGGAAATAAGATTAGTTTCCTAAATAACATGATATTTTGAGATAATTAAAGGGTTACCTGCATCATAAGGATATCCAAAAATGGATCCTGAATATTTGCAGTTCTTGGATAATAAAAATAAAAAAATAAAAAAGTACGACTAGTTTGATCGACGGAAAATATCATGTCGAATTATTAAATTCTATGTAGGATCTAATAAGAAAGAGGAGAGAATAAACACGGAGTTAATAAAAAACTACATTGATAATAATCTGGTGTCTTACAAAGATGATAACTGGTGTCTTTTATAGGCATCACAAACCTTAAGTTAATTTCCTAAAACTCTACGAATTCTATATAAGGATACTACTTCTAAACTTAAATCTAAGCCTAAACTAGGAAACTTATTCAAACTAGGAAACTCATCATATATTGTCAAACTTCTAACAATGTATGACCAATCTCCACACGTCCCCTCACGTGTAAGGCCAGTCATTCGGCCTAACACGTACCTATATACGAGTGACCAGTCATTCGGTCAACACGCCCCTCACGTGTAAGGCCAGTCATTCGGCCTAACACGTGGATTTTCTCCTGTAATGTTAACTTCACGAACTCTTGAAGCTAACGATACCTGCGATGCAACTCCTTCTGAACCACCTACTTCATCTGTAGGATTTTTACTCACCTACTTCATCTGTAGGATTTTTCTTCTCATCTGCGATGCAACTCCTTCCGCACCACCTACTTCATATGTAGGATTTTTCTTCTCACCTACTTCATCTGTAGGATTTTTCTTCTCACCTACCTCATCTGTAGGATTTTTCTTCTCACCTACCTCATCTGTTGAATTTTTCTTCTCACCTACCTTATCTGTAGGATTTTTCTTCACCTACTTTACTGTAGGATTTTTCTTCTCACCTACCTCATCTGTAGGATTTTTCTTCTCACCTACTTCACTGTAGGATTTTTCTTCTCATCTCATCTCAACCTCATTTATACTTCTCTTTCCCTCCCTCAAGTTGGAGTACGTAACAGAGTGAAGTATCCAACTTGAAAGAAATTAGAGTTATTGACTTGTAGGAAAAACATCAGGAACAAAAAAAAAAAAGAAATTGTATTTTTTTTAATTATTTATATGATTCTCTTTAATTAAAGATACTTAACATACTTAAAACACTAAAAAAAACATGACTTCTCTAACTTTGTCTCTCTCCCCTCTCTATACTGGCTCCGATACCATATTAAATTCTATGTAGGATCTAACAAGAAAGAGGGAATAAACACGGAGTTAATAAAAGACTACATTGATAATAATCTGGTGTCTTACAAAGATGATAACCGGTGCCTTTTATAGGCATCACAAACCTTAAGCCAATTTTCTAAAACTCTATGACTTCTATATAAGAATACTACTTCTAAACTTAAACCTAAGCCTAAACTAGGAAACTTATTCAAACTAAGAAACTTATCATATATTGTCAAACTTCTAACAATGTAGGACCAATCTCCACACGAATTGTGAATTTGAAACTTGGTTTAGCGATAGAAACCACTAGTTTAGAATTTGGACTTTGATTACCAAAATCGAACTGAAACAAAAAATGATCATTAATATCGAAGACAATAATCTTGAAAACACATTAATTAGTTGTTTAAAGTAATAGAATCAATCTGATTGATCAAAAGGTCTGTGGATGTGAACAAGGCACCAGGAATCAAAAGCTGGTGATTGTATCTAATACCATGGCTTGAAGTTATATATAAAAAAAGAGCACTCAAAAAAGAACTAGTTAGACAAACTGGTTCTGAACCTGAAACAGGTGATATTTAGTTTGTTCGAAGAGAAATCATAACAGAATCAACAAGAACTTTGTTATATACTTTGATTAGGGCTGTACATGGTAACGGGTTTCCACGGAAACCCGTCAAAACCGAACCGAACCGTTTACTAATGGAACGGTTATGGAAAAAAAGTATGGAAACCGGTAGTCACGGTTTCGGTTTTGGTTTAGCAAAAAACCGAACCGTTATACCATGGAAAATCGACTATTTAAGACCCTTGATCTAGTTTTTGATAGATCTAATCTGAACCCTTCATTACCCTTGATATATAATCCCACCTTAACTTTCTAACCGTAGTTCTCTTCTAGTTATGGGAGAATCCACTTTTTTTTTTAAAAAAAATGATTTTTTTGATTATTTTTTTTGAATTTTAGTTTTCCAAACGGTTAACCGAAACCCGTTGGAAAAAACCGAAACCGAGAGAAAACCGAGTAAAACCGAACCGGCGGTAAACGGAACGGTTATGAAAAAATAATTGGAAAACCGACCTTGCCGGTTTTGGTTTTGGTTTGGTACAAAACCGAACCGAAACCGACCATGAACACCCCTAACTTTGATGGATGGAAGAAAAAAAGTATTGATGTTCAACACTTGATGTGAATGGTAAAAATACCTGATTTTAACTTTTTGAGATAATAAAATATCAAAATATGACATCTTTTGATGATGCGAAAACAGAGTAACAAAATGACAAAATGTTGGTATGAGAACTTCAATATATCACACTAACGCGGAGGACAAATAATGAGCATTAAGAAAAGAAATGTAAAAAGAAAAAATAGAAAGCGGAAACAATATGAATCGAATATTTCTGTTCTGATATCATCTTAAGTTTTGATATATAGATCAATATAAAATCAATATAAAAGAAGATATAAACCGATATAACGTGGTTCGACATTAATGACCTACATCTACGGATAAAACTCTATAGGGTGAGTAATATCATTGATCTTTTGGTAATATTGAGATAATTTACATTTACGTATGTGATTTCTAATTATAGGAATAACAAATCAGTGAACCTAGAGCAAACTAACTATGTTGACTAGATGAAGTTTATCTAGGTAGAATAAACAAGATTTGTTACTGGTTTAGTCTTCTGAATATCTTCGGTGCACGTACCTTGAATGCACGTGCCATATATTCCAATAATCTATGCTTCTGCACAGATATGGGATGATGCTTTAAGACTAAGAATAATAACGATGGAGTCAAAGGGATTAACCAAGATTATGATACCAGGATGCAGCTGGAGAATAGGTTGCAATGGACCCTGGGGAGATTGTAGCTCTCATTTGCATTTAGTTTGAATGGGTATTCTTATCTTTTTAACATTGAGAATTCCATTGGAGGAGAATGGATTGATGGTGGTATCTGGATGAGGTCAACTTGAAAGAGTTCCTTGCAGCTGAGGTTGGTGAATCAGACTGTCATACATTTTTACCTACATGTTATAGCTACTCGAGGGCCCAGATTTGCCTACTATATGCAAATAGGCACTATCTGGTCTATCTTCATGGTGAATGGTTCTGAGTCGTGTCATTATTTCGTCAGATCATGTAGTTGTAACCCTCCTGCAATAGTAGCTTGAGATTTGTCTTGTTAGGTATCATAGGTTGCCATTTCTGTTAGACCCAACCAAATGGAGTCTGATTGTATCATCTGCATTTACGTAGTCTCTTTTAATTCATACTTTTTTTTTTGGTTTCTAACATTTTGATGTGATTTCTGGCAGATCCTAATGGGATGGTCACATGCATTTTCTCGTGCTTCTCTCCTGCCAAGTAGAGAGATAAGCTTTCTACTGCTACAATCTGAGTTTCTCCACCTCTAGAATTCGTAATTAGAAAATAGGAATGCATGTTATCATAGAAAATGAACAACTACAAATGTGCACCTGTTTCATTTCCTCCTCAGATGTGAAAAGGTCGTGTGTTTCAAGTCTCTGTTAGAATATTTTTCTGCTACAAAGACTCGAACCCCTAACCTCTTCATTATTGAAGCAGAAAAGAATCAATTGTACACCGTAGTTGTTTGTTGTTATTAATGGAGACTATTATGTTCTTGTACCTAGCAGGATACTAAGGTTCCAAACTTGAAACTTCCAAACTTTTACTATGTTGATGAGCCCAAAGGACTGGATAGAAGCTATGGAATATGGTAAAAAACTAAAAAAGGAAAGATCAAGAAAACAAGTAAATATTTTACGAATTTCTATTTTCACTCATTTAGAAGAAGAAGAGTAGAAAACATCCAAATCCCATCAGCTGCCCTGCATGTACTTGATATCTTGACCTGCAGTTCTCTGTTAATTAGAGACGTACGGTTATTTCTTGTTTAAATTGAGTCTTTTCTTTGGATATCAAAAGGTTTTCCTATAAATTTCTGTTAGAAGAATTAGTTAGCAAAACAGTTAGTGTAACAGTTAGTTAGTCTGGCACGTGTGAGTTAGTTAGCCAGGTAGGTTTACTCGTGTAGTGTGAGCTGTATTTTAAAGCCTGTGTCATGTACTCCACCTGCCTCTATATATGGCAGTATTCTCTTGTTCTTTTGGTAAGAATTAATAACACTTTCATTCATTTTTCTTCACAATTCTACATGGTATCAGAGCCACCTCTCTCAGGAGCTGTTTTTTGATCCAAAACTCTGAACTCTTAAAAACAAGACTAGCAATTCTTAAAAATTCTACCAATTCTTGATATCTTTCTCTACAATGGAGAATACAAATTCAACTTTCTACTTCTGCTAATCCTTCAACAAATGCAACAGATCAATATCAACAACAACAGATCCAGTTACCATTTCAGAACATCTGTAATTTTGTTTCATTAAAGTTAGATTCAACAAATTATCTTCTATGGAGACACTAATTTGAATCTATCCTAATGAGTACAAATCTTCTAAGGTTTGTTGATGGATCATATCCATCACCTGCACCAATGATTCCTGTTAATGGAGTTCTTTCAACAAATCCTGAGTATATTTTCTGGTTAGCAATGGACAGGTTTGTAATGTCATGTCTCAATGCAACCTTTACTCAATCAATCTCTTCTGGTGTTCTTGGTTTGTCAACATCAAAAGAATATTGGGATTACCTCAAATCTAAGTTTAACCTTCAATTCTTTTCAAGAAAATCAATGCTAAGAGGACAAATACAAGCAATAAAACAAGGTAATCTCTCAGTTCTTGATTACTTAAGTCAGATTAAAGAAATAACTGACAATCTTGCTGTTATAAATGAAAAGATTACAGATGATGATATTGTAATGTATACATTGAATGGACTTAATAGATGTTTTGATCAATTTGTTGTGTCATCTCACAATCGAGAAAAACAATATACATTCAGTGAGTTAAGATCCAGGTTAGTTCATCATGAACAATGGCTTAAAAATCAAGAACAAGATTCTTCTGTTCTTCTTGATTCAACCAATACTGCTTTCTATTCAAAGAAAACACAATATTACAAGCCTTCTCAACCATCTTCAAGGACATATACAGATTTTTCTGCTGTGGAGTGTCAAATTTGCAAGAGACTTGGTCACACTGCCAATAGATGTCATTGGCGTTACACTCCACCAACACCTCAATCAAAATCAAATCCTTCAATCTCAAAAACAAGAACTCATCAAGCCTTCTACACATGTTCTGGAGTAAAACAAAATACAACTGTTTCTGTAGTCAATGACCAATGGATTCCTGATTCAGGTGCAACTGCACATATAACCAGTAATCCTACATTACTACATGACTGCAAAACTTATTCAGGAAATAATAAGGTAATGATTGGTGATGGCAAGTTTCTCACAATCTCTGGAATTGGTGACGCAATTTTGGTTCTGGAGAATTCAGAGTTTTTACTTAAAGATGTCTTGCTGGTTCCTCTACTAACATAAAATCTCATTTGTGTATCAAAATTCTGTGAGGATAATAATGTCTCTTTTAATATGCTGCCTTGGGGATACAACATCAAAGACTTATCATCTAATGAAGTGGTAGCAGAAGGAGCAGTATGCAACAGACTATATCCAATTCAGGTGGCACCTTCTATCACAAAAGCTTTTACTTCAATCATTGCACCTTCTTCAATCTGGCATAAAAGGTTAGGACATCCATCATCAAATGTTCTAAAGAAATTAACAAATATTCCATCTATACAACTGTCAGATAAAAACTTGGATTTCTTTTGTCATGAATGCCAACTTGGTAAACACACAAAGTTACCTTTCAAATCCTCAAGCAGAATATCAACATTTCCTTTACGGTTAGTACATTGTGACATTTGGGGTCCTGCACCAGTCACATCCCAAGAAGGTCATAGATATTTTCTGTTATTTGTTGATGACTACAGTAGGTATCATTGGATATACCCTCTGGCAACAAGAGATGAGTCTTTGAAATGCTTCAAACACTTCAAGGTACATAATGAAAAGTTACTGTCTACATCAATAGTTGAGTTTCAATGTGATGGTGCCTTTGAGCTGGTCAAGGGTCCTTTCAAGAAATATCTGGAGATATGTGGGATAACCTTGAAGATTTCTTGTCCAAAAACACCACAACAAAATGGAGTTGCAGAAAGAAAGATTAGGCATATCACAGAAGTGGGTAATACAATTTCTTTTCAAACTTCTCTACCAAAATCTTTTTGGTTTGATAGCTACCTTACTGCCACTTTTATCATCAACAGACTCCCTTCAAAGGTATTAAAGTTCAAAATTCCATTTGTTCTTTTATACAATGAGGTACCAGATTTTAGCCTTTTAAAAGTTTTTGGATGCTCATGTTATCCAAATATGTCTTCCTTTAGGAAAGACAAACTGTCTCCAAAATCAGTTCAATGCACTTTTCTTGGTTACAGTCCATTCTATAGAGGATACAAATGTTATGATAATACAATTAAGAATTTTTTTGTCTCAAGACATGTTACTTTTGATGAACATACATTTCCTTTTTAGAAATCAATAGTCCAACAAGTTACAAATACAGAAACTGTACAACTACAGATTGGTCACTGTGGCAATTTCAATGATTCTATTATTTCTACATCATCCTTGGATAATGCTACTAGTACACATGTTCTTACTGAGGAAGCTAATGCAATACCATTCTTGCCAGTTGAGCCAGTGGTTGCAAGAATTCAAACCAGATCCAGAACTGGTGTGTCCAAACATAAAGCTCTACCACCAGACTTTGTGGCTCACTATACAAACAGTCATACATTTCCAATTGCACTATTGTCATTATTAAAGGTGCCAAGTGAGCCAACATCCTACAAGTCTGCATCAAAAGATAAAGATTGGGTAGCCTCTATGGACAAAGAATATGTTGCATTAGAACAAAATAAAACATGGACATTGGTACCATTTATTGAAGGAATGAATGTTTTAGGATGCAAATGGGTTTACAAAGTTAAATTGAAATCTGATGGGTCTGTAGAAAGGTACAAGTCAAGATTGGTGGCTAAGGGTTATCTACAACAAGATGGAGTAGACTATACAGACACTTTTAGTCCAGTAGTTAAGACTACAACAATAAGATGTGTTCTGACAATTACATTGAGCAAAAAGTGGATTCTGCAACAACTTGATGTCTCCAATGCTTTCTTACATGGATTCTTAAATGAGAATGTATATATGGAGCAACCACCTGGGTATGTTTCTACAACTAATCCTACTCATGTATGTCATCTAAGAAAATCAATATATGGTTTAAAACAGGCTCCTAGAGCATGGTTTACAAGATTTAGTGATTTTCTTTTGGAGAGAGGCTTTATCATGTCCTCTTGTGATCACTCATTATTCATTTTTCATACTACTTCTGAGATAATGTTCCTACTGCTCTACATAGATGACATTATTCTTACTGGCTCATCAATTACTTCAGTTCATAATTTCATACAAATTTTGGGAAGTGAATTTTGTATGAAGGATCTAGGATCATTGCACTATTTTCTGGGAATAGAGTGCATAATGTATGAGAAATCAAAAACACTTCTACTTACTCAACAGAAGTATACAATTGAGATGCTAAAGAAGTCTGACATGATTGACTGTAAGATTAGTATCACACCTGTTGCTGCTGGACCAAGTCTGTCAGTAAATTCTGGAATTGCACTGGTTTTCCAACAGATTACAAAAGCTTAGTAGGAGGACTACAATATCTCACAATGACTAGGCCTGATATCACATATGCAGTGAACTATGTTTTACAGTTCATGCACTGTCCTACAGACCAACATTATCAGTTAGTAAAAAGAATTCTAAGGTACCTAAAAGGAACTATAGGGTGCTTTGGAGTGTGTCTCAGCTTATTCTGATTCTGACTGGGCAGGATGGCCAGACACAAGAAGATCCACAAGTGGATATGCAATATTTCTGGGATCCTCTTTGATTCCTTGGTCTTCTAAGAAGCAACCAACCATCTCCAGAAGTTCAGCAGAAGCAGAATACAAATCATTGGCAGTCCTTTCAAGTGAGTTGTTATGGATTTCATATCTCATGAGAGAACTTCATCTACCTATCACAAAACAAATGATGCTCTATTGTGACAATCAGAGTGCAGCAAACTTAGCATTCAATCCAGTCTTTCATGCAAGGACTAAACACATAGAGGTAGATTATCATTTTGTTAGAGAGTTAGTTTCTCAAGCTTTTATCAACATTGGTTATGTTCCATCAAATCAACAACTAGCTGATGTATTTACAAAAGGTTTATGCACAACTGTGTTCAAGAATTTGGTTGACAAGCTTATGTACCTCACAGGTTCAAAGCTTGAAGGGGAATGTTAGAAGAATTAGTTAGCAAAACAGTTAGTGTAACAGTTAGTTAGTCTGGCATGTGTGAGTTAGTTAGCCAGGTAGGTTTACTCATGTAGTGTGAGCTGTATTTTACAGCCTGTGTCATGTACTTCACCTGCCTTTATATATGGCAGTATTCTCTTGTTCTTTTGGTAAGAATTAATAACACTTTCATTCATTTTTCTTCACAATTCTACAATTTCATATGGATATCTTATCTCTTTCTTTTTCTTGATAATAAATGATTCTTTCACATGGTTTATTTATTTATTTTCAATACAAATTTAGTAAAATCTTCAATCAAACTTTTCTTCAAACCCGACCCAAATAAGATAAGCAGCAAATTGGTATATCTTGATCTTTACTCAAAGCATCTAATTATGTTAACATGAAAATTTGTCAAACAATCAGAAACCTAAACATCATATTATCAGTTCCAAGGTTTAGCACCTCAGATGGAACCACTGCTGAACCTATTGTAGGTTGTAACTGGTTTGGTTTTACAGTTACTGGCGACCTGCGTTGACTTTGCTTCTAGAACAACTCCTGTACAAACCTTCACTTGTCTTGTGCTTCCCCAACTAGAAATTCTAACTAATAATCAGACCAAACCTTATGCACTTTTGCAGATCTAATGGCAGTGTTTGGACCTGTTTGGTTCTACCAGTCAATCTAATTCAACAATAGTTTAAACATGAAAAAAAAAAAAAGGTCAAAGAAAATCTTCATGACAAAAATTGAGACCATTAGATCTTAACTACCTTAATTATCTTAAAACATAATCACTATACCTAAATCAAAGGTTTAGATCATTCCAAATATATTAGTTCTCTCAACTGTCTAAAAATTCCCTCTAAAAGATTTATATTCTAAAATAATAATTTAAAGAAACAATAAAAATCTTAGAAGATTACTTTAAGAGCCAGAGAAATCAAAGGCATCACTTAAGATCTTGGCAAGCACAAATCTGACGCAACCAACCAACCAACAGCTACACCTCTCTCTCTCTGTCTCTAAGCAACTTCTTCACACTTTCATTTGTCTCTCTCACTGTCCCTCCAACTCTCCAAGAATTAACTTCTATTGAGCTTAATAACCTTGTTTTTTTTATCTCTTTGATCTCTTGTATGGAAAATTTAAACTCGAATTCCATGGCAGAAAGAAAAATTAAGCCAAGAGTTTCTTCAACTAGACAAAAAGCTAAACCTCCAAATCCTTCTTCTTCTTCGTCGCTTTGCCGAAGAAGAAAGATTGCAGCAACACCACGGTTATCAAAACCTCCCTCTAAACCAACTGGAATTATACAGCATTGCAAATCAGAACCGAATCTTTGGAGTGTTGGTATTGCTTTTGGTGATGGGACTACTACTTATCCCAAAATGCATCGGCCAGTTACGTGCACCGATGTTCTTGCATCACCCTTTACATCTTCGTTGAATTTTGAGGTAATTTTGTATTAAATTGAATATAGTTTTTGGATTATTGTTGTAACTTATTGAAATTTTTGGTGTGTGTAGAAATATGAGAAGGACGCAAAAGTTGTAGTCAATGTAACAGTTCAAGGTAGTCCTGGACCAGTCCGAGCTTTGGTTCGGTTAGGAGCCAGTATTGAGGAAACGATTAAACTTGTTGTGGGTAGATATAGCGACGAGGGAAGGAGGCCTTACTTGGATCAGGCTACGGCAGTAACTGATTTTGAATTACATCATTCCCACTTTAGTCTTGAAAGTAAGCTCAATTTGAATCTTCTTTTCCCTCTTTCATTTTAGTGCATCTTTTTTGAACCTTGTTAATTCTGTTATTCCGAAACTAATTAGTTAAAATTTAGGTTGAGCTCCTAGCTATTCATGGATGAAGAAATTGTAAATTGTGTTATTCAGTTAGAACTCTGGATTCTTAAGATATGTAATTTGAACTCCATTTGGGTTAGGATGTATCGGTGAGTGCCCCAACCAAATTCGTCTACATCGCTGCATGGTACACGATAGTCGATAGAACACCGGATAACAAGGCAAGGCAACCAAGACAATCATCTGTCTGCCTAAGGGCCTCTCATCAGTGTCATTGAAATCTTAGAGCCATACCGTCTGAACATTGCATATCAGATGAGAGCACTGCGTGTTCTTTTAGGCCAGGACTATTTAGGTTTTACAAAGGATTGCACGCATTAGACAAGTTTTGGATTGCGGTGGAATTGTTGTCAAGGAACGTACGTTTAGAAACTCTGTTCTGCTTACACTTCATTCATTGTTGATTCTTTTCTTTACTTTTCTCTTTAGGTATAAATAAGACGCTGAAAATCGGAGATGCTGGAAGCAGAAGCTTTTATTTACGAACTAACAGCAATAGCCGTAGCAATAGCTTTACTTACAATGACGATGACAGACCAGCTGATCATACAAGACTTATGTTTCCATATTCCCATTCTGCTCCAGATATTGTTCCTTCAAGTTCGAGCAACACGGTCGATGTTTCACCACCCTTTCTTCTTTTCTCTTCTCTTGTAGCACGAACATTTAATAAGGTTGGAAGAAGGTCGATAAAGCTTTGGAAGGTCTTGTTCGGCTGCATGTATAGTCGATAACCACCACTTTCATCGAACTGTCATCATCTTATAAGTTACCTGGGAGATTTTTAGTCACCCCTTGTATATGTACAATCCATATTTACAAAACAAATAGAAATTTAATTATTTATTGTCATTTCATCGCATGCATTAAGCCTTCACAAATTTAAGGGATAATATTTTGTTATTACTTCAGGTTTTTGTTGTGTTGAGAGTTGACAAGACTCGTACTAGGCAAGAAATTCGAACGGGAAGGAGCTATGCTCTGGTGAATTATCATGGCTCGGCGGATTAATCAATGAAGATAACAATAATTCTCGACCTACTTTGGAAAATCCGGCAGCATATCTAACCGTTGGCTGTAAATGATGGGGTATAGTTGCACATAGCTTTCGCAGCAAATTGTTAGTCGCGAGATTAAAGAAACATAAAAGATCTTAAACATCACTTTCACACGTCTGAAAAATGTAAGGCTATGTAAAACATAGGGGATGTCATGTATTCTGTGAAGTCAAAAAGTAGGACGGTGAAAGTCGGCCAAGTAAAGAAGAAGAAAAATGAGCCATGAATTTGGTTCTTCATTGTTGTTTTTATAAAAAAAAGCAAACCTGTTGGAGAATGTCTCCCATATTTATATTTATGACTGGCTCTTCACACATGAAAAGATGTCCGTCAGCTTCCTAATCCTATAGTTTTCTTATTGTCTTACTCCTAATCTTGTAATGTACATTTGTGATTAGTTAAATCACCATCTTTTTACTTAAACAAAGGGTTTACACGCGTTAATTCCGTGTTTACAATTTGGAAACATCTTGCTTAGTCTAATGACCCCGGATGAAACCATGTCGGCTTGACTAACAGCGGATCTACAGTGTCGAATTATGCAAGAATTGTCAGTTCCAGCCTCTAGTGGAACGACGTACCGCTTGCTGACTGCCGGTGAAGGTGATTGAAGATAGCAATTATATATATAGCTCTTATCCAATGCGGATGATACCCACTGGGAGATCCGTTTAGATACAGGACCAACATAATGGTCCTGAACATAATCGGTTATTCTCAACCGAAAAATTCATGTTTTGTTGTCGCGTAATCAGAAGATATTTTAAACCATTTTTGCAATTAAGTTGAAAAAACCGAAATTCTGAAATGTTTCAGAATATGGCGGTCACACCTACACAACCTTACTTGCTTTCGCACATCACATGGCTGTTCATTAGAAAATTTTACAACAATAATCAAATAAGATTGATATTAATATACCCCAGCATTCTTGAAAATACACTTTAAATGAAATTTTTGATATTTTTCAAAACTTAGAAACTATAAATGCTCAAAAGAAGTCGATAATGCTCAGACTAAGGTTCCTAACTTTAGTAAAGAAGACACTAGGGATGGATGTTCACTTGAAGTAGCATCCCTACCACTAGAAAACTGCAATTTTCACAATTGATATAGTTGATGCAGCAGTTTCCTCCGACATCTCAATTTTAACTATGCTCGCTTTATTCATTTCTTCTCTTGTGTATAACAGAAATAAAATAACTTTATCTTACACAACATTTTTTTGTTTTTCTCTTCAACATTTTTTTTGTTTTTCTCTTCAGAATAAAACAATAATCGGAGATTTGGGATCAATTAGAACCTGAATTTCACGATGCTACTCAATCAAATTACATGTCAGAATAAGGTTCTTATGATAATTTTTCATACAAATTTCTTTTAAAAACTAAACATCGGCTATCATTTGATTTTTATTCTATCATACATGAAACTATTTATGATTGAACCTTACTACTCACCAAAAAGATAAGGTAAATGAGGTTTCTGCGCACTACGCTTATTTATTATCACAGGAGTTGCATTTTTGTAGGGAATCAAATAAAAGCTTTTTCTTCCATATATGGTTGCTACTATATAATGTGGTCTAAATGGTCTAGTAGAAAATACCCTCATTTTTGGTGCAAGACAGGATGTGTCTAAAAGTCTCTTAAAAAGAGCTTTTTGAGAAGTTTCAAAACGAGACAGTTACAAGTTCTATTGCCACAATATAAGCAGCTATATTGCAGGTCCATACATTTGCATATGATTGGTCACACTTGGAAAATTTTACAACAACAATCAAATTCAACAAAGCCTAGATACTTACAATACAGCATCAGATTGGCGTTCTGGCAAAGAAGCTTGAAATGCTGGTAGAACTTTACATGATTCGTAAATCTTACTCAAAGTAGGAAACTTCAACATATCAATTTTGAACCTGTTCATCGCATTACCAATTTGTGGAGCTAAAAAAACATCAGCCTGCATTTACATAGAGAACCACCTCTTATTTAGTTGTTCATCATAAGAAGTAAGAAGTACTATTATTAGAAAGGGGTTATCAATTTCATTACCTTGGAGCAAAGCATATTGGAGTAACAACAAAGAAGCGATATTAATAGGGTATCCTAATTCCCTTTAGTTAAGAGACAATATTATGATCCATTTGTCACAAAAGTACTTAATAGGAGGGGAAGTAGCAAACCATATGTAGTTCATCTCCAATAGCGTATCTACCAGAGACACCCTTCAGCAACTGCTCTAGAGCTGTATACGAAGTATAAGTTTTGAGAAGACAATTCAGACTCGTAACTGGTCGAGTCAAATACTAATGGCAACTCTTTTACCACGATTGATTTAGGTTTAAGCTCCTGATTGGCCAGAACCAAATGGTAATGGAAATGCAGAACAGATGAAAAGATATGCTTACCAATAAAGCCTTTTCCTATGTGTTGTTGAGCCCATGATAGTCCCTCTCCAGGACCAGCCTTTTCCTCAATGGTCAGCTGCAGATATAAGAGAGAAAAAAGTAATGAAAGATGGAACAATTTCAACAGACTAGTTGATTAGTTTTGCAAGTGATAAAGGACCAAATGAGTGGATATGAAGCGAGTGATAATAGAGTCTTACCACCACTCGCATCATCTGCAGAGGTTGAATACTAGAGCTGACAATACTTACGGCCTGTAACATAGAACTCTATTTTAGCAAGTTCAAATAACTTCAGTTAAGTTAACCTAAATCAACAGGTAACTAGCATAAATAAGTCAGATCAATTGTAATGACACAAATAACTTTGGCACTGAAATGTTCTCGAAGAGACACTTCTAGTACTCTGATATGCAGATGACAAGACTTTACAGTCTTCAACTCAATAAATTATTTTCATTTGTCATCATGCTTAAGGGATTTTTCAGTCTTCCTCCAGTGGTCTAACATGCATAGAATTCTCCAATCAACTCAATAATTGGTGAAGATTGTAATCTTTGCGAGAAGACATAACTCATGCAAAATGTAGTCCTAAGCGAATAATTTTATACTGTCTCAAAATTGGTGCTGATGGATCCAATTCTCGAGCCATTAACTAGCGAGCAGTGTACAAAAAGGAAGAGAGACCAAGAACACTAGAAATTCAGAATTTAAAGCCCACTGCTCTCATGGTATGTAGAAATTCATCTAGAACACCTAATAATACGTTTCACCTATCCGTATGGGAAACATACATAAGAAACTTTAAATCTGCTGCATTTACAAGATTATTTTTTTTACCCCAAACTATAACAAATAGAAATATTGAGCGAGTCATACACGGCCAAGTACTTGAAGTCTAGACAATCAAAAACCACATTCCAACCAACCTGAAAATTAATAGCTTTTCGATTAAGATCATTTGGCAAGAGTGCATTTTGGGGATACTTTTCATCCAAATACTGTGAGCCCATGAGATCAACAACAAAAACAACAATCGGTGAATCATCCATCGATACAATGAAATATTTTAATGCAATCAGTGGGATTTGAACCCATGATCTCTTCCACTGTAACAATAATCACTAACCATTAAGATTGCAAATGAATCTGTGATCACCAGATCACCATCCACCAAGACCGGAACGAAATGAAGTGGATTTAACCGATCAAACTCTGCAAATTCAATACAACACGTGTATGTCATATGATTAATTAGTACTAATTCTAGCTTGATTATTAATTACGTAACTGATGATGGAATTTTTTTTTACTTAAACCTGGACTAAATTGCTCTCCTTTACTAAGATCAACTGCTCTGTATTCATATGGAAGCCCTGAATATGAAAATAGAAATCACCAATTTAATACTTCTACTACCATATTTACAGCAAATTATAGAAACCCAATCCAAATTAAATTAATGGGATCTAACCTTTTAAGTGTAGGGCAAATCTAACCCGCCATGAACAAGAACTCCCCCAGCAGGAATACAAGATGAGCTCTTTTTTTGGTGCAGATGATATTTCCTGCACAAGAATGGAAAAACGAATTAGCTCCTGGATTGATTGAGGAGCATAAGAAAACAATAAGAAGTCGAATTATGTGACTGAACTTGAAAATTTGAACCTGTAGATTTGGGTCCATGATTGATGAGCTCGGATGGTGTTCAAAATCAACAGTGAACTTTGACTAGAACTAGCTAGTACTCCAAATGTTGGCTTCACAGTTAAAGAGAGCTAGTATCATTTAGAAGCTTGATTTAGAGGCTCTTACATTTATAGAGGGGCTCTAATATGAGGTAGGGTGATCTAAAAATACGTCAAGGGGTATTTTAGAGGCTATGTTAAATGTTCATATTACACTTCAATCAATTAAAACCTAAACAAAACAAAATTTTACAAAATTTCAATTCTAATTCAAAACCTTTCCCTCTCCCTCCATATCTTCTCCTTCTCTATTTCAACCGAATTTCTCCATTGAATCAATTAATTGGCGATTCAAAATTTTCGTTGTCGGTTAAACTTTAAAGTTTGTGATGAAGAATCCTACTAAAAGTGTAGAAGGTATTAGTGATGACAATCAACATCAAACTAAACAACCTAATGAAGAAATTGAAGAACAAATCGGGTTACAGAAAAATTTACGGTTGGGTTCGATTAAAAAACCCAACCGTAACTAGTTTGTTCTTCATTTTACGGTTGGGTTATTAAACAAACCCAACCGTAAATTTAAAGGTAGGAGATGAAGATGAAAGTTTACGGTCGAGTTTGTTAAACCCAACCTTAAAAAAATTTGTACTTAAACCCAACCGTAAAATTAGATGAATAGATTCGAACCCAACCGTAACTGGTTTGTTCTACATTTTACGGTTGAGTTTGTTAAAAAAAACCAACCGTAAATAACAAGGTAAGGAGATGAAGATGAAATTTTATGGTTGGGTTCAGAATCGAACCCAACCGTAACTAATCTTCAAACTCAACCGTAATTCTTCCTGGAATTTTTTTTGTATTTCGCCGTTTTGATCATAAGTCCCTCATACGATGTCCGATTGACCTCATTTTTTTTGGGTTGGCTTCTTCTTTCAATTCTTTACAAGATAGAAATGAAAAAATCTTCAAATATATTCATCTAATTTTATGGTTAGGTTTGAAGATTAGTTACGGTTGAGTTCTATGCTAAAACTCAACCGTAAAATTTGTAAGAGTGAGTGTTTGTTACGGTTGGATTCTAGGATGAAAACCTAACCGTAATTGTGAGTTACTGTTGGGTACGATGCTTAAACCCAACCATAAAACTGTTACGATTTGGTGTTCATCCATTTTTCTTCTCTTTACGGTTGGGTTGGGAAGAACACCCTTGGGTTCGACATGAAAACCCAACCGTAAAATTCTCTGAATAAAAAAAGAATCATCTTCTCATATGTAATTTCATCAAATTTGATCCATTAAAAGACCAAGAATTTAAGTTAGAGGTATACCTAACTACTCTGGTTGATTGAATCCAAATCTAGGGTTTTTTTTTAAAACCTAAAAAATTCTCATACATTTCTTCTAATTTTTCTTCCCACTAAACCAAAAAGAAAAAAAATTGATTTGATTTGATTTCATTAAGTATAAAATTATTTAAGATTAATTATGTTTAACCTAATCTATTAGCTAATTAGTTTTACCAATACTAACTAATCAGGGGTAGTTTAGCAATTATGAAAATATTATGGATAAGGGGTTTTTGAATTTTACTTCAAATGTCTCTATTTCATCTTATATGAGAAGCCCCTCTATGAATTGAGGATCCCCTAAATCAGGCTTCATCATTTAACATTGGAGCCTGTATTACTGCCACTTCCCACATTTTAAACAAATTTAAATATTTTTTAATATGGAGTGATAAGAGACAAAAAGTAGCCTAGCAACAAATCCCTGTTTCAAAAATAATAAAAAAAAAAAACAAATAAAAAAAAAGATAATAATACTTAGTATACAAAAACCCATATTATTATTTATAAATAAAAATTATTTAAAATAGAAATAAAATAAAAATCTTATTTTTATTTATAATATTTAAATTTTATTTTTATCACTTTTTAAAATGTCACCCTTATCATTTCTTTATTATCATCGGGTTCTTCTTCGTCTTCTCTTCTTCTCTCATATCTTCTTCTTCTTCTTCTTCTCTCATATCTTCTTCTTTTTCTTCTTCTTTTTCTTCTTTTCTTCTTCTGCCTCCTCCTCCCCACCACTATCACCACCAACAACAATAGCTCCGCTGCCACCAAACCAGTGAGAAAATATAGAACCGGATCAACAACACCTCCGTCTCCTTCACCAACACCTATGTCTCCTTGAACAACACCTCTGTCTCCTTCACCAGTACCTCCTTCTCTTTCTATGTCCATATCAGCCACCAACAACACCTCCTCCTCCCGTATCATTTTCTCCTCGTTATTTTTTCTCCCCTAGCACTACATGTCCAGATCCACCACCAACAATACCTCTTCCTCCTCCTTCTATCCTCTACAAACATCACCAACACCTCTAGATCATCATCGTCGAAAATCATCATCAAAAAATAATGATACATCATCATTGTCGAAATTAGGTTTTTTTTGTGGTGAAACGTCAGAAAAATGATGAAACCAAATTTGGTTTCACCAAATTTTACAAAAACTAAACAACGTTGAAACCAGTGTTTGTGTTGGTGGAATGTTTGAAAATTGATGAAACTTTTTTTTGGTTTCATCATTTTTTTTTCATTTGGAATAAAATAAATGATGGAACCTTTTTTGGTTTCATCAAATTTTAGAAAAACTAAACAACGTTGAAACCAATTTTTCTTTTGGAGGATGTACCCAATAGTCTATATTCAAGATTGTTACTTGGGTCCCATATGAGATATTGCTTTTGGCGGATGTAACCAATAGTCTATATTCAAGACTCTTACTTGGGTCCCCTATGAGATATTGCTTTTGGCGGATGTACCCAATAGTCTATATTCAAGACTCTTACTTGGGTCCCCTATGAGATATTGCTTTTGGCGGATGTACCCAATAGTTTATATTCAAGACTCTAACATGGGTCCCCTATGAGATTGTCTCCTGAATGGAGCAATATCCTTGAGAAGTATATATAGAGGAATATGAGAAGTATAAGAAATAAGAAATATCACTTTCTTCCGAAGTAGTCGTTATGTAATAAATCCGAAGTATAAGAAAACAGAAGTATTCGTCTTCAAGAAGTACTCAATAATAATAAGTACGAAGTACCTATTTTCGAATAATAATTCCCGAAAAAGCACTTAGATTCCCGCATGATGTATAAGAGATTTCGAATGAGAATTCTTCTAATAACTCATAAGTAGTATAAGAAATATCAACCTTTGAATTAATGTGAGAAGTTCGGAGCATACGAGATTAATAGAAGTATTCATTGAGTATTCTTCATATGAAGTATCAGCCATTAGAAGTATCAATCCTCGTATTCTTATATGAAGTATCTATAAATTGATGTTTTATGTTAAGAAGTACAAGGCATATAACACAAAGTGGCGAGAAGTATTATATCTATTTGACGTTAGTAAATTATTGAAATGAAATACCTAATTGGCGCACAGTATTTAGCTCATTTCCCAGCTAAAACTTTGGTTTCTTTATAACATGCCCCCTTGTGCATCATTATCGCATGGTTGCCGCATATTTGAAGTGCTTTTCCTAGGTATCTTCATATTTCATAAGAATATATCAAACAAACTGAAATTTGTTCAGGACAAATATAGATCATACTAGATCAATATGTTTCTTGCATAGTTAATTATGGGGTCAATTCTGACTTAAATACTTTAGAGCAAGTTCATGATGTATAACATGACATGTCATTCAGATACTATCAGATGATATCAGAAGCAATTGATCAGTTCATAATTTATGCAGTGAACATCTGTTGAGCATATTTTATCATCTAATTCATTACATAGATGTTCTATTTACAAATCAAGTAAGCTTATTCTTTTTAAGCAATTAAGATAGATCATGATTGAATCATTTAAAGATGACAGTTAAGAATCATTCTTAAATTTAAGTTGCTACTTAACATATGCAATTGACATAATAATCGAAAATTTAAAAAGATAGTGTATATTTATCTTTTAGAAATGCTTGTGGACCAGTGTATTTGCGGGATGACCATAAAATTGTCGTCTTCCCATAAGCTTAACCTTAAATCTTTCAATAGTTGTGCATCATCTTGTAAGAGTGAGTCATTCAAGTTGAGGCTCTGGTGGTTCCATACAATCATCAAACTAAAAGAAGCACTGCTCCAAATCCAACATCGAGGGTAATAACGTTGTTGGTAACGTCAGACATGGATCAGGTATCTTGGTTTCTAATAGTGGTGATGAAGGAAACCATGCTGCAAACGATTCATAATCTGCAAGTCATGTGGTAGCAACCTTCAGCCAGTTCAATCATATGGTTACACTTGACACATTGGCGCCACAGTTGCAGTGAAGCAAGAGACTTCAATTTAGCTATTTCGCCTCGTAGATCTAGCCTTTTATACTCAAAGCAGGACATGCCGCGATGCCATGGGACTCTATCGACACCAAAGTAGAGAACTTCATGAATGGGCAGTAAAGTTTCTCCATAACAGGAACATATGCTTCCTTCGTGAGGGCATCCGGGCACCATCCAGAGTAACTTAACTTCTGTTGCTAAGAATCTTATGAAGTTCAAGTATGAGAGATGCTTCATGATGAGAGAAACCACCACGTTTTAAGTCTGATCTAAGATAATTAATCAATCATAATCTGTAAGTCTTTCCACATCTTTGAAGACCTGCAAGTCTAAGAACAGAACTCCAACAACCATACAACATGATATCACTTTAACATTGCTTGCTCTTTTTACTCTCAACCGCCAGGATTCTCTTTGATATGCCTGTCATCTTGTTTCCATATCCTTTAATTATCTCACTGAATTCAGAACTTGGAGGGTTGAAGAGAACATTTGTGGAACTCTTAGCAGAAGCAAAGACATCAAGTCCAGATACATGGAAGCTTGTTAAAGGATTGACTTCAAGATCTGCATATCTTTAATTATTGATGGTGTTCAGTAACAATTCCGCTGTTATAAACTTTCACAAGAAACTAGTTTAGTGAACACACATAAATTTATCAATAGATATCCGATTTTGTTTACAGGGAAAAAAATCCCCAAATCGAACTAAGATTTTGATAGTGTTTTCAAAATTAACTAAATGAGTTTGTAAAATAAGATTTGGCTATTATAAATCTTCAATCAAGACCTATTTCCAATCATCATTTTAGAAGAAAAATCATCATTTTAGGAAGAACAAGTTCTGATTTTAACGGAAAATCCTCAAATCAATTTTTTGTCACTTAAAAGTTTTCAAAAGAACTGAAATGAGTTTTAACAACATGAACCACTGGTCGTAATCCCCCAATCAAAAATCATTTTGCATTTATTTCTTAGAAGAAGAACCAAATTTTTGTTGAAAGACAAGCCCTGGATTTTCAAGCAGATTTTCCCCAAAATTTTATTTTGAAACTTCCAGATATGAATGCTAAGAGCAGGATATAGGATATATGATGAAGATTTGTGATTCTGATCTCATTTGATGAAGATTCTTCAACTTTTACTGAAATTTCTCTAGTGCTCCTCTTTCAAAGTATCGTACACAACCCATAATTCTATAATTTCTTCACAAACTAAAAGCTTCTTCTCTTAATCAACATCAGTAACATTTTCAACAACATCCCTGGATCTTTTTCCAATTCTCTCGGATTAATTTTAATTCTCCTGATACACACTTGAATCCGTCACTTTGATTTGTCAACGAATTTCTATTCAAACTTTTCTTTCTGTGTAACCGAGTTTTCTAGTGTTGATGAAGATTCCATCTCAGGTAGGATAAATCCTTTCATCAAATCCCTGTTTCTAGCGCCAAATTGTAACGACCATTTTTGGTGATCATCACAACCATAAATTATCATCCAAATTATCAGAGAAAAAAGAAGAGAATTGAAGACAGTGATTTAACGTGGTTCGGCAGTGATCTGCCTACGTCCACGTGTACTGAAATTGTGTTGTTTTTTATTGATGATTGAGGTTACAAGTCCAAAATTTCCATTGGAGTACTGATTTTTTGGTGAGAAGAACAGTTGCCGACCCAAGAAGCCGATCCCTCAATTCTGATACTATTCATTTCATTATATAGGGAAAGAAGAAAGTTGCGTTCTAGACTTGAGCTGAGGGCGGACATGAGCTTCCTAATGCTTTGCTGCGCTTCGGACTTGAGTTGAGGGTGGACTTGGGCTTCCTAATGTTTTGCTGCGCTCCGGACTTAGCTGAGGGCGGACTTGGGCTCCCTATTGTTTTGCTGCGCTCCGGACTTAGCTGAGGGCGGACTTGGGCTCCCTATTGTTTTGCTGCGCTCCGGACTTGAATTATAGGCGGAGCTCCTACTTGCGCTCCATACTTAAATTATTGGCGGAGCTTCTACTTGCGCTCCAGACTTGAACTGTGGGCGGAGCTTGAACGCCGTCACCTATGCTATGGTTGCGCATTTGAGCTGCGAAACTATCTTATGATGAATGCGGACTGAGTCCTTGTTTCATCTCGTGCTGCTGTGTACTAAATTTCTTCTCTCCAACTAAGAATCACACCACCACCTCTTTTCTGAAGTAGGATATTTATTCATTGGCTACAAATTATGTGAGAATCACGGCTCAAGTTACGGGAAAATAACATTACCGTTACTTAGATTTAATTGCTGATGAATTGTTGCGACCTGATACCACGTGTTGAGTAGATTTTTGGTACTCACATATATTATATATATATATGATAAGGAGACTAATTTTCCTTTCACATATACTGTATATTTTTTCCTACCGTGAAAAAAGATTGGACAAATAGTCACTATGTCCTAATTTCAGGGGCCGCCTCGAAGAAAGTACCTAGATTTTTTAAAATTAGTAGAAATGTTCTAATTTATTAACTATTCGATAAGAAAAAGGGAATAGTTAACCGATCGGGGCATCTCTTCACGAGACCAGATACAAGGAATCTTTCTTAAACAGATAAAAACAAAACAACCAAAGATTAATGAATACTAGGAACAAAGTAAACCTGCCTACTTGAGAGAGCTATCTCAGGGTAATATATCACTGAGATAACGATGGGGTAGTTGGTTTGATTTTGCAGGCTTCTTTTGGCAGATTAAAAAGCACATTCGAGGGTATTGTAGTTCCCGAGGCAAACCTCCAATAACTTTATGTTGTTTGCATGGTACAACGAATCATTCATGCTCTCTTCTTGATATCCAATTTGACGAGGAGGATAGAGAAGTCGTTTTTGCAGTTGAATCAGTTGATTGTCTCCATGTGTGTGGGATAGTGTTCATCTGTTCGGTTACTATATCAAAGAAAGCAATAAGTAATTAAGTTGGTATCTATTTATTTTATTATACATGTTGGTTCTCTTAATATATATTTTTAATGTGATTATAAAAAGTTATCTTCTTAATTATTAGTCTTAAATAGCTAGGAAATTAATAATTTCTGTTGGAGAAAATGAACTTGAAATGAATTTAAACAAAATTACTAGTCTTGGTGGGAATGAATCTTAGGGCAACTGCAATAAGACGAGTATACCAAAGAGTAAAGACTAAAAAAATTTGATTTTTTTTCATGTTTTCCACAACGTGTTATAGATTAAATTTGATCGCACGTTGAGTAGGAAAAGCGTATGTTACAAAACGCTGTTATAGGAGCACGATACTGGACACGGACGTTCCTATAGGAAGACGTACCATGTTGGACGTCCCTTCACGGGAGCGTTTCATATTCTGGAATCGGACGCAACTATACAAGAGCGTTTGCATTTTGGTACGCTTCTGTGGGTGGACGTATATTGAACGTTTACACCAATAAGCGTCTGTTAAACAAGCGTTGTATTGGGTGAGCGTCTACAAATTAAGCGTTGTAATGTGTCGACGTTTAGTGATAAACGCTCTTCCTACTCAACGTCTACCCAGAAAACGTCTACTCACATAAGCGTCTAGCCACAAAACGTTCACCCACATTAGCGTTTAACGGACGTCCACATTGGAAAGTGCATACTAAACGTTGCACCAGAGAGAGCGTGTGAACGAAGGAGAGCGTGTGCACCAGATACGCTCACCAGGGCTTGAGTGTCCGTTGTGTAGAGTGAGGTTGGGCTTGAGCGTCCGTTTTAGATGAGTAAGATGGAGAGCGTCCATGTGAAGTGGCTTGAGCGTCTGTCTTATAGTGTAGGGTAACGTGGCTTGAGCGTTGTCATTGTGTAGGGTAACGTGGCTTGAGCGTCCTTGTTTGTGCAGGGTAACGTCGAGTTGGTGGGTATATCAGATGCTACTTATTGCTATTATTTAGCTTGAACTCATTTGCGTAATTAGTCTGTTTGGTTTTACTTGTGCAAATAATGCCAGTACAAACTTGATTAAGATGAATTGGATCTTGTGGCTGTTTACAGTGGATAAGTAAATGATACTTCAGGTAGTCGGGAGATGATTTCATAAACAAAGAAAAAACAATGCAGAGGTTAAGCGTGTAATATATCCGATCAAACTTGCAGAAATGAAAACTAGCATCTTATTCTTAAGATCATCTGCCCACTTCTCATGGCCATTTGGTGTTTTTTTTTTGAGGGTCCAGTGTTGTTCATTATCAAATGTCATTTTTTTCTTGAAGTCTTCTTTTATGCTGAAGTCCCTATAAAGTTGCATACGTACAACATTTATGTAAATTATGTGTTACTTTTCTAAGGTGACGATAATTCTGTTGAATAACCATGATAGAATGCATCTGCGAACAGAATATACCATGATATTTTGATAGTTAAATATGCATAGCAGTGTGATATTGCTTGTCTATTCATAGATTTTCTAGTATTTCAGCCTATCTTTCTTCGTGTCTGCTTGAAGTATCTAGCTATCTTATTCATATGTTTTAAACTTCAAACAACTCTTTCACTTGATGATCTGAATTTAGTATGGGTTCACCTGTTTCTCCATTAACTAGTCATCTGGATAAAAATGAGGGTAATAACAATCTCTAGTCATTTTAATATGGCTAGGGATGTGCTTGCTATACCAATCTAGGCGGGCAGCGTCCGAAACCTGGCGCATCTCCAGGTGAGCGCCCAAATGAAACGTGAACCCAAAGAAGCGTTTTCTTACTAACGCAATTCCATATGGACGTCCTATGAGACGCTCATTTGGGTTGCGTTTGGGCATATAGACGTTGTCATACGGGAGCGTTACATCTTACGCTTTCCTTCTAAAGGGTCTCATCAAACGCATTTCTGGTTAAGCGTCCGTGTTTAATAACGCTTCCTTAGCGTAGCGTTTAGCGTAAACGCTCTTGTATGACAGCGTGCGACTATACTTTTAGTCGCGAGTAAATATATTCTGGTACTATAGCTTTAGTCGTGGAAAAACCAAATTTACTCGTCTGTTGCGCTTGATATTGGGCGACCAAAGAGTAAATTTAATCTTTACTCTTTGGTATAGTCGCCCGCTGCAGTTGCTCTTAGGACCAATGGGTCACTAAGAGATACTAGTTCATTTGTTGGGTGGAAACATCATTATCACTATTTTGTGAATGAAGAATCTTTAGTTAGTCCCACATTGGAGAAACTAGAGATGAGTTCTCCCTTTATTACCACAAAACTTGCAATTAAGGGAGGGCCTTTAGGGTTTTGAAGCTTTTGTGGTTGAGGGAGGACTAAGGCAATGGGCTTGGCGTGGGCGGGCGTGTGCCTGGCTACGGTCCAATCAAGATTTACCGTTTTTAAAAATAATTTCCTAAAATGAAAATATTCTTAACGTTTTAATTACCGTGATTAATGCAAGGAATTAATTCTAATTAATTCGAAATTTATTTTCTTCTCAAAGTTTTGCCTATAAAAGAAAAACAAGTTTTTCATTTCAACTCATTCCAGAGCGGGCTTCTATCCCTAGCTCTTTTCCCTTCTTCTCGCTTTGTTTTCCGCACTTGTGTGTTTATTTCCCTTCCACTATAAATTGTTGTTAAGTTTTAGAGGGTGACTAGTATGGTGTTTATACTAGTCATAACAGGCAGTTTTATCCTGGACACATCTTCTCTGTTGGGGTATATCATCTCTCATTTTTGAGGAATACCCGAGGAATATTGTGTTAAGGACAATTTGCTGAGCAGATGGTTCTGTCCAGTACATGCATCATCATAAGAGTATTTATTATTTTTCTAACGATAACAGTTTTCTTTTATTTAGTATTTTTCCATTGTTGCAAATACAACAATTTCTTTCAAATTACTGCAGTTACAGTTCATGAAAATGTATGGCGGGAACTGAAAGCAAGTCGAGTTAAAGTAGAAATATAGTTACAGAATATGCATATCCTGAGAGTACTATGAACTGATATTTAATACATAAATAGAGGTTAAGTAACTAATTTTGCTGCCTACTCCTTTTTATTTTGCACTAATGATGATGAATTATGTTTATGACTATGTCTGGACAATTGGATTGGACTTTAGATCATTTGAAAGACTTACTCTATTGTTTTCTTTAGTTACTATCCCAATCACAAAATGTAGCTCGTCTCAGTGGCAGAAGCAGGAATTAGAAGTTACCCGGGTTTGAACACAAACAGGACTTGATACAATTAAGTTGGGGATGGCTTAACACTAAAATGTAAACATATTTGTACTGATGGGCTTACAAAACAAGGCTTCATACCATTTTAGGGGTGGCTTCGGCCAGGTGAAGCTTGGCTGTAGTTCCGCCCATGGCTCATCTTTTGTTCAGCTTAACATATATATACATGTTTATGTTAGCTTTCTTATATCCTTCCACATATATTAGATGCTTTTGAGCTTGCACTGTCTCTAGTTGGATCACTCTCATTGTGTACGACTCCTAAGGCCTCTAGAAAACATAAGATTTATAGATTTCATCGGTTCAAAGTTAAAACAACTTTCAATAACCAGTTTGTCAAGGAACTAGCTTAGCTTAAATGTGAGTTTTGATGCATAAGATCATATGTGTTTATGTCAAAATTCTCATTGACATGAACAACCAAAAAAGTGATAAGATACAGTAAATAGAAAGATTTTAACTAACATTTTGATACACAGAATCCTCTTTAAAATCAATTAATTAGAAATGTTTCAATTAACCATTTATTTTCTTATCAAACATTTGATCAAATTACAGTCCCTAATTGCATATCTAATTCATGATCTTTATATGTATAGAAGATGAATCATGATAGTGAAATTTTTAAATAGTATCTTACACAATCAATATATACCTAATGATCTTTTCTTTCTTCTCTGATTACTCTTTCTTAGCTTATCCTTCTTTCAATTTTTCGACCCCCTCTCTGTTGAATGATCTCTTCTATTTATAGATTATCTAATGGGTCCCTCTTGTCCCGATACCTTCTTTCGTTCTCCTTATTATCTTTAGATCGGGATGATTGTATGGTTGACAGGTCATGCTCTTCACTTTTTTGGTCCGTTACCTTGTATGATTAACACGTACTCTTTGTTCTTTGAGAATCATCTTTGTCCCGATCATAGGTTTCAATCATGTGGTTAAAGTAAATAAAAGTAATTATTGCCTTTACTTTCCCGTTCTATGTTCATTTATTACTCTTACTTTCCCGTTCAATAAGCATTTAATGCTATCTGTTTCGATCAGTGTGATACTACTTTCCCGATCCTATGTGTCAATCATGCAGGGATTTATTCAGTCTTTCACATCTGTCATTTACTCGATCCTTTCATACGACTTTGATTGTGTGCTTCTCATTCTTCTTAGAACCACTGCTTCTTTCCTTAATCATCTTACACGTGTCGTCCTCCTTTTATTTCCTAACAATATGTACCCGGGTGCCTTGCTAATATCAAATTAACATCAGCTTATGAAAGCCAACCACAAACTTGAGATAGCTACGAAAGTTAATTGAGGAGCATAAGAAAACAAATATGACATCGTATCATGTGACGGAACTTGAAATTTTATGACCTGTACGGAATGACCGAAATTATTCAAGAGAACTCTGTATTCATAATAAAGCCAAAAATTTCAATTATTCAATACCATTTGCAGGAAGCAGGTAATCCTCTTTGACCAAGCGCTCTCCCACGAGGAATGCAACATCATAATTATGTGCAGGTAAATATAAGTACCAACTGCCTGTGTCATAGCCAGGAAATTACTTTAGTGAGTGCAATGGGTTTTTAAATGAAGCCTTATATAAGGGCTTCTGATTCCAATAGAGGGGCTTCTCATGTGAAGACAAAATAGGGACATTAGGTATGAATTTTAAAAACCCTTATCCATTATATTTTCATAATGGCTAAACTACCCCTGTTTAGTTAATATTAGTAAAACTACTTAGTTAATAGATTAGGCTAATAATAATTAATCTAAAATAATCTTATACTTAATCAAATCAAATCAAAACTTTCTTCTTTTTGGTTTGGTGGGAAGAAAAAGTAAAAGAAATGAAAGATAATTTTTTGTAGTTTTTTTAAAAACCCTAGATTTTGATTCACTCAACCAGAGTAGTCAGGTATACCTCTAACTTAAACTCTTGGTTTTTTTATGGCTCAAATTTGATGAAATTACGTAAAAAAATATGATTTTTTTTGTGATTCAGGGAACATTACGGTTGAGTTTTCTTTTCGAACCAAACCGTAGACAACATTTACGGTTAGGTGTTCATCCTAACCAAACCGTAACCGTACTTTCATGGCGGAAAACCAAATCGTAACAATTTTACGGTTGAGTTTTCAGCATCGTACCCAACCGTAACTAATAATTACGGTTAGGTGTTCATCATAATCTAACCGTAACCGTATTTTCATGGCGGAACAATCAATCGTAACAGTTTTACGGTTGGATTTTAGCATAGGACCCAACCGTAACGCATTATGTGCATGGGTATTTGCTGCACCAGTTACGGTTGGGTTCGATTTTTGGTTCCCAACCGTAGTTAATTATGTATGTTTTCTTTTATTTTTACGGTTAGATTCGAAGGCACAACCCAACCATAATCTCCCCTACAGTTGGGTCCGATGCTCATAACTTAACCGTAAAGTTATACTTTCTAGTGTTTTGTTGCCTAATTCCTTGATATTTTTTGTTCAGCTCGAGATTGTACCTCACCCAATGTATGCTCAACCTCCTTTAAATGATGTTCTAACTAGAGATACTACGGATCACTATTTGAACGACTTGGTAGGTTATAGATAAGTTGTTAATTCCTTTGGACAATATTGCTAAGTATTTTTTTTTTATTTCTAACTTTGTGTTCTTGGACCATGTAGACATGGGAAAAAAAGATGATGCAAAGCAATGGGCTAGAGAACATGGCAAGTTAATTATGTGTGTGATAGTTTGTAACCGTCACCGATGATGTTGCCGGTGATGGTAATTGTGGTTACCATGTATTCATCGAACAAGTTGGACCATTTAGCGGAGCAAAAGAGTTGGGTTGGGACGAATGCACTTATGTAAGGCATAGGTCCGCGGTTGAACTACGTTCTTACCCGGATTTATACAAGTCAATGATGAGTGAACTAGGAGAAGAAGAGTCGTTGTTAAACGAGAAGTTCATTGCATTCGAAAGGCGTTTAATAGGCAACAAGATGTCAAGCGAGTATTGGATGAGCATGCCAACATGTGGATAACTCCGACCCAACCGTAAACCTGTCATTTTTTTCCTACAGTTTTACGGTTGGGTTTTTGAGTCCCAACCCAACAGTAAATGTTCCTGGACCCTTATTTTTTGTATTTCCTTTCACTCCAGATTTGGGTTTGAAAATCGAATTTTAAAACTTATTCATTCAATTTTACTAGATTTAAAGTAAATAGGGTCATTCAAACAAACAAAAAACCCAAAAAACGCAAACACTAGAATACTATTTTTGAGGGTTCAGGAATATTTACGGTTGGGTTTGGATTCAAAAACCCAACCGTAAAACTGTCCTTCTTTAAGATTCTGGATGGTCTACGGTGGTATGGACTTGCGTCCCAACCGTAAATGAACCTGGGGTATTGTTTTTTACAACTCTGAGAATTATGATTAAATTAAAGGCATACACTAATGAAATAAAAGAGTAGGCAAAAACCTTATTTTTTACATTAAAGGAAGAACTAAAGGAAATGAAATAAAATAGATCATTAGATGATTACACTTAAGTATATAGGATGAAATCATGATAGGTACTTTCTTCCAAAATACGATAGCAATCCTCATGCGTAAACGTTTTGCCATGGATAGTTCCATATCTGTCGAGAGCCATGACCCACTGGAATAAAAAATCAATGGTAAGTTTGTATGTTTGAAAAATATTTTTGATGAAGGACTTATTGATTGACATACTTACTCTTGTTGCACCGTCAATGGTAAGAATCAACACAAATAATTAATCAAAAAATTTGAAAATTCAGAATTCTTTACAGTTGGGTTACACATATCGCACCCAACCGTAAAGAATCAACAAAAAGAAGTTCAACTACACAGGAGAATTTACGGTTGAGAATTGACAATCCGACCCAACCGTAAATAATCATCAAGAAAAAAATTGAACTAACCAGGAGAATTTACGGTTGGGAATTTACAATCGAAACCAACCGTAAATAATCTTCAAAACAAAAAGTTGAACTATCCAGGATAATTTACGGTTGATAATTAGAATCGAACCCAACCGTAACTACAAATTTTTCTTTGAGTGCAAAATAGTTTACGGTTGGTTTCAGAATCGAACCCAACCGTAAAATATCATCTTCATCTCCTTCCTTCTGATTTACGGTTGGGTATTTAAATAACCTGAACGTAAAATTTAAAAGAAGCCAGTTACGGTTGGGTTCCCAACCGTAAGTTCTTGAGAACATATATTTATGGTTGAGATTCTAATCGAACCCAACCGTAAATGTTTCTGAAAACCTAATTTTTGGACTTGAAATCAATCGTTCTAACACATTACAATCATAAAATGGAGAAAAATAGCATGGGTTCTTGTAGAATCATACCTCATATACACCATTGGTTTTGGTTGGGGAGTTTGATCGCCTTTAGCACCGATTTCTTCTTCGATTTCTTGATGAGTTGGGTTTTCTTCGTTTGATTGTTTGGATTCAAATCACAGCTACCTTTTATACCTTTAGTAAATTTTGTCATCTTGATGAGTTAGCTTTTCTTCGTTTGATCGACGATTATAAATTTTCGAATCGACGATTAATCGAAGACGATGAATTTTAATGGAGAAGGAAGGTGAAATGGAGAAGGAATAGAAACCGATTAATGAAGAAGAATGTCTACGATTAGGTTTTAATGAATTGAAGAGGGCAAATTAGACTTTTTGTGAAAACAAGGGTAATGTGGACATTTACTATTGGTATAGGATATCCCATATCCAAAATTTGGGTTAGCCTTCAACCATGGGAAGCCCCTCTATTGGAATGAGAAGCCCCTATATAAGACTTCTTTTAAATTCCCCTAATTACTAAGAATTGGAAAATTCAGCAAAGGGGATGAGAATTGTGAGACACCAACAACGCTCATAGGCTCATAGCGTCATGAACTCACTTCTTTCAGAGTCGCTGGCTGGTTGTACATACATGTATAAGTTGTTCAGGTGGTTTTGCTTGGGTAAAAATGATAAGTTTGTGGGCTAATGAAATGACAGGGTTAAGATCTTAAAAATATATATCACCTGAAAATTTAAGTAATTTTGTCATTTGAATATTTTTTTTTATAAATAAATAAAAGTAGAAAGAATAAAAAATAAAAAATTTAGTGGGTGTAAAAGTTAATTTAAAAATTAAAAATTTATAAATAATAAAAAATTAACCGTTGACGATATAATCTATACCGAATAATAAAATCTTTATCACTCACTCGATCTTCTATAATGGTGTGGCTAGTTCGTCTAGCTACCTGACTCAATCGCTCACTCCATCTTCTATAGTGATGCAGTTAAATATCTAACCATCTGATTAGACAAACTAACCGAACTAACAATGTATATAGGACTTGGCCTAAGGGTGCTTGAAAGTGAACCACCATATATTACAACAAAAACAGTGCCCTGGTTCCGTATCTTTTATTTGGATGCAAAAAGTAGTTGTTTGGTGGGAGAGTGGGGTGGCGTGTTGTCGTCTTATTTTGTTTGTTTCCTAACTATGCATCAGAAAGTAGTTAATAGTTTCTGTAATTTCCGAAGGAAAGGTGGGAATATCAGAGCATGGCATGGGATTCCATGGCATAAAGTGACATTAAGAACGAAGAGACAGGTTTTGACCATTGAATTTCTGTGGGCATAAATCAGAGCATGTAAATCCAGTCGTTGGGAAGAAATATTGGCTGTTGAATCACTTTCTCGAGGTAAATAAATGGAAGAAAATAGGATGAGTGGTTTAGATTGATACTCTCTTTTAGAAGGTTAATTCAGGGGTTTTTTGATTTGTAGAAGGGTTCCAATGTCAGGTAGAGTGATCCAAAAATGCATTAAGAGATATCCTAGGGGTTCTAATTTCATATGTTAAATGTCCATATTACCCTTCTATTAATTAAAAATTTAATTACTTCAATCAATTATAACCTAAACCTAAAGGTGATTCGAAAAATTCTTCGTCGATTAAACTCCAAAAATCGTGATGAAGAATCATATTAAAGGTGTAGAAGGTAGTAGTGATGCCAACCAAAAGCAAACTTTTCAACCTAATCAAGAGATTGAAGAACAAATCGGTGCTGACAATCAAAATCAAACTCCAAAACAAACAATGGTGTATCTAAGGTATTGAACAAAACCCATGTTATTTTTAGAACCCAAAAGTGATTGATTGACATATTTGATTGATGTTTTTGTTAAAAACATTGGCTACAGAAGAATTGACGGTTGGGTTCGATTGGAAAACTCAACCGTAACTGGTTTGTTCTTCATTTTACGGTTGGGTTTTCTTCAAAACCCAACCGTAAAACAGTGGGTAGGAGATGAAGAGAAAATTTTACGGTTGGGTTCGATTTTGAACCCAACCGTAAAAAAAATTGCATAATTTTTTTTGAATTTACGTGCAAATTTTTTTACTTGAATTTTACGGTTGGGTTGGATTCATTTTTCCATCCGTAAATATTCTGTGTATGTAAAAAAAAATTTGTTGAGGATTATTTACGGTTGGGTTCGATTGGAAAACCCAACCGTAAATGCTTTTTGTTAGTTAAATTTTTTGGTGAGGATTATTTACGGTTGGGTTGGAGTGTCAATTCCCAACCGTAAATTCTCCTGTGTAGGTGATGTTTATTATTTACGGCTGGGTTCTATATGTGAAACCCAACCGTAAAAAAGTTCTGAATTTTCAAATTGAAGTTGTTTGAGTTGAATTGCTTGGAAATTATCTAACTTGTATTGCTTGTATGTTGTAGGAAACATAAGAAGAATATGGGTAATAATTTAACACCTATTTCTCACACTCCAACCCCTCGCCACGGAGTTCATTTAGGGGTAGCTAATAGAGGCTTGAGAAAGAGCATAAGACGACTTTTGAGGTAGGGGGTGGTAGTTCTCCTCAACTTGCACAAGAGGAATATAATGTTTTCCAAGACTTGGAAGATCTACCTGTGTTCAGTGGAGGTGCTCTTGTGATTAGAGAACCACCACAAGAGAAACAATGTGAGGAAGAGACGGACAGAGAACAATTCGTCCCTCAAGGCAAAGGTAAAGAAATTGTTGTTGGTTCTACTGAACCAAGACTGAAGGAAAAAAAGCCAAAGAAGCAGCCAGAACCGAAAGGGAAGCATATTCCCAAAGGCAAAGACGTGTTGTGGCCTAAGAAGAGGAATGTGAGACCTTGGGGTGAGGCCCCAGACAGTTATATTATTTGGTTATCCCCATTCATGGGATGCCAAAGTTGCTGAGGGTATTAATCTAAAAACTTCTCTTGTTTTGTTAAATTTCCGTTTGTTTAACTTCAAGTTAATTTTTTTTTTATTCTTTGTAGGATCATACACAGGCGATCAAGAAATTGGTTCGTCAAAGGGCTCAACATTGGCCCTTAGCTGAAGAATGTATGGCCGTCCAAGTTCTCGTAAATGGTACCAGGTTAGCTCCTGGAATTACCAATTCGATGTTGGAGTATGACAGTGTCACCTGCACATCATTCAGGGAACGTTATTGGCTTGAAACAGATACGTTTCATCTCCCATTCGGCGAGATGACAATAACGCCGGATGATGTCCAGTCAATTCCTGGCTTACCAGTTGAAGGTAAATCTGTGTATAAAGATTTTGACAACAACATGTCATGGAGTGATCTTTGTGTCCTTGTCAAAGATACACTTGGATGGGAGAAGAGAGAAGCCGAATCAGAGTTTAAATTGGCTTGTGGAGATAAACCGGGGGTAACAACGAAGAAAGGTCTAGGTATGACCAAGAAGATCTTGTTGGGTAGTCTCGGGGAGAAGTTTGGAGGAACCCGGCAGTTGGAAAAGGATGGGGTCGTCATAGATGAAACCAGAGCTATGCAAACAGCCAGAGCGTATCTGCTATATATGCTTGGCACCATCTTCTTTGCTGACAACTCAGGAAACAGAGTCAACGCTCACTTTCTACAGTGGTTGACGGATGATCTCCAGAAGACGCATGAGTACTCATGGGGAACTGCCAGCCTGGCTTACCTACTTGCCAACCTTAGAAAAGCTTCGAGGGTTAGGGGAACTGAGATTGCCGGGAATACTGGTCTTCTTCAGGTAATTTATTGTTGGAATTTCAATGTTTAAATTCAGTTTTTGTTTAGCGTATTATCTTATATTAATATTTATTATCTTCATAGGCATGGGTCTATGATCACTTTCCGAGCATGGCTCCTAAAACGAAGTCGAGCGTTGATGGTACTGGACCTACAGGAAAGAAATTCATCTTCACCGGTACTCAGGCAAGGCATAAAGAAGTCTAGATAGCAAAAATGAGAAGTGAAATTGATGTTTTCACCGTTGAAGATGTTGTTTTTGATCCTTATATGAAGATTAACATAGATGATGATGGGGATGTTGAATATTTACGTCAATTCTCGGACGTGGCAGGCTACAACGGGCCTTTGTACCATCCGTTTGGGTTCGTGATGTGCAACCCCCGTCGAACTCTCCGCCAATGTGGCTATGTCCAAACCAAGGTAACACACGAAGCCTTTAAATTGTGTGTGAATGGCTCGATGATCGAAGGCCCAAACATCGTGCTCAACTACAACCCAACGCCTTCGGTTGCGGTTTGGAACAACCGCTATCAACCGGATTACCAAATCCAAATGCTAGAGGTAATTTCATCTCCGGGCACAAAAGAGGCTGCAGAAGATTACTTGGATTGGTATCGTCATTTTGGTCATCCAAATGTCATTAACATTGATCCAGAAACTATGAAAATACTTCAAAGGGGTGAAGGAAACAACGCAGAAGATGGTTTTTGGAAGAAAGCATATTTCAATTTGGTACGTAAATTACTTTTGTTATTAATGTTTTTAAGATTTATTACTAAAGACTCAACCAACTTTTATTTTCATATGTGAATAGAAAAATAAGGTGAAAAATAAAGCACTTGCATTGGCATAGTCTATCACTCCATACCTAAGTAGAGTTGATGTGACGACGTCTGACCAATTGAAGAACCTGCAAGCCAAAATTGGGAAGCTTCATGAAGCAGACGAAAATGAGACGACAAGAAATTTAAAGTGGAGTAGAGCCGGTACAAGAGATGCGACTACTAGCCGAAGAGAGCCACAACCTAGTGATGAAGATACACATGATGAAGCCGAGGATATGCAACGTGATGCTCGTACTCGTGGAGGTCGTGCTGGTGCTCGTACTCGAGGCGGTGGTGCTGCTCCTCGTACTCGTTGTCCTAAGAGCAAAAAAAGAGCTCGTCAAACTCATCGACCTACCCCTCCTCCTTCTCCCTAACTCTATGTTTATAATTGCGTCAAACTAAGGTTTTTTTTCTTTTGTGGGTGAATTATAACTTTAATGTGAATGTATGAAAAATATTTTATCTTTAAATTTGCCTAGCTCATGTTTATTTTACAAAGATTTCAAATTGGCAACCAAGCAAAGGAAAAAGCAAGTAAAAAAATAAAAAAAAATCAGGCTGAAAACCCGTAAATTCTCCTGGATCATTAAAAATTGGATTCTAGTACTTGTGTTGTTTTCAATTTTTCTTTGTTTGAATGACCCAATTTACCTTCAATCTAGTTAAATTGATTGAATAAGTTTAAAATATTGATTTTTAATCCCAAATTTTACCTTAAACTCAATGCTTCAAAGGATGTTTTACGGTTGGGTTTTCAGCCAAAACCCAACCATAAATTCTCCTGGATCATTCAAAATTGGATTCTAGTTATGTTTTGTTTCCGGTTTTTGTTTGTTTGAATGACCCAATTTACATTCAATCTATTTAAAATGATTGAATAAGTTTAAAATTTTAATTTTTAAACGCCAGTTTTACCTTAAATTCAATGCTCCAAAATATGTTTTATGGTTGGGTTGGGAAGCCTAAACCCAACCGTAAATTTTGGATGAAATTGTAAACTAAAATTGGTTTTTACGGTTGGGTTTTTTGGCAAATCCCAACCGTAAATCATCTCGGGTAAGAATTTTTTTTTAGATACGGTTGGGTCCGATGCTAAAACTCAATCGTAAAATTGTTACGATTTGGTGTTCATCCATTGTTCTTATGTTTACGGTTGGGTTAGGAAGAACACCCAACCGTAAATAGCTTTTACGGTTGGGTTCGACATAAAAACTCAACCGTAAAATTCTCTGAATCAAAAATAAATCATCTTTTTGTCCGTAATTTCATCCAATTTGAGCCAGTAAAAGACCAAGAGTTTAAGTTAGATGTATCCCAGTTATGCTCTGGTTGATTGAATCAAAATCTAGGGTTTTTAAAAAAACCCTACAAAATTATCTTACATTTCTTCTAATTTTTCTTCTCACAAACCAAAAAGAAAAAAATTTGAATTGATTTGATTAAATTTAAGATTATTTTCGGTTAATCATGATTAACTCAATCTATCAGCTAATTAGTTTTACTAATTAATCAAGGGTATTTTAACAATTATGAAAATATGATGGATAATGGATTTTTAAATTTTACTTCAAATGTTTCTATTTCGTCTTATTATGGGAACCTCTCTATAAATGTGAAAGCCCCTAAATTAACCTTCCTTTTGCTCATATTTCAGGCGATAGCTCTATTTCAGTCGCTATTTCTGTACACGTACGATGGTTTTTCTCGGGTGAATGACAAAAATTTGGGCTGAGTGTGCTTGAAACAACATAATTATTAATACCAAAAACACAGTGACCTGATTCTGCATCTTTTGTTTGTCATATAATCTCGGCCACGCTGGAAGTAGAACAGTGGGGTGTTCTACTTTTGTTTGTTTGGTATCCCATCAGGAAGGAGTTATATTTTCTGTCATTTTAAAAGCAGAAGTTGGAATATCATAGGGGATAATTTATGACAGTGGGGGTTAGAACGATGAGACAGGATTGACCATTGAATTAATTTGGGCATAAATATATACGGAACATGTAAAGCCAGTCGAATCAAATGTACTATTAAGTAGTAGTTAAACTTGTACTTTGAGATACCAATTGGGGTAGGTTAAAGAAGTATTGACCGTTGAATCTCCTTCTCCGGAAAAGAAGAAAAAATAATGCCTTTTTACTATTACTGTTACTGTTTTTTTTTTGGATTAATTTCATGTTAGTGAGCTTTGTTTGTGTCTAAATAGTTTTCCTTTCTTATTATTTCTGCTGATCATCAGGGATTGAGCTAAAAGCTGGAGATGTACGAGTAACTCATAGGTATGACAAAGCGAGAGAAAAGCTACGTGTTACCAGGTTTGTATTCAAAATTCAAACATCAACTAATCAATGTGCAGATAAGATAATGGTGGTATTATTTTACTTCATTGTGGAAAAAGTAACTAAGACATACCATTAAGAGTCTAAAATAAAGATAATATAGATATAGGTATTTGATTTTCAGGCGTCCTTGGGCGGATTAAACTGTACATCCAGGTGTGTTGTAAAGTGCAGTGTTGGAGGCAAACCTCCGATAGCTATATGCAGCTTGGAAGCTGGAACGCATTTATTATGCCCTCTCGATATCGAATTTGATAATGAGGATACAGAAAAGTTGTCTATTCAGCTCATTGTTATAATCATGGAGCAAGTGTTCATCTATCCGGTTACTATATTAAAGAAAGTGAGGGTAAATATATTGTTTTTATGTATTAATTAATTAAGCTGTCTTCTTATTAGGATCAACTAGCCAGGAGATATGCTTCAAAAAAATAAAATAGCTAGGAGGTTAATATATTTTTTAAATTTGGTGCAGTTACAGTGCATGAAAATGAATGGGAACTGAATATAAGTCGTGTTAAAGTAGAACAATAGTTAACGAAGATGCATCCCCGAGGCGGTAAAGAATAATATGGACTGATGTTTGATACAATAGTGCGATTGTTTTCGAAGAAACAAACTTTGCAGCATGTTCCTTTTTAATTTTGTTGCACTAATGATGATGTTTTGAAAAGACTTATTCTACTGTCTTTAGTTGGATCACTCTGGTTGTGGATATTTTGTCCGTCCAAAAGTGGAATATATAGATTTCAATTTCATCGGTTCTAAACTTTTTTTTTGTTTTTTTGGTAATACCATCGGTCCTAAATTAAATTAACTTTCGATGACCAATTTGTCAACAAGGAACTAACTAGTGAGTTTTCATGCGTAAGGTCATACCCGGGAGCCATTGCTAACATCAAACTGACATCGGCTTTGTAAAACCAAGCACATTCTTTGAGAAAAAAAACTAGTTACTAAAATTAGACGAGCATAAGAAAACAATATGATATCAATTTAATGTTACAGAACTTGAAAAGTTTTTACCTGTCAACAAACATGAACGGACAACATCACCCATTACTTCCACTCATTTATTTTTTTCCTCTAACTAACAACCCCCATTTCTATTTTCATCCACAAACAGACGAAACTCATATTCGTCCATTTCTATTCTTCGTCCACAACTGCTCAATGTTTGCTTCCCAAAATTTTGTTCTTCATCACCAAAAAAAGATGGTTTAGGGATTTCAATCTCATTGAAGATCGCTAACTCGATGCATCCAAAGTCCCAAGAGGTAATTGTGGATCTCTCTTTATCTACGAAGCAAATTGATAAAAACCAATATTTGATTTTGTGATTTAAATTCCGTTTACTGAAAGTTAGTGTTTTCTGATTAAAAGATTGGGTTTTTTTAAATGTTCAGTTCATCATACCCAGGTTTTGTTTTCTTCCAATTTAGTTTAAATTAAGATTTTTCAATTCTATTGGTCTAATATTTCTGTGGGTTTTCACAAAGTTTTCAATTGATATGTGCAATACAATTGATGATTACTAAATTGGATGCATTGTTCTTCTTAACCTATTGGTACATATAGCTAATCATTCACTCATTTTATTTTCACGGTATTGATTTCCTTTCAAATAGAGCTGTATTTGAGATAACTTCTTTTTCGAGGGTATATGGCTATGTACCAAGGGTTCTGATAGAAGAATTGTTGCTTCCATGGACGATGGACAGAGAAGAATGATGTGTTAGTATGGTGTTCGAGATCATTAAAGAAAACAAGCAAGAATTAGAGAAGTGAAAACAGTGATTGTAATGCTTATTTTTCTTAATCTTATAATCTAAAACATGTCTCTCTATTTATAGAAGAGATAGTTTACAAAGATCAGAAGATAAGGCTTTGATGTAACCGTAATACATTCATGCACAACTAATACTAAATATCCGGACTAGATAAGCTTATCCAATGTTTGAGACTTGGTCAGCTCAGACTTAGTCCTTGAGCTATCTGGTTCAACACTTCCCCTCAAGTTGAAGTGTAGCTTGCGAATGTTCAACTTGCTTCTTAGAAATTGAAATCTCTGGGATGGCAGTCCTTTAGTAAAAATATCAGCAATCTGATCCTTTGACGATATAAACTTAACCTGTAGCTCTTTGGAAGCAACCCTCTTACGCACGAAATGGTAGTCAATCTCTATGTGCTTAATGTGAGCATGGAAAACTGGGTTAGCAGTTAAGTATGTTGTACACAAATTGTCACACTAAAGGACTGGTGGTGCTGTGATTATTCCCAGTTCCTTAAGCAATGATTGAATCCAAATGATCTCTAAAGTTGCTATTGCCATCCCTCTGTATTCTGCTTCTGTACTTGATTTTGGAAACCTTTTTTTGCTTTCTTGCACTCCATGAAATGAGATTACCTCCAAAATAGATACAATATCCACTTGTCGATCGTCTGTCATCCAGTTTTCATGCCCAGTCAGCATCTGAATAGGCTTGAATGGAAAATTCTGAAGTTTGCCTGATGTGTAAGCCGTAAGTAATAGTATGCTTAAGATACCTCAGTATCTTTTGACGAGTTCCCAATGCTCAACATAAGGTTCCTGCATGTACTGACATGCCTTGTTAACCGCAACAGAAATGTCCGGTCTAGTCAGATGCAGGTACTGCAAGGCCCCAACAATACTCCTGTAAAGTGATGGATCACTAAACTTAGTGGTGCCTTGCTTGTGTAGTTTCATTTGTGGACAAAGTGGTGTGCTCATCGGTTTGATGCCATCAAGCTTTGTGCGTTGTAATAAATCTGCTATGTATTTATGTTGGCTCAGAATCAATGCCTTGTCTTGATGTAATACTTCAATGCCTAGAAAATAAGATAAGGTACCCATGTCTTTTACTGGAAAAACATCACTGAGATCAATAATTAACTGATTGATAATACCTGCATTAGAACCAGTTACAATGATATCATCTACATATATTAAGATGTATATTATGTGAGTAGATGTTTTTCTGACAAACAATGAGCTGTCAGCTATTGAAGCCTTGAAGTCTTTACTCACAAGATAGGAACTGAGCTTAGAGAACCACACTTTATGTGCCTGTTTTAGTCCATAAAGGGCTTTATGTAGCTTGCAAACATGGTTAGGAAAGACATGATCAGTGTACCTAGGAGGTTGTCTCATGTACACCTCTTCTTCCAGCTCCCCATGCAAAAATACATTTTGCACATCTAGTTGTCGCAAAACCTAGTTGTGCATAGTAGCAATGGACAACACTAGCCTGATTGTATATGATTTTACTACTGGGTTGTATGTCTCACTATAGTCGACCCATTCTTGTTGGTGGCCCTTGGCAACCAACCTGGACTTATAACGATCTACTCTCCCATCTGACGTCTGT
Source organism: Papaver californicum (assembly GCA_023531435.1). Taxonomy (NCBI): domain Eukaryota; kingdom Viridiplantae; phylum Streptophyta; class Magnoliopsida; order Ranunculales; family Papaveraceae; genus Papaver; species Papaver californicum. Next base: position 4,207,723 of record JAJJMC010031210.1, on the reverse strand, counting down.
TTGACTCTGAACACCCATTTTGAACCCAACACATTCATGCCTTGTACAAAAGGAACCAAAGACTATGTGCCATTACGCATATGAGCATTGTACTCTTCATCCATGGACTGTCTCCATGCTGAAGCATGTAGGGGCCATAAACTCAGAAGTCTCAAGTGGATGTTTTGTTGCATTAAGGCATAGTTTTTGTATTGGTTTGGAGATGCCCCTTCTTGCTCTAGTAACCATTGGGTTTGGATGTGTTGTTGTAGATTATTGTTCGACAGGAATTGCATCATTGGTTCCTGTCTGTGGCAATGTTGCAGGTACAGTGGGTTCTGCATTTGTATTAGTTTCTGTTGCAGCAGGTGCTGGGGACACATGGACCTGTTGTGTCTCAGGTGCCAAAGAATTGAACTGTCTATTTGTGAATGGAGGAGAAGACAAGATAGTGGTTGATTGGCTTACCTTGGTTTTTGCATGTACAGGTGGAACCCTTTGCTTGGCTTCAAATGAAAATTGAGTCTCTTCAAATTTTACATGTATGGAGATATAGGCTCTATGTGTTGGGAGGTGTAAACATATATATCCCTTGTGAGGACCACTGTATCCCATGAAGGCACAAGGAAATGACCTGGGTTGTAGTTTATTAGAATTGTAGGTTCTAAGACTTGGGTAGCAGAGACACCCAAACACTTTTAGAAAAGAATAATCTGGTTTCTTGTCAAATAAAATAACTCTACGGGAGTCTTGACATGTTTTTTGGATGCTGGACACCTGTTGATCAAAAAACAAGCTGTTGAGAATGCCTCTGACCAGTAAGCAGATGGCATAGATGCATGAAACAGTAATGCTAAACCAGACTCAGTTATATTCCTGATTCTGCGCTCAGTTAGGCCATTTTGAGATGAGGTGTGTGGAAAGAAAACCTGTGAATTACACCACAGGTATTTAGAAAGGAAGTGAACTTTTTGTATTCCCCACCATTGTCATATTGAAATATTTTGTGATTTAGCTGATTTTCTATCTGCTTTTTCCAATGAACAAAAACCTGTATAGCATCTGATTTTCTAACTAGAGGGTATATCCAAGTATAGTGAGAGTATGCATCCATTAAAAGCAGGTAATAATGAAAACCATTTTTGGATAGATGATGAGAAACCCATAAATCAGAGACAACCAAACTAAGAGGTTTGTCATACACTGTTGTACTAGTAGAGAAAGGAAGTTTTCTACTTTTGCTTAAATGACAAGAATGACAAAATTGAAAGTCTTTATTTTTGATAGGTAATGAATAATTTTTGATGATTGTAGATACTGTGTGCAACTGAGGATGGCCTAGACGCTGGTGCCAGACATGAAGTGAAGCAGAAAGATAGGCATATAGTTTAGTGGTTTTGAACACCATCAAGAACATATAGGCCATTCTCATTCTTGCCTTTCAGAAGGATTCTCCCCGTGTGCAGATCTTTAACAAAAAAGAAAATTGAGTAAAAAACAAAGCAAACATGATTATCTTCACAAAATTTAGTTACTGACAGAAGATTTGCTTTTATAGAAGGAACATGAAGGACATTGTTAAGAAAGAAGTCACAGTTGTTGTGTGTGAAAGATGCCTTACCAGCATTAGCTATTTTCAGAGAATTACCATTTCCTACATGAACTCCCTCTGTTCCATCATACTCATGGCTTATAGATAGTGCTCCCATATCTGCGGTCAGATGATGTGTTGCACCAGAGTCTGGAACCCAACTGATATCTGTTGCACCCCCTGGCAGTGCTATATATGCTGCAGGTTTCTGTTGCTGTCTAGGTCCCCTATCTTCTTTATAACGAAACCAACATTTCTTTGCTATATGGCCTGGTTTGCTACAGATATGACATGGGCCTTGATCTGATTGTGAGAACATTTCTGGTTGGTAGCTTGAGGTCTGTTGCTGGAACTGACGATTGTGTGAGTATTTTCTATTCTGCTGTCTGGGTTGGAACCTGGAGTTATTATGTGCTGCAACATTTGCCAATGGCTCATGCAGAAGGGCTAGTTGCTTTTCTAAGCGCATGTCATATGTTAACAGGTGCGCATAGAATGTTTTAGTGCTTAAGTTATCAATAGTGCTCAGTGAAGTCATTATTGGATCATAAGCCTGATTCAATCCATTCATTATGGATTGTTTCTTGTCTTCTTCAGTAATCAAAACTCCAGAGGCAGTTAATGAATTAAACAAGGTTTTTTCTTTAGATCTGTATTCATGCATAGAAAGGTTACCTTTGCGCAAGTTATGTAGTTCTCTTTTCAGGTGTATTTGATGTGCCTGATTGTTTGGAGCAAACCTCTCCTCTAGTGTTTCCCGGACTTCCTGAGATGTGTAAGACCAACAACACCAGTCATAACTCCCTTAGTTAGTGATGAAAGGAGCCAACCCATGAGTATGTTGTCATGTTCCTCAAACTTTGTAAACTCAGGATTAACATCAGTTTAATTTGGTAAGTGAAGTGGTGGTTTTTCAAAAGATCCATCAACGTAACCAGAGAGATTGTAACCTTTCAACAGGGGTTTAAACTGTGTTTTCCATAGCAAATAGTTTGTTTCAGTGAGCTTTATGTTGACTATATGGTTTATGTGTAACTGTTGTAGTGTGTTTGTGTTTGCAGCCATTGGTTGCGTGGGTGTTGGATCTTAAAGCTTATTTTTCTTAATCTTATAATCAAAAACATGTCTCTCTATTTATAGAAGAGAGAGTTTACAAAGATCAGAAGATAAGGCTTTGATGTAACCGTAATACATTCATGCACAACTAATGCTAAATACCCGGACTAGATAAGCTTATCCAATGTTTGAGACTTGGTCAGCTCAGACTTAGTTCTTGAGCTATCTGGTTCAACAAGAGATGGGTTCAGTGATGTCGAAGTAATAAAAGACGAGATTGGAGAATCTGTTGAGTTTGAGAAAGATGAAGATTATTGCAGGTTTTTGAATTCGAGGAAAGACAGTAAACAAGGGAGAAGAAATGACAGATATAGATGTATGGTGTATGGTTGAATGGGTGTGAATGACGGTGTGTTTTAGAACTTGAATGTCATCAGAACATTGGGTTTGTGTTGAATCTTGATTCTCTGCAGGGAAGGACATGAAATAAGGATTTTAAGAACTCAGAAATTCTCATCTCTGCCTATACCAAAGAATACACTGAAAGTGTTTGTGAAAATGTTTGGAAGAAAATTGTTGCTATTTAAATTGTCGTAGATGAGATGTCGAGTCTGCTGCCTTGAGTAATTGGTTGAGTGAAAGATTTATGATATACATTATTGTTGAGTTGGACCCTAGAAGAAAGTAGTGCCTCATATATATAGGGTATACAAAAGATAGACTAAAAGTAACTTACACCTAGTTGACACTTAAACATAAAGGTAGTACTGACACTCTAATGACACTCTAATACTCCCCCTCAAACAGATGCTATACTAGTTGATTGCATCAGTTTGACCCTTACAGAAGTCGAAATCACTCTTCAAGTTGTTGCGGTTGAGATTTATTTAAGGAAGTCGAAATTTCCTTTCAGAAGTTGTTTGAGACAGTCGGAATGCCTCTTCAGAAGATATTTGAGAAAATTTATATCCTTCAATTTGTTTAAGGAAATTTATATCCTTCAACTTGTTATATCTGAACAGCAGACCCCATAATCCATTTTCTGTTCATCCATAATCAAACTTATTTTCTTCTCTGCATCTCAGATTCGAAATTCAGAAAGAAGGACCCCATAATCTATTTTCTATTCTCTTCTTTGTTGCTTCTCCACCAACAGATCTTCATCTAACCCTTCTAACACCAACACAACTCTAGCTATTTTATTCCTGATTTTCTCAACTCAGATTTGTTTCCAATTTCAGTTCCAATATCACACTCACATCCTTCCTGGTTCACTTTCTTCTCAGATTCAGTCAAACGCATTGTTGTTTCAAGAATATGATACTAACCCAACTTGCTCTTCTTCACTGTTTAACCAAATGTTCTTCCCTGTAAATCACAGCCACAACATCAACGAAAAAACCCATATACATCAGCACCATTTCAGATTCACTGACTTCTCAAACCAAACTCTTAATCAAAGACAGCTCAAGGATGTTTCGCTCATCATTCCCTTCATCTGTGACAGCATGAAGATGAAAGTGGATCTGGATGGGTTTCGCAGATGGGTTGAGTTCAGATCCAGCCGAGTTGAGGAACAAATTAGAAAACTCTTTTAGGGTTTCACATATCAAGCAGCGGAGATGCCGAAGAACAAAGGAAAGGGAGGTAAGAAGATGGTGGATCTGTGAGTAAGAAGATAGGGTTTTGTATATTGATTAAAAGATGATCTCTTGCAGAAATACAGTCGAACATATATAGCTCAACGGATACAAATAAACTCTAAGCATTTAAACACTGAAAAGTGCGGCAGAGAGTCAGCTCCAAACTCATCAATATTCAACTGAGTACAATTAGTAAAACTTGATTACCAATTGAGAAGAGTAATTCTTCACCACTAAACTGACCGACTGTAAGATGATTCAACTAATTTCGATTAGTAGAAACAATCACGGACAGAAAGTAATTGCATCAACATTCAGTAACAATAGATCTCGAACAGAGAATTAGAACAAAACCTCTAAGTAATACCAAATCAGCAGATTTTGAACTAATTAATGATGAGAAAGACAAATAGAAGATGAATCTGTACCTTTGTGATGTAGTAGCCATGAATTGATTGCATATAAGATCTGAAGTAATCCAAAAATCCAAATGAAGATTACCAGCATTGTCTTGATTTACCAATTAAGTTGAAGAACCAACCGAATCCAGATTGAAAATAAAGAATCACCAAGAACTCGATTGTGGAAAACCAAAATTCAATCGAAATATAGGTGTTGTTGTAGAAGTAATGGATCAAAAACATGCCCTAATCTTCAGTTCCTCTTCCATTTCTAATCCAGATTAATCACAATATTTAAGATGAATTCAGAAGATCGGAATCATCATCCGTTTTCCAATTGCATCATCAACAGAAGATGGTGAAGAGAAGAAGAATTGATAAAAGATGAAGAGATTTAGGGTTCATTCCCAAGGATCAAAACCGTGAGGCTCAACCCTCTGATACCATGAAAGATTTATGATCTACATTATTGTTGAGTTGAACCCTAGAAGCAAGTAGTGCCTCATATATATAGGGTATACAAAAGATAGACTAAAAGTAACTTACACCTAGTTGACACTTAAACATAAAGGTAGTACTGACACTCTAATGACACTCTAATATTGAACAAATGGTGTAAGGTAAGGAAGTCTGATGTTTGGTGTTGAGTATTTATGCCTTGTTGTTTGAGTATTTGTTAAAGCCTACTGCAGTCATAAAAGAGAGGCATTCTCTCTAAGGTTTTATATTTGCAATGTTCCACATATTACCACTTCATAGGTAACAATACACCTACATTACACTTCAAATTGAATTGTCAAAATCAATTCAAGTGAGCTGACATCTTCGCACCCCTTTCATAGTGAGTATTTAAGCTTATTGCGCTGTATATTAGATTTTTAGCCAAGCATGGAACTTGATATTACTTCAAATGAGGTGGAAAATGTGTATGTTTCACGTGTTCGAAATTCGTTAAAGAAAGGAATACGTGTTTATTGGCATGTTTGGCCTGTAAGTTCGCAGTTAATGCAATTGATTATACAAGTTATTGCTAATTTGAATTGTTACAAGTGATTTATGTGAGTGTTATACAGAAAATGAAATTTGGTTGGAAAATCGTTGTTGGTACCATTATTGGATTCATCGGAGCAGCATATGGGAGCGTAGGAGGACGTGAAATTTATGTTCCCATGCTTACGCTGATCATTGGATTTAACGCAAAGACTTCAATACCAACATCTAAATGTATGATAACAGGGGCTGCTTAATTTGTCAACAATGTATTACAACTTGAAGAGAAGACATCGAACACTTGATATTCCAGTCATTGATTACAACTTAACTCTACTCATTCAACCTATGCTCATGCTTGGTATTAGTATTGGTGTCATTCTTAGTGAAATCTTCAATGATTGGATGGTCACTCTCCTTATCGTTCTTTTCTTAGGTACTGCCGTCTTAAGATTTTCCAACCTCATATTAGAATTATACATTTGCATGTTTTTCTCTAACTAAAAGCCTAATTGTAGTTTCTTATTTTCATGCAGCCACATTAACTATGTCGTTTTTCAAGGGTGTGGAAACTTGGAAAAGGGAATCCAGAATAAAGAAGGTATATCTTATTCCATCCAATGCACTACTTGCAAAATTTTACAAGTTTTTCTTTGGATTATGCTTAATTCTGGAGGTTAGTTGCTTGGAGTCTAATGGTGAGGAAGAAGTATTGGAATACAATCCTCTGCCAACTGAACCAAGTAATGATACCGCTATTCAGAAGCAAAAACGAAAAATGGTAACCATATACCTCAATTAATTATTAACCTATCTAAATTAAATACATAAGTTTTTTTTCTGAATCGGATTTTTCATTTGTGTTTTAATTCACATTCTCGAATTCTAATTGCGTGCAACTAGGTCCCGATTCTTCAGAATGTCTACTGGAAAGAACTTGCTATAACTTAAATATTTCATGTACAGGGAAGAGCAAAAGCTTTGCTTATTAAGTATTTCATGTACAGGAGTTCACTATACGGCGACAGCCATGATAATTACGGACATAGTTAGTAATGCACAAGTAGTACATAGCTTAGCCTCTGGAAACTAATGTGGGCAGAAGACCATTCTCCTCCTCCTCACCTAATAATCATTTAGACCCTAGAAAAATATCGATCGCGATGACAATTGTGTTTCTGGCCATCCCGATAACTAGATATGAAGCTAAAACCTGTGCACGAAAGTAGATTGCCTCAGATGGACTGCTAGAGCTTTTCATTTTTCTTTATGATGGAATCTTTTACAATGTTGGATCATTTGGCTGAATTTGATATTACCAGTTCAGCAACGAATGCGAGAGATCTGATATTGTTTACTGTTTATTGTGTACTCAGATTGCCAACCGAAGTGCGCAAGTCGTTGCTCAGCGACATCAGACAAAAAGCCATGCACGTTTTATTGTCTCAAGTGTTGCTCGAAATGCCTCTGTGTACCACCAGGAACGTTTGGGAACAAACAGACATGTCCATCTTACAACAACCGGAAGACTAAAGAAGGAAGACCTTAGTGTCTCAGCTTATTTCATTTTAGGGGAGAAAAAACATGAGAAATAACAAGGTTTTTGCTTTGCTAGCTTCATTTTAAATTCAGTTGCTCACTTACCTTAGTAATATAAAGGGCCAATTAATCTTTAGTTGTCGTTGCTTTGTTTGGGTCTTAAATTTTTAATAATGTTTGTGTTTGTCCCTAGCTTCATTGTGTCGTACATCTATATTTGGTTGAGACAAACCTTTCAAAATTATAGATGCTGCATCATGTATTGATTTTCTTCTTTAATGCTTCATTTACCACTAATTAAACAGGAGCTTAATATCAAGCCAACCTATATGGATAACTAATGTACCTAATTGCTCTATCGATCCAATTATCACCATCAAGTTTCTCATTCAAAGTAAGTAAAAATTATCTATCGGATCATCCAGTATATATCAAGTAATTAGTTTCTTACAACACGGTTAATTGGTTTACTACAGGTGGACAGGGGTCTCCATTGTGCTCTTTTTATTTGCAGAAAACATTTATCTTTTTGGTAAAGAAAATAAATATCTTTCATATACAGAAGAAAAGGGGGAAACAGCCAAATAATCATACAGAAAAAAAATATAATGAAAAGGAAACAAATAACAATATATGTGAGGATAAAAAAAGCACACTTGAGAAGGTGGGAGAATTAGATTAAATCTTATTATAATGTTGTGTTATAAAGAAAAAAATAACTACGGGATATGTAGCCCGGGTTACTTTCTTGCTATCTATTAGTCTGAGCCCTAAAGGGCCTAGAAGATGTTGGTACTTAATAGCACTGATACATGTTACATCACTCGGTTCTTAGGCTCATTTCAGTTTACAAAGGTGACTTACAAATCAGACGCATGTCTGAGTAAAACAAAATGAGGATTTCGTCGAAAAAAATATAATTTAATTGTTTATATGCTAGAGTCAGGTCCGAATAAACTGTTTTTTATATAAAATGAAAAAGAGAATAAATGTTATTTTCTTGTTCGGAAAGGATAATACTTGACTGAAAGGAAGAGGAGTGGAGGGTGTGTTGCGTTGTCGTCTTGTTTTGTTTGGTATCCCAAATTCCCGATAGGAGTTATATTTTCTGTCATTTCCAAAGCAGATATCAAAGGGGATAATTGATGTCATCGCATTAAAGTGGAGTTTGGAACGATGAGACGGGATTGGCCATTCGAATAAATTAGGCATAAATACAGAACATGTAAAGCCATTCAAAATTTCAAATCAAATGTATACAAGTAGCAGAAAGTAGAAACTTGTGTACATCCGAGACACCACTTGGAGTTTAAGAAATATTGACTGTTGAATCTTTCCCGAAGAAAAAAGTACTCCGTTTAAAAAATATGTCCGTTTTAACAAAACTAAAATATTAAGGAAATTAAAAAAATATCTAAAATTACTCATATTAAATATTTTATTATTTTTAAAATTAATAGTACCATTTTGTTTTTATAGAGAATAAAATATAAGTAATAAGATATTAACGCCTTGATTTCCTGAATATACAAACTAGATAGTTACTCATGCTATGCACCAGGTTGTAATTATTTTTGTTTGCTTGTGCGTTTTTAATCTGTAATTTGTAAAAGTGTAGCTACATTAACCGACAGCTGGTTATCAATTTAGAATGTCTAATCATTTGCTGAATGCAAGGACTTAATGACAAACATGAAATTGTAAATATATCGCCAAGAGAGTACACTATTTAGAGGAACGAATGACAAACATAAAATAGTAAATACATTGCAAAGAGAGTACACCTTTTAATCTTCTTGATGCTACTTAGAATTTGAAGCCTACTGCACATAATCTGCATGTTTCAAGTTTCTTTCGAAAGTGCTTGTTGAGGTGCGCATAATCTTGGATCTTTTCTTGACAGTGGAAGGGGTTGTAGTAAAAATTCGGATGTGAAAGAGGTAAATAAGGGATAGATGCCAACTTGCGGTTAGCGCCTAACCTCAACAACACATTCCCGTTTTCCTTTTTCAGATTCTTTTGTACCTGTATGTCCGTTGTTTTTCAACACTGTTAAAATTTCTATGAACTTTGTTTTTGTAGCATTGTTCACGCACAAAATCAACTTCTTAGAATCTTAAAGGCCTCATGTTCAACAGGGTGGCGTTAATAGTTATCTTTTTCTTTATAACGCAACATGATGAATATAAAGAACAATTTCAAACTCTCGTTGTTTTTCAAGAAAAGTTTATTTACATCAAAACTTGATCACCATTGGAACCCCAAATATTGGTTTTTCGTCAGCTTAGTATATATGTGAACCATACCCCAAGTTCTCTAGTAGTGATTATGATCAATATCAAAGTTTGAATAGCGGTACCACCAATCATTCCACTCCATATACCCTGCAAGTTTTCGAATTTCGTTGGAAGAAAAATGTTTAGCAAAATGGGTCTTACAGTAACATTCACTGGTGTAGTTGGGCAAGTAAAAAGAAAGTATAGTTTCGGATACATACTGGAACACCAAGATGGAAAAGCCATCCAAGGGCCGCTCCAAGTGGAAGTCCGATGATATAATAGCAGCCAATGTTTGCCATCCTGAGCCAACGGCTACCCTGACGAAGTGACATTACAACATTAACTAATCCGTAATTGTACGTATATTGAGTTCATTCTAAGAGAAGCCGTATAGAAGGGGAACAAAAAAACATAAGTGGTGTGTACCTGAGAGAAAATGTTGAATGTTGTTGAGGAGAATGGTGCAGGCCAAAAGGAATGCAAGTTTATCAACGGCATGGAGGACGACATCACTCAAGGTGAAAGTGATTGCTAACTTGTCATGAAAAATCATTATCAATATACAAAAAGATATCCCTATTATCAAAGATGTAATTGTTGAAACTTGGGAAACAAATTTTACAGCTTTTTCATTCCCTGCTCCAAGCTCGGTTGCGACCCTTACTCTGATTCAAAAGACACAAAATTAGAAGCATTGAGGATAGTATTGACTATATCTCTTTGCAGCCATGTTGCTAATTCAACAGATTCAAAATGGTAAACTACCCAGTTGCAGCGAAGAAAGCAAATGGAATCATCACTTCCCATCCATTTATGCTCATACTGTGAACCATCAATATCAAAGAGGTTAAGTTCCATTTATATGCGACTGGCACTAATATCATTGTCCAGGTCCTTGGAAGAATATAAGCTACGCATAGGAAGAATACAGACCATACTGTTGAGATTAGAATTAAATTGTAAGAAAATATGCGTTTCAGGAAAAGAGTTACTATCACTTTTTTATTTTAGCCTATTTTTAAGCTAAAATGAAAAAGTGATAGTAACTCTTTTCCTGAAACGGAGGTAGTAATAATTATAAAGTCCTAAAACATTGGCTTTAAACATTTCCCTATGATGGTCGTGAATTTTGATATAAATAGTTCTTTAAAGAAAAAGAATTTTATAAAAATCTCAGTATATATTTGTACATACCTCCACTTGCTTCCCATTTGCAGCAAGGTGCAAAATCATGTTCCCATCATCATCTTTGGATATAGCTTCCATGTTCATAGACAATGCATCCCCATGTACAAGTCCTTTGTTAATAACAATATTAGGGACTTAAAACTGTCTTATAAAGAGGTGAAAGATGAATTAGAATCGAAATGACATGATTTTAGATAAATTATACTCTTCCCGAGCTTTTGACCATACCAAATGAGATTGAAAACACAGAATAAAATTATAGTCAAACTAACCCACCAGTCTGGCAAGGTATATATAACAAATTCCCCTATCATTTCTTCATTTCTCATCTTATAACTTAAAATTTCACGCAGCTACATCCTTCCTCCATTATAAACAATGTTATTAAGCAAATTCTTCTCTGCATCTTACTTCTCTTTGTTTTAATTTTTTCATCAACGAAACCTACAGGTTTCACTTATAAGTCTAATACAACTTCCAAATGTAATTCTCTAGCTGGTTATATATCACTCAACGCTACAACTCTTTCAAGCATCATTAGTCTGTTTGGATTAACAGACTTCAATTCACTGCTCGGAGCTAACAATTTACCAATACGGACAAAACCAAGCAAATCCGCGGACGCGAATGAGATTATCAAAATCCCCTTCACTTGTTCTTGCAAAAAGAACTGGAATTTCTGATAAGGGTCCGATTTATAAAGTACAATCAGGAGACTCTTTGGATCATATCGCCATGGATTTATTTGTGAAAGAAAGATACATTTTTAAGCTCTTGAACTTCTCAGTGTTTGTCAGGACTATGCTTTTGTGGACAGAAAAATGCTATCAAGTCAATTACATACCATAATATTAAAGAAAAAAAATCCGGATTAGAAATTTTATCAAACATTATTAGTGCATTCGCAAATTTTTAAAAAATCCTTGAATATATTTAAAATTAAACCCCTTAATCTATACCCAACACTAAATCATTAAACAGAAACAATCAACTTTTTCCCTAAAATCTTCTCTATACTTATTGATTGAACACAATTAATACTCAAAATCAAAACAATAGAAAAAATAATGGAACGGCATATACCTTTCTAATGGATCAGTTCTTCAAGCTTATCTCACCTGAAACTGTAACGTGTTTTATAAAAGGAAAAATTGGGCGGGAGTTTCTAAGCAGTTATCAATTTAGGCGGGACTAATTGGTTCCACAATTTATGGTGAAATTTAATTTCGTTTTTAAAAGTTCCTGAACTAATTGTAGTCAAATATCATTTATATAACCTTAATAAAATGCTCAATCGTTGAACTCAAATCTCAAATCAAAACTCATATCAAATAGAGACTATTTGTCTATTTGATGAAAATCAAACGTAAATGTCATCTTCTCATAATATTGGTATTATAAAAGTAACGAAAGATGAATTAGAATAAAAAATCTTTCTAACACTTACATGTAATCCTAGTTTGTTGTATTTTAAAGATTAATAATGAAGAAATTGATAGATACCTGGTGTAAAAAAAACTGTTTATAAAAATATACTACCTTCGTTTTAGAAAAAGAGTTACTATCATTTTTTCAAATTATTTTTAGGTTAAAATAAAAAAGTGATAGTAACGCTTTTCCAAAAATAAAGGAAATATTATTTAAAATTTTAAACCGAGTTCTATTAAAAATAAGTTTATGAATATAAAAGATCAAAGAATATATTTGAGAATTTATCGAAATAATACGACTATAAACGTAAACTGGACACAATTTTAAAACTGACGAAAATGAAATAAAGGATAGATAGGTAAGGTTAGATTCATATAGACATATTACAATATTAGTTCTGCTTTCTCTTCTTTTGCTTTCTAATTATTTTGATTTCATGTTTTTAAGTTGTGTTTATATTTAAATATTTGAAATATTTTCTGCTGGCCTTTAAGGATTAAAATAACCGAAATAAACCAGTAACTCATAGGTTTGACAAAGAGAACGGAAAGTTAGTAATTAATAAACTTAAAAAGTAATTATTAAAAGTGAAAGTATCACTTTTTTAAGACAAAGATAATACTCCCTCTGTTTTAACAAAAATGATAGTAACACTTTTACTGAAACGAAGGTAGTATTTATTTACATTTTTTATTAAGTTAAGAAATATACAGGGGTAACAAAATGAATGATACTGCTGCAGGCTTCTTTTAGAACGACTTCAAATTATCATCGGAATTGTGATGTATTACGTAGTGTCGGAGGTAAAACTCCGATAACTATATGCATGTTGAGTGGTTCGACGAATGAATCATGCCCTCTGTCCATTGAGTTCAATGAGGAGAATAAGGAAGTGGTTCCTTTTTTATTCATCCTTTGAATCGTAATCATGGAACAAAAGTTCATCTCAGTGGATACTACATTGAACCATGTAGTTATTGTAGTAGTAGATATAGTAACGGGAAGTTAATTGATAGCCATTTACATAAGTGTGCACACTTCAGAAGGTATGTGAGGATAAAGAGAGCACACTTCAAAAGGTGGGAGAATCAGATTAGATCTTATTATAATGCTGCATTATAAAGAAAAAGATAACTACACGGTGCGTAGTATGGGTTACTTTTTAGTTGTTATATGTGGGAAGGTTGCTTTTGTTGTAACAAATTTTGGTGCATCCTACTTGTTAGTTTGCACTTCTAACGGTGAATTATTAATGGACGGATGTTTTTCTTTCCTTTTTCTTGATTAAATTGGTAATATCTTTGTTTTGAACAACTACTCAGAATATCTTTGTTACTATCTGTGTTTTCTTTATATTAGTAAGATTATCTTGTTAATTAGCGAGGCCTATTATCTTTCTGTTGGAAGTTATTGAGTTTAGCTAGCAAGTTTTTCTGCGAATTAAGGTCATATAAGGGAGCAATTACAAGGCAACGCGATGATTTAGAAAACATGTAAAAACAAACATGATTAAGAATTTTTTTTGAGAAACTTAGTTATCAGACCATGTCAAGGAGATTCTACATGAGTTTGATGAATGTTGATGCTCTAAAAAACCTCAGGGGTTTTCCTCCTTTTATTTCCCCAATAGCTACGAGTCCGCGACTACGAGTGTGCTCCTACGCATGTGGGGGTGTTGTACAATGTACATATCTGCTTATGCTCGTAAATGGGCTTCCAATCCAATGTCAAATATAAAAATAACAAAACATACAATACTGACAGTATAGTGGAGAAATATCTGAGGACACTTGTAAACATCTGAAGTTAGGGGATTACGATACTAAGATGAGGGCGAAGCACTAAAAAAGACTTTTTGGTCATATGCGGTAAACGAGATATCTACCACATCAACCATAAGTAAGGATGCGTGGAAAGTAAAAGAGAAGATTAACGTTCAAATTTGAAAGGGAAGACAAAAAATTAAATGAGCTTACAAAGCGCGCATGGTGTGATCAGAAACATTTAATGAACCTGATAAGAATCGACGTACACTCTCGGGTCGTGACTAACGAAAGAACAAGAAGCCATTAATCGCCTCAGGTCGAATCTAGATCAAGTTAAGACGAAGATCAACATATCGAGAGAACCAGAGAAGACTCGGGACATGACATCAAGAGATTCAGGGAATACTCCCGAGCAAACTACCGTAACTCAGATACAAGCGTCCAACATTGAAGTTTGGTTGTACAATACCTTTTGCCTATAAATACTAAGCTCAGCCAAGAGAGGAAGGACATTAGGTGATAGACACATTTTAGTGTCTAAATTGCACCTTAATTTCTAGTGAGTTAGTATTCGATTTTGTGTCTATTACGTGTTTTTATGCTTTTGTAGGTACATTAGAAGAATAAAGATTTGTGGAAAAATTGGCTCAAAAAGTGTTCAAGACACCCGGGAAAATGGATCAAGGCACCCACACTTTGGATTGGGGCACCCTTGGATCGGGCTGAGCTGGATCGGGTCAACCCAGCGGGTCAACCAGGTGAGTCAACCCAGCGAACCAGGCGAGTCAACCCAGGATCGGCCGATCCAACTCATCGGGATTCTCCTGATTCAACTGTGCACTTCAATTCGCGTGAGAAACAAGTTTTTGTTGCTTCCAGATTGTTCTAAACACTCATAGTTATCTCACGCAAGTCATAAACATCAAAAGATCCCGTAAAATCAGCTCAGAAATCATGAATTTGGCCGGAATTATGTTTCGATTCGGATTGAGAATTGTGGGTTGTTTTAGAGAGTTCTATTAGGTTTAGAACTCTCTCTAGGGTTTCTACTACCTATATAAACCAAGAGAAGCCAAGAAAATCGAGGAAAAAAACCTAGAGAAGAAATCAGAGCAATTCCGGCCACTTCCGGTCGCCACCGGTCACCTGCTGCTGGTCCGGCAGGCGTGTTCTTCATCAGCCACCATCGGAGAAGACGACTCAGCAACATTTATATCTGTTGCTGATTCAAACTGCTCCTGTTGCCTATTCTTTCAACCATTTATTGCTTAGAAACACTTCTGTAACGGCTGAACCCTGTTATATGACATTTATAAACGTATCTGTTCAGCTGTTGCACTATTATTTCACCTTGTAATCAACTTTTTGAGCAATGAAAAGATCTTTTGAGCAAGTTTTCTTCACCATGGGCTAAGTTTATTTACTGGGATGATGGAGGAGGTTTATCTTTCAATTTTATGTGGTAAGTCTATTTTTAATTAATTAATTATAATTCTTTATTTGTTAAAATTGCATAGTTTCGTAATAGAAAAACGGTTTTCATTCAGTAGTGGTGTTTTTGTTTGATGGGTCATGCTGGGTAGACAACCTCTGATGTCCCATGCTTATGATTTACCTCTACTTGTTTGCATAAAACCTATTTTGGCAATATTTGAGCTTAGTTTATTTAAAAGAATTACCCGATTAATCACATAAATTGTTAGAAATAATTGATTCCTGATTCCTGGTTTTCTCCATATTTTATAAAAATCATCTCTAGTTTATTTTTCTGATTTTTATTAGTTTAGATTTAGTCCATTATTTTCTAAAATTATTACCTTCACAAGTTCGAGAATCGAACCTCTTTTTACCACTATATAAAATTACATCATTAGGTTATTTGGAGAGAAAGTTGTATCAAATTTGAGAGAGTAATTGGGAGTGTATTTGGTGAGATTGAGTTTGTCCCTTTTGTAAGTTGGATCTGTTTCAAATAATATCAATCATTTCCCCTCCGTGGACGTAGGTAATCATATGGAACCACGTATATCTTTTCTGTGATAGCTATTATTAAGTTCTTAGTTTTAATTATTTATCTTTTACTTGAGAATAAATGGTTTGATATAGGTAATTGAATTTTTTACAACTACATTTTGGCGCTAGAAACAGGGACTGATTAACATCTTGTTGAGCACCTTTTTGGTGAAATACCTTATAAAACAGTGAGATCTATAAGCTCCAAAGTGTCACTGATCTTTGTAGAAGATAAAAGACTCTCGTTGAAGATTATTCAATTTATTTATTGTTTTATCAGTAGCTAATCTTAAAGATTTTTTTAAGCTCCAAAACGTCACTGACCTTTGTAGAAGCTAAAAGATCCATACAAGAGTTGCTCATGTTCCAAAAGAAGCAACGGTTATAGATCTACGAGCTCCATGGTGTCAACAATAATTTTTTAGAAGCTAACGTAGACTGGGTTATTTAAGGTTTAACAGCACAGTGAACAGAAAAACATTTAAGTTTTCCCCACTCCCGGAGTTATAAGCACAAGAAGACTTTTAAGAAGTGGTAAAAGGGGTTGTTACAAGTTAATTTCTTCTTTTCTAAAACCTAAAAGGATTTAGCTATTTTTTTATTAACAAAGTAATCGTGGAAACCTTCATAACTTGAGGTTTAGGAAACCAAAACTGAAAGGAGAAACTCAGAACATTTGAAGCCAAAAGTCATTCGAATGATCTGAGCTCAACTTATAGAGGCCGTAGTATGAATTTCACAAAGTTCGTCGGATATTTTTAATGGCGGAAAAGAAGCTAAAATCAAAGAAAAACAAGATTTTATAAAAAAAAGTTTCTCTGCATCTTGTTTAAAATGTCACCCAAGGAATTTTTTTAGTCACCTGAGCCAATAAATTTGTCAGATTCCACTCACTCAGTAGCAGAAAAAGTAGACTTGCACTAAAAGTTAACTGAGAAAAACCTAGTAATTTTGGGCTATGATGCTCTTTTCCAAAAAAACCACCAGGACCACAACAAATCTTTTTCGGGGGGCAGATCTCTGACATAAGACAGATAACCACCTCTGAACACTGAAATTTTTGGTTATAAGCTGTCGGATTTGGGGATTAGTACCCGACAAAGGAAATTTTAAAAATATGTTATATTTCCCTTAATAGGTTATAGTGAGTCTGTGTGTTTTTCTTCTGGACGTAGGTCAACATCGGGAACAAGCAAGATTCGTTGGCCAGTTCGTCAGCACTGATGAGACATCTATGCAGTCGAACGACAATAGGACCAAGTCTGCAGGAGGGAATTAAGACTTCTGGGCAGGAAAGCAACCCTAATCCAAGACAGATCCTAGCAAAAGGAACCCGACCCGAGATGCCACCAGTAGAAGAGGAGATTCGCCCGGTCCGACTAGTAAATGTTCAGATTTGTGAAACTGCAAGAGGTGGAGAGTATCCCCCGATATATTTTCTGCTTCGAATAGCAAGGAGGAACATGCACAAAGAAGGGATTACGAAGAAGAGCACAAGATGATGGCTGAGCCTGTGCAAAGAGAAGCGGCTGAGACGGAAGCAGAAAGGCAGTGTCAAATCATGCTAAGGAAAAGACATATGACGGAGAGAGGCAGCGTTCTGAGGAGGGACAACCCATCTAGTCACGAAAGCAAAGATGCGACTCTGAAAGAATCTTGGCAAACCAACAAAAACAGAAAAATTGATTAGGGTACTAAAGAGAACGAACTTGCTGCTGGAACAAGAGAATAACTTACTGAGAGAAAGAGGAATGAGACATGGAAGCTTCCCACGGGAGTACCCAATACATGGATCCAGTGATAATACGCGCTCGACAGCTGGATGAACGATTCAAACACCCAGCATAAGTAGAACAACAAAGCCCTCTTCTCCCCGGTACCCAAGTCCAAAACTCGATTTGCAACCGCGAAGATATTATAGGTCCAGGGAAGACTGTACCTCTGAGGAAGAACCTAGGCAGAAGAATCAAAGACGCACACAGACCATGTCGGAGAAGGTAAATGGGCAAAGGAGATGATGACAAGCTGGCAGAAGTAATGACGAAAGCTGAGAAGACCCCATTCACCAGGAGATTGGCGAGAGATGAGTTTCCTCCAAAGTGCATTCTCCCAACTTTTGTGACAAAATTCGATGGAACAAGCGATGCGGTGGAGCATATCAAGATGTACGATATGTCAGTTTTACAATGGAGACATAATGATACGGTGATGTGCAAATTCTTCCCAACAAGTTTGGATGGAGAGGCAAGGACATGATTCTACTCACTCTCCCAAGGATCAATCGGGACATATGAGGAGATGACTTAAATCTTCTTGGAGATTTACATGCACAATAGCATACCCAGACCTCGGGTTAAAAAAATATTTACCCTAGCTAGAAGACATAAAGAATCGCTTCGATCATTTACAGACATGTGGAGAAATCTATGTACCGAAATTGGAAAAATACCAGTGGACCAGTAGATTCCGGGGTTTGAAAATGCTCTAGGAAAGAAGGATCCAGTGTACGTGGATATCTACAATGAAAAGCCTTAGACTCTGAAGGATATCAGGAAGATGCAGGAACATTACATTTCTCTCGAAGAAATACAAGCAGGGGTACAGGAAATCCAAGTCCAGGAAACCACGAAGGTGGCAGAACCGTCTCAGGCTATACATGTCATTCCCCATACATAGGCCAGACGAATTGAAAAAAAAAGAGAGCGACACGACACGACAGAGGTGCGACCTTAAAAATATGGATCCCGAAAGGGAAAAGGCATAAATTCGAAGATAAAGTGTATGTGCCATTGAACGCCCCCTGGAAGAAATTTTCAAGGAAGTAGAGAAGCGAGGAGACATCAATTATCCCTCAAATCGAGGAATGCAATTTGAGAGAAGCAAAGACCACCATAACTACTGTGTTTACCACCAATATAGAGGCCATTCAACTAACAACTGTCGAGATGTGAAGGAGATTATGCAGCACTTGATTCGAGATGGATTTTTACATAAGTATGTGAGAACTCAACCTACACCAGCAGAAATGCATGTGCACCAAGTAAGAATTAAAAGAGCCGCTAGGTTCTTCCAATGCAGCACGATTTTCCACTCAGTAAGGTTTTCAGCTAGGAAGTGGAATTATGTCTCGAGTTCACAAGAGAGACGACTCGGGAAAGGAAATATACTGTGTAACCAAGACTCTACAGATATAGTCATGGATGATGCATCTAATATCCTTCTCTGCAAAAGATGTGCCTTTGAATGGGGAAACTCATGCATACCAGTTGGTAATTACACTGAGGATTGAGGATTGGGGAGTAAAGAAGATATTGGTGGATAGTGGAAGTTCTATTATATGACACTTTCAAAAGAATGGGCCTATCAGAAGACATCATCATCCCTTCCACTTATAGCATTTATGAATTTAATGGGTCGGTCACCAAACCAAAGGCGAGGTTACTTTAAGAGTATCAGGGGAAAAATATTCGGACACCATTATTATTTTCTGTGTAGAAGACGTTGTTTCAACCTACGAAGCCATAATCGGGTGACCATGGATTACAGGAATTAGAGGGGTAACGTCAGCATATCACCAGCGACTGAGGTTCCCGACCCCTAGAGGAGTAACAAAAGTGGTAGGAGATCTATAAGTTATAAAGTTCTGCATCTAAGCAGACATCCAACAAAACGAGGACAAGCGATTCAGGAACAGAAGAGAAAAGAACTGTGTCCAAGAAGAGAAGCACCCACAAGAGGTATAGGAGATATTGACATTAACTCAGGAGATTGGAAAAGAAAGCAAGATTCGGGATGCATAGCAATTACAGTCCACAACCCCTATCAAGGAACCCAATCAGCATTTCAAGGCTCTGGAACCAACCCAGGATCTTAACATCGGGTCGGAGAAAGATCCGAAAATATTAAAGATAACATCATTGTTAGATTTTGAGCAAATCACAAACCTGAAAGATTTATTGCAGGAATACATAGATGTGTTCGAATGGAGCATGGAGTAAATGAAGGGAATTAACCCAGAAATTTGTTGTCATCACCTGAGAATAGATCCAAAGTTTAAACCCATTTGATAAAAGATACGGAGAATCGCGTCAGAGCTACATGCCTCAGTAGAAGCCGAGTTAAAGAAGATGCAAATAATTGGAGTCATCCGAAATACACAATATCCGGTATGGATCTCAAACATGTGGTAGTTGTACCAAAAAAGAATTATGAATCTGTATAGATTTCATTGATCTTAACAAAGCATGCCCGAAGGATAATTTCCCACTCCCGAGTATAGATCAAATGATCGATGCGATTAATGGTCACGAGGCGCTAACTCTCATGGATGGCTACTTTGGGTACAACCAAATTCCATTGGAACCAGAAGATCAAGAACATACCGCATTATTCACACCTAGAGGGCTCTGTTGTTACACAAAGATGTCGTTTGGATTGAAAAACGCAGGGGTAACGTACCAGAGGCTGGTGGAAGATATGTTTGAAATCTGGATTCACAAGACCATTGAGGTATATGTAGATGACATGCTAGTCAAGAGCAAAACAGCGGTAGATCACGTTTCAGACCTAAAGGGAATCTTTGATCAGATGAAAAAGTATAAAATAAAAGTTAATCCCGCGAAGTGTACATTTTGGGTAACGCCTGAAAAGTTCTTAGGCTATATAATCACTAAGAGCAGCATTGAGGAAGATCCCGACAAGGTTCGTTCCATTCGAGATATGCCGTCACCCACTATAGTAAAAGATGTTCAGATGCTAAATGGACGCCTAGCTGCCTTGAGTCGATTTATCTCAAGATCGTCCAACAAATGTAAACCTTTGTTAGTACCTTAATAAAGGGAGATAAATTCAAGTGGACATATGAATGTGGGGAGGCATTCCAGAAGATCAAAGAGTACCTCATGAATTTGACGGTGTTGCAAAGGCCGGATGCTGAAAAACTTCTCATAATATATATTGGGGCTACTACTCACGCTATCAGTGTTGTGCTAGTCAGACACGAATGAGGAGACATGAAACATGCATACTTCATCATCAAGACCATGCTACCAGCAGAGAGAAACTACACTAAAATTGAGCAGCTAATCCTAGCTCTAGTCTATGTAACACAAAAGCTAAGAAATTACTTTCTAGCACGCAGAATTCGGGTTCTGACCAAATCCACTATCGAATGGGTTCTAGATAACTCTTCTGGATCGGGGCGAATATCGAAATGGGGAGCTCAAATTAGAAAATTCAATATCTTCTATGATATGCGTACATCGATCAAATCCCAGGTCATAAATGATTTTTCGACAGATTCCCCCTTAGAAGAAGTAGAAGACATCCCGGGATGGAAGAAGAATATGATGGATCAGTAGGAATCCACGAAAGTTGTCATCCTCAAGTCTTCACAGACGACTCCTCCAATGATGATGGATCTGGGTTAGGCGTAGTGTTCACAACACCAAAGGGGATAAAGATAGTTCATTTTTTCAGACTCAAGTTCAAAGCCAAGAAAAACTTCACCGAATATGAAGCGGTAATCCACGCTCTAAGACTTATCATAGAGCTGGGACTAACACAAGTAAGGATTACTATCAATTCTCAGTTAGTAATACACCACGCTTTAGATCCATGTTTTCATAAATACTTAAAACTAGCTCGACACTATATGAGTCAAATACCAAACATCAAGCTACGACATGTTATAAGAGGGAACGACAGACATGCTGATGCGGTGGCCTATATCGTGTCAATTTAAAGATCAAACAGTGAAAGCAATTCGAATCATGAGGGTCCTTACACCATCAATAACCGATATAGAAGATGACAAGAAGATAATATCCGCAATCGGTTCAGGACTCTACAATTCGGGTGATTGGATAGAGCCTATCCACCAATACCTCGAATCGGGAGATCTACCTGCGAGCACTATCCAAGCAAAAAAAATCAAGAGCAAGGCAGCTAACTATCAGCTTCGGGACAGGATCCTATACAGGCATTCCTATCTGGGGCCATTGCTTAGATGCCCAGGCAAAGAGCAAGGGCACCAGATCCTGGTAGAATTGCATTATGGAGACGCTGACAATCATAGTTCAGGGAGGAACCTAGCACATATAACAAAAACTATGGGGGTACTTTTGGACCTACATGCACGAAAATGCAAAGCATATGGTGAAACTATGTGAGGAGTGTCAAAGATTTGGAAAGAAGATTCATGCACTATCCATATCCTTAAACTTGGTGTTAAGCCCATGGTCGTTTGCAAAATGGGGAGTAGACATCCTGAGACCACTTCAGGAAGGGACGCTCCATAGAAAATATCTCATCATGGCCGTAGACTACTTCACCAAGTGGGTGGAAGCAGCTGCCTTAAAGCATATTCAGGACAAGGATGTCTTTAAATTCCTGTTTGAAAATATCATTTGTCGATTCGGAATACCCGCAGAAAAAGTGTCAGATAATGGGAAGCATAAAGGAACAAACATAGACCTATTGTTCAACACTTACCAAATCAGGAAGAGCAAATCTATACCCATATACCCATAAAGCAATGGCCAAGCAGAAACCACTAACAAAACCATAGCTGAAAATCTGAAGAAGAAGTTGGACGGTCAATATGGGGACTGGTGCGAACAGTTGCATAACGTTTTATGGGCATATCGAACCATAAAGAGAGAAGTTACGGGGTTATCACCTTTCATGCTCACATATGGAACTGAAGCAATCATACCCACTGAGATAATGATTCCCACCATTAAATCAGAAGCATGGATGAAGAATCTCACGACAGATTTGATACTCGCCAAACTTGACAACTTGGAAGAGGCACGAGAAATTGCACTCCAGAAGATGGAAAATGACCAAAGAAGGATGTAAAGAGAGTATAACAAGAAGGTTCGTTGATCGTTTTAGAAAAGTGGTAAAAATTGTTCGCTCGCTGAGACTTGTGAAGATTCGTTTTAGACCTAATTTTGATTTAAACTAGAAAATAAGTAAAAGATTTTAATAATATTGGGAAGAACAAGAACTCAGGATTCCACCAAAATCACTTCTGAATGATTTCTATAATGATTCTTTAAAAATTATAGCTCTTTTATTGACTCTGTTTCTTTACCAAAAGTAGATTTCTAAATATTAATTGTAAAAATCACAAGGATGGCGCATCAAAAGATCTTAAGTCCCAGCATACACCAAACAAAATCACAACTAATTAAGAAAAATCATAAATCAATTAAAAATCAATGCAAAAGTCATTAAGAATCAAAAATAGTTACCATTCATTCATGAAATATGGTTTACTCCATTGTCCCAGTGGTTGGGTTTAGCTAGACATAGCTTTCTTAAAAGTTATTAAAATATTAAAGAAAATCATAAACTGTTTTTGAAAAGTAAAACTAAACCCTAGTTTTCTATCTGTGAGAAGTTGTCCTCAAAATTTTATCGAGGCTCCCCTTTATATAGGCTTTGGTAACCTCCTATTGATGTCTATCCAACTAGGAAACCTAATCGCATTAAACTCTTCCACCTCATTTCGATCCTTATCCAACTAGGAGACTTAACCTCCTCAAAAACAACAAAAACCCTAATTTTTACGTCAAAGGCGAGCACAAAACGCTTCCTTATTTCTCTTCCCGCGCAGGCCCAATAAGGCCCAACAGATACCAAATCCAAGTTGGTTTCACGGTTTTGCTCATAACTTCTTCATACAAACTCGGATTGTGATGACCAGGCTTAGGATTGCGTTTGCTGCTGTCGCCCTTTTCAGTAATTGAAGACTTGTGTTCAATTACATGAGACTTGTGTTCAATTACATGAGACTTGTTGGACATGTCCCTTGCAGAAGATACGTTCTTGTCTTCGGAGCACATTAATTCTTCCACTTGAATCTTCTTACCCAAATCAACCATATTGACTTTACCAGTTTCATGTCTCAATCTACGTTTGTATTCAGACCAGGAAGACGGTAATTTCTCAACCACATCAGACATTTCAAAAGTTTCATCTATCATCATACCTTCGGCAATAATTTCATTGATAATAAGTTGAAGTTCAAGGAATTGATCAACCACGGATTTGTCATTTGATATTTTGTATTCCAGGAACCTAGCTACCAAAAGTTTCTCACTTCTAGCAGTTTCAGTTTGGTATTTTGCCTCTAAAGCGTCCCATAAATCAAAAGCAGAAAAGTTATCTTTTGCATTATAAAAATCATACAATGTATCTTCTAAACAATTCAGAATATAATTTTTTGCCATATAGTTCTGTCTAACCCGACTTTCCAACTCCCTTTCATTTTCAGCATCATTCAAACCCTCATCAAAAGATTTCAGAACTAATTCATCTAACATACGAAAACTCAGAAAGAACAACATCTTTGATTGCCATCTTTTGAAATCTTTTCCACTGAATTTTTCTGGTCTGTCAACATCATTTTTATCCATTGTTACAAAAGAAGTTTATTGTGTTAAGATTGTTGGATCTGCAACAATAAAAATACTAAACAGAAGAAGATGTTAAGGTTAATGAAATCTCTGAATTGATATACACACAATGGACAGAGCCACCTGCTCAGCAAATTGTCCTTCACATAATAGTCTGCGAGTACTCCTCAAGAATGAGAGATGCTATACCCCCACAACGGAGATGTGTCCAGGATAGGACTGTCCGTTATGAATTGTATAAGCACAATACAAATCACCCTCAAATGAACTTAACAACAAGATAGTTACGGAAGGGAAATAAACAAGCAGTGCGCAAAACAAAGCAGGAAGAGGGGAAAAGAAGTCATGATAGTAGCTGCTTCTGGTGTGCTTTGAAATGAAGAGTTCTTTTTTCTTTTATAGGCAGAGATGGGGAGTGAATTCAATGCAGTAATCAATGAAAATAAATTTTATATTTAATCAAAAATTTACGTGCGAAATATAATTTTGAACGGTAATAAAACGGGCAAAATTTATTTTTCATTATGACAAGATTTATACTCGCCGGGTCAGACGCCCCCTACATTAAAAACAAAAATTTAATTTAGTTTTAAATTCTTTAAGGAAATAATTTAAAATATTTTGTCCAAAAAGATAAGTCTTGGTTGACCCACACCCACACCCACATCCGTCCCGACCAGACCGACAGCGACGTGCTTCGGTGCGAAACACCACGCGTGTGTGAAATGTATGGTTGCACCAACCAGCCAATAGCCTTAGTCCTTTCTCATACACAAAGGAGTCTAAACCCCTAAGGGGCCTCCCTTAGATGCAAATTTCTAAGTAATATGGAGAGGAAACATCTTTAGTTTTTCCAGTGGGACTAAAGATTTATTCACAAAAATAAAATATGCTAATTTTCCTTAATGACCCCTTGGTCTTAAACCCATTTTATCTAAGACCAAGAACAAAACAATTAAACCCATTTCAAGCCCATTTTCTCTAACAGTTTTTTGTCATGTATGATGATTTGTTTCGTCTTATACCATGTAACCGTGATAAAATCTATGGGATGGCATGTTCAACATTGTGTTTGTAGCGCTAATACACTGTATTGGCTATGTTTGACAGTGATTATGTCGTTGATTACGATGGCAACATTAGTTGTTTCAATGTGGGCTTTTACTGTTTTTCTCATAGGTTTTCCGATGGGATAAGCGCATCAACATTATCACTCGGATAACTATTTAAAGGGAAAACATTTTTTACAGGAAAACAATTTTTAAAAAAGCTATGCCAAATTCTTATATTTCTTCGATGGAAATCCATCTATTATACAAAACAAGTACTAGAGGTAGAAAAATTACATCACCCAATTATGGACAGAGCCAGAGAAGTTCGGATGACTAAGACCAGAAGCTGAATCCCAAGCAATAATCAGTGATTTGGTTTTAATACCCAAATCAGAATCAGTCTTGAAATAATATATTTATCATTGAAAATACGGGAGAAAACTGTTGGAAATATATATTATAAAACATTAATTGATTTTCAATTTTTCTCATTAAAACCTCTTCAATAGCCATTTTCATTAATGATAAATTTTGTTTTAATACAAATATTTTGTAACCTCCAAGTAGTCATTGCAGATCTTATTGGGAGTAATTATACCATATTATTTATGATTTCATTAAAACTCTTTTTAACATGGTTGTATAAATTAATTTTTAGTAGGGAATTTAAACAAGAGCGTTTTCCTTTATCTTTTTGAGTTTAAAAGAAAAGAATTTTAAAAAAGAAAACCAATGTGTGATCATCTTTTATTTTTTACAAGTATGTTTTATCTTGGGAACGATCGACGTCAAAGAATTGCTTGCACCATCACAACCAGGGTCGTGAAACGTGTTGAAGAGAGTGACCTGGTATTCTCATTAATGCTCTAGAGAATTTGCTCATATTCTCATAAGAAGCAGCTCATATCCACATTCGCATACATGAGTCTATCAAGAATTTCTTGCTACACCCTACTTTAAACTTCAATTGAAACTATAGAACTCATTAAGACTTATTAAAAGTCTTCCTTTACATGCATTCACACTATCACATCAATACATCATAGGTGCGTACCTTAATCACCATAAATTAGTTGTCTTATTGAACCTTGATTTTAGGATCTTCAGTCAATAAGGTTGTGTGTCATTCATAGAAATTTTATTTCATGAACTTAAGTCATATTCCCCTTGATGTTTAATTTGCTATCTTTTTTATATATCCTTTTGTCAAAGGATCAACCATAATTCTCTCTTGACTTTGTAAGTTTTTTGAGTCATTTCACTAAAGAGTATTAATTTATCGAATTCTGCATTTCTCGAGTTGTATAGACTTTACCGTTACTCATTTACTTTAAACTCACATAGTCAATGGAGTTTCAGCAATGGTTTCCACATGCTTCTCCAAAAAATATTTTAGCAATTCAGCTTCCTCTTATGATTTTATTGTAGCGAGCGAACTCTAATTTCATCTTAGTCAAGTTCCTCAATTTTGTTAGAGGATTCCAACTATAAATACACCTTAAGAGGGCACACACATAGGCTAAGACTCTCAAAAGCCTGAAATCACAAACACTCATTAAGGTCAATGTAATATGTATCATGTACATACACAATTTATAATGTACCTGATAGGATTTTGGAATACCCTATTTATAATAACCGCAATCGCACGGTGTCTACAACACAGACAATGGCAAGTACGGGTCAAACCCACAGGGAACGAGCAAATATTGCAATCAATATCTCAATTAAACTAATCAAAAATAATATTTTTGGATTTTAGATTCATGAATGAAATAATTAAACAATTTAAACTTATAAAATAACTAAACAAAGAAAGTCGGTAACCAGGGTTTTTAGTATCCACCACTATTTCTATTTAATTACTGAAGTGAAACATAACTCCTGAATATTCATCTATTGTTCGTTCTATCGACATCATCTATTATACGTATTAGAGTCGTAAATTCCACTGGGACGCCCTAAGCATGGCGCATCAAAAACTCTAAGTCTCAGCATACACCATCAAATTGCGTTAGCGAGAAAGTTATACGAAACTAATTAAAGGTTCACAAATAATACCTAGTTATTCTAAGCATACCCCATCAAAGGATTTAACCCAAGCATGAAGTATCGAATAAGTAGACAAATATATTTACAATCCTATTAATTATGCGCAAAGGTTACTGTATTGTACAGAACCGGTGAAGCAACAACTAATGTTATCATTAAATCAATAAATCAAAATCGGGAATTAATCTATTCAAATCATAATAGTATGTATCAAATAATTCGATTTAATTGTTCTAAAACTTTTAGTGGTTTCAACATAAACCCTAGTTACACAAAGATTAGCAAGACATAACAATGGGTTTCTCAAAATCCATTAAAAAAATTAAGAACAGTAGAGATAGAAAGACATCACTGTGCTTACAGCTTCCAACACCAACCAAAAAAAAGGTCAGAATTTGTCTCCAGAGTACAGAACCCAGCCAATCAACTCCAGACTCAGGAGAAGCTTCACCTTTTTCCGTATCTCCAACAGAACCCAGCCAATCCTCTCTCTCTTACGTTTTTCAATCAGTCTCCTTTTTACACTTTTCTTCTCCCTAATCAATCACATTTCCCTCTTCTTTCTACTCTCTCCAATCAACCCAACACCCTACTCTATGCCTCTCTCTCCAGCCTACCTAATTATTCTCTTTCTCTCTTACCTGTCCAACTTTCTGCCTCCCGCTTATTTCTTTCTTTTTTTTCTACCTTCTCTTCTCTGTCTCTCTCACATCTTCTCCCTCAGAGACAACCCACTTCTCTCTCTACTGACACTCTGTCTCCACTGTCTCCCACTTTTCTCTCCAATGTCACTCACCCTCCTTCCTCTGTCTCCAACTCTCCGCCTCCCCATTACCTCTCACCCCAGACCAGCTGCAACTCCCATCAGTCAAATTTGTTTTGTCCCTTTTTATTGTAAACTCTTTTGTTCTCATCCACGTGTTTCTGCCTCACTCACCATCTCTCGGTCCCCACCTTCTTAGAAAAACTGACTTCCTTGGATTTTAATGCCACGTCTACTCCTCTCTATTGCTTTTCTTTCACCTTCTTTTTACCCAGCGCCAAGGAGAACCAAAAATCATTCCCCTGACCACGTGAACTCATCAGTCGAAAACACCAATGAACCTCTTTTTACTCGCCATGTTCCAAACACTTTTTCAACTAACTCCCATAATTAATACCCCACTTGTTTTTCTTTTATGCATACTTTATTTTATAAAAAAAACCAATCCATCTCTTTACTTGCCACATCAACCGACTCGACGTCAGCCAACAACCTAATCCTCTTTTCTGTTTGTTCTCCTCCACTTGCTTTTACCACCAAAACCAACAGACTACACCTTCTCAGCCACATCTTCATTTAAACCGGACTTAGCCAACGTCGACCTCACTTTGTCTATAAGAACCCTCTAAATCCAATTGCAGCACTGTGATCCATCCAACCAGTCTGTAACCCATAAGCTCAGGTATCTAAATTCATATCCATAGCCTTGTTTTCGTGCAACTAGTATTTAAGCGGTTCAAACTATAAAAACACTAAAATTAGTACAAAAATGATGATAAGAAAATATAGATAACACGACAAAAGTATATAAATTAAGTGTTTATGAGTACCTTAAGTACTATAAATTTTTGATTAAATCATTCCAGTGATTCTTCTAGGGCCATAAGTATATTTGTACACCTAATCGTATATTTACAACACATAATAAACGCATCGAGTTTGACAAACACTATTTACTTCAGAATTTCTTCTGGTTCCCTTTGATCCTTTAGATCATGCATGTAAACAACGACTTAGTCGTTCAATCGAATCGTAAACATCACACGTTTGGCATGCCAATATTAACAACAAGTTATGGGCCCCAAGTGAATACTAATGGTTGATTAATACTTAGAATTAGGTTGTATTTGGTCTCTAACATTGATCTACCTTAAGGGTCCGTTTGGTACACCAATATTAACAACGCATGGTATTTCCCTAATACATACATATATAGTTGTAGTATCATTCCTTAAAATACATGTAGTTGTAATGTTTAGTGTTGACATGAATATAAAATCGATATAGTACAAAGATGGGATTCCAACTTTAAAATCCAATTACGAAAATAAAAAAATTATTAAAGAAATAGGAAATTATTGATAAGCACTTAATTCATACATTGTTACCGCCTAATTTATATTTACTAGTACTTATAATTGTACTAATTTTACTATTTTTATGTGTTTATAGGTTGACTGCATACTTCTCGATGTTACAAAATAAACATGGCTAAATGGACAAAGTTACTAGCATCAACTTTTGATCCCAGAATGGTACAATGCTTCTAGCTGTAATTGATGGAAGAATGATATCAAAGGGTGTAAACTTTAGTGATGGAATGGGCCGATATGTAGTTATGGTTGGACTTCCCTTATCTTATCCTGTCTGATGTTGAGGTGTTAGAGAGAGTAAAAAGTTGAACGTGAATAGCAAAGAATGGAGAAGCTTCTTTTTGGGTTTTGACTCCATATAAAAGTGGGGATGCTTGATGGGAATAAGGAAGGGATTTGTCTAGACTTGTATTTGGTATTGGGCAGTAAGAGAATAAAAAAAGTAAAAAAAAAAGTAACCACGTGATTGAGGAGACAAGGTCAGAGAAGGGCAATGTTGTTGGCTGGCGTGAAGAGTAGGTAGAGACAAAGAGAAGATGTGGCAAGTTAAAAGAGAAAAAGAGAGAGGAAATAAAGGGGAGAGATAGAGAAGGTTGGCGGCGGTTTTGGGCTGAGTTGGTCGGTACAGAGGAGAGAGGCAGAGATAGGTTCTGTTGGAGGCAGACACCGAGTTCTGGGTTGAATGTTGGGTGAGGGAAGCGAGAAGGAAGAAGGTGGATTTGATATGGGAGAGGGATGTTTTGGTGGTCTGGCAGCTGAGAGTTTGAGTTTTTCTCTTGGTCTTGGGAGTTACGTTGGTGGGAGGCTGAATTAAGGGACAGTTTGAGACGGAGAAAGTGAGGTTGGAGGAACAAAGAAGTAGGAGTTTGAGAAGACGCCTGATCTTATTGGGTTTGATCTTTTCTTCTCTTGTGATTATTTTTTATGGGTTTTGAGAAACTCGTAGTCATGTCTAGCTAGATTTTGTGACTAGGGTTTAGGTAAAAACCAATTTTGATTATGGAAAACTCATAAATAAATGGTTTAAATGTTTAGTAATTTATCTTCATTGTTTGCTTGATTAATTATTGCATAAAAAGTGGAATTGATCATATATGCTTTCCGTTTGATATGTCGTGCTGGGATTAGATTCTTTGACGGTGTATGCTCACAAATTGATATTTGATTCTTTGAAACTATATAGTGGTTAGATAGCTCTACTGATTGTTTTTCTTTTAAATTGATATGCCATGCTTAGTAATATTTGATGGGATATACTTTTCGATTGATAAGCAATTCCTTAGAAATGCCAACTTGGAAGCGAACGAAATTACAGTGGTGAAATGATTATTTTGGAGACTATATATGAGTTCTATATATCAAATTGGTGAAAAACTGAAAACCCTAGTGTCCTCTCTACTTGATCATATTGTATATTTTAGCTAGTTTATTTTATTATTTTCTCGTTCATTTGCATTTCCTAAAATCCAAAAACATAAAAGTATCATCCTTGATTAGTCAATTAGGAATATTAATTATATTATTTCCACTGCTCCTTGTGGGTTTGACCCGTATTTGTCATTGTCTACTAGTTAGACACCATGCGATTGCGGTTATTATAAATAGGGTATTCCAAAATCCATCAATTTTTGGCGCCGCTGCCGGGGAGTGGTCGTGAAATATTGTAATTAGTATTTTTGATTTTCTAATCGTAGTTTAGGTTTTTATTTAATTTATTTTTTTATTTTATATAATATTTTTATTTTATCTTTAGGGTTTTTAGTTTTTTTTACTAGTTTTGTGTCTTAGAATTTTGTTTCAGGTACTTTTGGGGTGGCTCCTGGTTGTGTATCTCAACAACATTCGTCTATTGCAAAATACTCACTAGTTTCTTGCTTGTGAGTTATATATTGAATGATTTGAAAAGGTTGGACACTCATTATCCTAAATTGTGAATGTTGATACGAGGTACTAGTACTGTTTTTCGAAGTGGGAAAATACTTAGTTGAGTTCTTTGAACTCTTCCGTTCCAATTATAAGGGTAAGAGATTTTATTCTTTTCTTTTCTTTTGTGGTGTGATTTATGGAATGAATGAATTGGTGATTGCTTGTTTGTTTACTTCCTGAATTTTCACCAATTTTATTTTGTATAATTATTTGTTTTTTATTTTCTTTGTACATATGGAGTCTGGTGACATGACATCATTTCTGGCATTTTGGAATTCATCCAAAAAGTTCCAGAGAGAAGAGTCAGAAAATGAGTTATTTACTGAAACAATAGAAGAATATGGTTGTAGAGATTTACATTATTATGAACCGGAAATGAGCAAAACTGTAATTAGTATAATGTGTGTTCTCCGTCTTTGGAGGATTTAATTAAACATTTGATACCTAATACTTCTTATGATGTAAGTCTTTATTTAGAAGATTCACTCAACTAATTGAATAAAAATTCACGTAAGCAAGACTTAGTGTAGAAAAAAAATTCATGAGAACTTTAGAGAAATCGAAGAAGAACGGCCAACTGCTAGTATTGCTCCAAGTGAACTTGCTTCTCGTGATTTTTCTTTACTTGTGCATGTCTCCCAAATAGTTTCAGTTCCCATCCCTAGTGAACCCTTTGACTCGGTTATTTTTGTTCACAATGATATATCATTTACAAAAAACAGGTTTGGGGGTAGCTTTTTTCTTTTGATAGTCTCATCATCTTTATGTTGCTACTGCGGAGTTTGAGACAGTCATTGGTTGTATATATCGTATTTTAGATTGATCACCAAATTTTCAGATTGTTAATTTATGGAGATCCTTTCTGTACATATCTAGTAGGTAGATTTTTTTATTTTCTTGACTTTATTTTTTTAGGATTTTTATTTATTTTTATTTTCAGTGTTCTTTGTTAAAACTATCGTTTGATTTGCGTTACAGAGAATACTTCTTTTCTTGCGTCAATCACGTGAAATCTTCCAATCCATTCTCTTTGGTTTATAATTATCTTTCTTATTTATATTTATATTGCATACCATTCTAGGTTGCACAGTTTGAAATATTGAGGACAATATTAGATTTAGGTTTGGGGGTAGAGTTTCAGAAAATTGATGCCAATAAAAAACTC
Source organism: Papaver californicum (assembly GCA_023531435.1). Taxonomy (NCBI): domain Eukaryota; kingdom Viridiplantae; phylum Streptophyta; class Magnoliopsida; order Ranunculales; family Papaveraceae; genus Papaver; species Papaver californicum. The sequence goes on along the minus strand of JAJJMC010031210.1, from coordinate 4,175,090 downwards.
CAAAATTTAGAAACTTGTGAACAATTCAGGATGACACTAACCATTCTAGGTAGATGGAAACATAGCTCTTATCTATAGGAATTGGTGTGCCCATCTAAATGGTATATTCATATCTGAATGCACTCAGATGCTAGAAATAATATGATAATCATTGAAGATGCATATCTCAGAAAATCATCATAACCATATCACTTTCTGTTTTTATTTTTTGCAATTTTTTGTTTCTCTAAGTGATTTGATGGGGCCCTAGTATTGCCATAAGGTCGTAGCTCAGATGCATTAGAATTTTAATTTTGTCAAAAAAGTAAATAAAAAATGATGACACTTTGATACCAATATGTGCGTGTTCTCCCTGTCTCCGTCGCCTAAGCAAGCGTGGAATGCAGGATCCATGGGAACTATCATGTAATCTGGTGAAAAGGAGCATGCGCTTAGATTCAAAAGATCTAATCATGCAGTTGTGAAAAAAAAAGGATGAAAAAAAAGAGAGAAAAAAGAGAAAAAGATAAGAAAAGATAAACTATGTATATAAATAATAATAATAATAATAATAGGAGCATCCAGGACGGATTTTATACTTATATTTTTGGAAACACCGTTCACCTTAGTCAACATGTGCACCATTCATTACTTCTATATCCATTTTCTGATCTATCCATTTGTTTGAATTTGATTGATTTCGAGCAATGTGAATGTTGATAATTTCCATCCAGTTTTGAAAAGTTTGATGATTATTTGAGTAGAGTTTTGCATTCTTATATGAACTTTAATATGCTGAGTGCAAAATCGTGTACATCAATTGGATTCATACATGGTAACGATTCTTATAGATGAAGAAGTTAGTATGCCAACTAAATAGCTTGTTTAGTGTCTATCCTCAATCGTTCACATGGAGCTAAAATTTGGAGTATAGGTTTTATGGGTATACCTCATGTAAACCCTCACGAGACACAACTCGTCCACTAGGGACACCTAGGGGTTTAACGGCTTGTTGCACACTCTAAGTGCAATCACGATACCCGTGACAGTGAGTTAGAATTTTTATTTTATTTTTAGATTAGTTTTTCTCAAGGACTAGCAAAATATAGGTTTGGCAGCATTTGATGCGAGATTAATTTATACATTTTTGCCGTCTAATTTATATTTTCTAATACAGTTTTGTATAATAATATATTTTTAGTTATTTTTATAGGTAGCATATGTAAAACCCGATGTTACAAATAAATTGACTAAATGGGAGAGTTGGCTGGTTCGTGCTCGGTGATCGTCTTAGAAAAGTGGTAAAAATAGTTCGTTTGCTGAGACTTGTGAAGATTTGTTTTAGACCTAATTTTGATTTAAACTAGAAAAAAAGTAAAAGATTTTAATAATATTAGGAAGAACCGGAACTCAGGATTCCAACAAAATCACTTCTGAATGATTTCTACAATGATTTTTTAACAATTATAGCTCTTTTATTGACTCTGTTTCTTGCCAAAGTCGATTTCTAAAACATTAATTGTAAATCACAAGCATGGCGCATCAAAAGCTCTTAAGTCCCAGCATACACCACCAAACAAAATCACAACTAATTAAGAAAAATCATAAATCAATTAAAAATCAATGCAAAAGTCATTAAGAATCAAAAATAGTTACCATTAATTCACGAAATATGGCTTCCTCCATTGTCCCAGTGGTGGGGTTTAACTAGACATGGCTTTCTTAAAATTCATTAAAAATTGATTAAGAAAATAATAATTTCTATCTGTGAGAAGTTGTGTAGAAAATTATATCTAGGCTCCCCTTTATATAGGCTTTGGTAACCTCCTCTTGATCCTTATCCAATTAGGAAACCTAATCTCATTAAACTCTTTCACCTCCTTTTGATCCTTATCCAATTAGGAGACTTAACCTCCTCAAAAACCAACAAAATTCCTAATTTTCATGTCAAAGGCGAGCACAAAACGCTTTTCTTATTTCTCTTCCCACGCAGGCCAATAAGGCCCAACAGATAACAAATCCAAGTTGGTTTCACCTTTCAATTCAGAATGACCTCATTCTTTTTGTGTTGGCTTCTCCTTTGAATTCTCTACAAGATGGCGGGTAGAAATCGTGGAATAGACTGAGTTCCAGTGGATCTTTAGCAATTCTTCCTTATAGAGCTCAATTTCACTTCTTTCAGAAATGTAACCTAATAAAACACATAAACTACAAAAGTAATAATAATACACAATAATTCATACAAAATCTAGCAAATAAGTATAAGGAAATGATACTTAAAATATTTAAATTATGCACTTATCAAATTCCCCCATACTTTCCTTTTTCTAGTCCTCGAGCAAACTATATATCTTAAACTAACCTAAGGTAAAATACAACTCCCTTTCGTTGAGGACACGTTTACACTTAGAATGTGTAACAAACTTTTAAGCCCATAGGTGTCCCTATCGGACGAGTTATAGTCTCGTGAGGGTTTACAAAAGGTATACCCACAAAACCTTTTACTCCAAACCCTAGCTACCTGTGAACGATTGAGGGTAAACACTAAACAAGCTATTTAGTTGGCATGCTAAATTCTTCGGCTATGGGAATCATTACCATATATGAGTCCAATAGTTGTAAACGAGTTTTTACTCAAGCATGCTAAAATTAATATATAAGAAAACAAATCACTACTCAGAAAGTCGTTCAACCACGATATTTAGAATCTATCAAAGTTAAATCACATGAAAAGATTTAGAAGATGGATGTGGAGATGATGAAGTTTGCGCATGTTGACTAAGGTGAACGGTGTTTCCCATATCTGTCTGAAGGTCGGTGCCAGGATGAATCCTAATGGATTGAGATACACTCTCACTGGTCTTAATCCATATGCTAATATCGACTCAAATGGTATATACAAGGGTGTCAGCGATCGATTTATTGAAAATAAAACAATTAATTATTATTTAAATGTACTAGGCAACATGATTGGATCAAATAAATCCAAGCACATGATCCTTATCAGCATCTTGCATGATAGTTCTCATGGATCCTGCGTTCCACGCTTGCTTAGTTGACGAAGAAAGGGAAAACACACGCATATTGCTATCAAAGTGTCAATACTCAAAAAAAATTATTTTTATTTTTTGTTCCGAATAACAGTCTAAATAATCTCAAACACTCTACTCCATCCTGGAGGCGATGACAATCGATATTGGTGAAAGGCAGTGAGAATAGAAGATAGATAGGCGAAATGGGGCATGCTAGTGTTGGCACGGTAAACAAGTCAGGCTTGAGCAGACTAAAAGAAAAGTTAATGGACTTTTCTGTTTTAGTTGACGTGATTGGAGTTTGGATGATCATTAGTTAAAGTGGGGACGTGATAAGTGATTTGCGGCCACAAATAGTATAAAAGAAAAAGAAAGAAACATAAGAGGGGGAGTTTCCTCGATGGAGTTTTTTTTCGGGGTTCTTCTGTTGGCTGGATGCGGGTTTTTTTTTTGGGTTTTGGGTGGCGGCTGTTTGGCTGGTGAGAGGGAGACGGAGAGAAAGGGATTGGAGAAGAGAAGAACTGATTGAGGGGGGACGACCGTGAAGAGGTGTTGGCTAGTCCAGAAAACGAGACAAAAGGAAAAGATAGAGAGGACACAGTTGCTTAATTTTGGTTTAATTTTTTTTCTCTATATTTCTTAATTTATTTTGTATGGATTTTGAGAAACCTATAGCCATGTCTTGCTAATTGATTTCTATCTAGGGTTTATGTTTGAAACCACTTTAAGTAATAGACTATTTTGAATTGATTTATTAAGCTAAAGACTATTGTTATTTGAATAGATTAATTCCTGATTTTGATTTATTAATTTAATGATAAAATTAGTTGTTGCTTCACTGGGTCTGTACAATACAATAACCTCTGCGTATAATTAATAGGATCGTAAATATATTTGTCTACTTATTTGATATTGCATGTTTTGGTTAAATCTTTTGATGATGTATGCTTAGAATAGCCAGGTATTATTTGTGAATCTATAATTAGTTTTGTATACTTTTCTCGATTACACAATTTGATAGTGTATAATGAGACTTAGAGCTTTTGATGCGCCATGCATAGGGTGTCCCAGTGATATTTGCGAATCTAATACATATAATAGGTGATGTCGATAGAACGAACAACAAATTAATATTAAGAAGTTATGTTTCTCTTCAGTAATTGAATATAAATAGTGGTGGATACGAAAACCCTGGTTACCGATTCTCTCTATTTAATTTACTTTATTAGTTTATTTTAATTTTATTGTTTCATTCTTATTTCTAAAAATCCCCAAAGCATCATTTATGGTTAGTTGATTAGAGATATTAATTGCAGTATTTTTCCGCTCCCTGTGGGTTCGACCTGTATTTGCCGATGTCTACTAGTTAGACGTTGTGCGATTCCGGTTATTATAAATAAGTTTTTTCAAAATCCTATCGATTATTTTTACAATACATTATCAAAAAATATATATTAGAAAATGGAAAAAAAATTAGGAAAAAAATCATAAATAAATATAACAAAAATAAAAATAAAAATTTAATGGTCAAAAGATGATGTTAAATAAGAATGATAGGATTTAATGGTTAGATAATTAAAATAAACGGTCAAATTTTGACAACGGTGTAGTTAGAGAGTGTAATACAAGGTCGCATTCAGTATGCACCGCAAAAGGTGAATATTTAATATAATTCTTTGGAAGCAATAGGAAATTAGGAATTACATGTAAGTGATATCTTGTGTAATTGGAACCATGCCAAACACCAAAATTTTGAATGCAGTACTTAACCGTTTCCTTTGACTGTGATAGACTTTCAGATCCAAAGAAACCTACTATTATCCATTAAGTGATTTAGGGAAGACTGTGGGGTGATACTCCCTCAAAACTATCGACTCACATAGAACGGGATCCACCCCATCCAAAATTACCAAGAAACTACTTTTTGGATTGGACAAATCCCATCCAAATATGAGTGGGTGGTTTGAAGAGTCCCGCTAATGGTCCGTCAAGAGTTTTTGTTTTCTATTTGCCATTAAAAATAATTTAATTTATTTTTTTGAACCATAGAAACGGGGAAAGGGGCATAAAAATCCCTTCTCTCATCAAAACTGTACGGGTCAACCACTTTTACTAACAAGTGATAAAAAAGGCCATGTTTAACTCGCTGACGTAAATTGTCCATGAAACTCCTTAAATGTCCTCAGTTAGGTTAACTTTAACTAACCTATACACGTTTGTCATATACGAGTAAAATATACCCGTAATAGAACTTAGATGTGTAAATTCATCTCCTTCATCCATGTTCTCTGAATACGAGAGAGAAAGAGGGGAAAGGTAAAAAAAATGAGTTGATGAGTGAGTTTTGGTTGTTGGAGGAAAAGCTAGGAGAAGAAGGAACAAAACTCATCTCATATATTTCTCCCATTCTAGTAAAACTTTGATTTTTGTTCTTGCCGGAGTTAAAAAAGATCAGTTGAATCTATGAGTTAATGGAAGAGAACTGTAACGTAGGTAAATACATGGGTGTTGTTTATTGTTGTTGTTTAAGATAATTAGTTCTTATTTATTGTTGGTTTTGGAATACTAAATGATTTATCTTTGTTGATTGAATTTGTGTTGGTTGAATTTAAGAAATTTAAGATTGAACCCTAACTATTTTGAAATTAGATAAATGGGTATGTTAAGGAATATATGCATTTAGAGAAGTGGTTATGTCCCTGAAATTGATTGAATGAATGAATCTTGTTTGAAAATCTATGGGTCAAAAAAATAGGCAGTGGAAGGATTGAATAAATGAAACCTGAAATTGAATGAATCAATCAATCATGTTTGAAATTGTGAATATAGTTGTTTCGGGTTGTTATTGATTGAGTGAATTCTGTTTATAATGTCTTTGAGATTTGATTGTAAGGAATGAGTTCAAGTTTTTAGTTCAAGCTATCAGTGCAAGGATTGGCAACAATCTGACCAAAAAACACCTATTGATTTGTTAGTCGGCGAAGCCTGGATGACTGCAATATCTATACAATATTAATTTAGTTGGTTACATGTCATCACAGTTATGCTAATTTAAATGGGTAAATGTCATCAACCTTTGCTAGTCGTCCAGATACTGACGACCAAGAATTTTTTTTCCTGAACACTTTTCTTCCAATTTTTTTTTGGTAATCGGCGAATCCTGGACGAATGAAACCTTTGCTAGTCGTCCAGACATTAACGACCATGAAATATTTTCCTGAACACTTTTTTTAAAGACTGCAACCTTTTTTAGTCATCCAGACTGTGACAAGCATAAAAAAATATTCTCCTAGATACTTTTGTTTGAAAAAACTCGATAGTCGGCGAGTCCTGGACGACTGCAACCTTTGTACAGTGTTAATTTAGTTGGGTACATTTTATCACATGAGTGCTAATTTAGTTGGGTAAAAGTCATATTTGTAGTGTTATATTTATGTTTTACCATAAATGTACACTAACAACATCATCAACAAGTTCAAAATTTGTTTTTAGTTTAATTTTTTAATTTCATTATGTTATTCATTTTTGTGTGTACACACAACTAACCATAAATGTCTTATTCTCAGGGGCCTAAACACCGATAAATCCGGCTACACCGTCGTAATCAGGGACGAAGGGGGACCCCACCAAGGCAGATTCAGGTAATATATTTAATATATAGCCCCTTTTACATTACTGATTTGGTTTCATCTAATTGATACAAGTACTATAACCTACTATTCACCATATATGATATATTTTTTTTAATATTGTGATAACTTATCACATCATTTGGAACATCAATGATACAACACCGACACCCCCTAAAAAGGATAATTCAGTCAGGCCCATCAAGAAACAACAAAAGACAGTCAAACCTAGAATGAGGACTTGTGGCGGTTTCCCTTTAGATATACCAAAGTTGAAAGGAAATTTACAAAATTGAAATCAGTTCTGGTATTTTATTATTTTTATATTACGTTATCAGTTTGTTGATATAGTTAAGTGGAAAGATGGAGGGGAGAGGGCTGCAAAGTAAGTCATTGACAAAGATTTACATGAAAAGATTAATAAAAAAAAGGATGGAGTATGCAACTACATAAAAGAGGATGAAAGAGGGAAGAAAAATACGCACGAGGGAAGTGCAACTCAATATTTAGTATTTATGTTCAAGTGTTTTGAGGGTTTAATAGTTTGATAATTGATCTAATATTGCAAGACAACGATGATGACACCGGCAAGGGGGTTGCACCCGACCAGCAAACTAAGAAAGCTTTAAAGGTTTCAGGTAGGTGGCCAAGACATCCATTTAACAACTTAATACAGACCACCTTTTGTTATTTAACACATATTAAGAATGGGTCTAAAAGGAAAAGATACTGAACCATACACAAGCTCAAGGGATTAATACAAACAGCCAACTAAGGAAACTTCTAATTCTCCAGGTAGATGATCCAAACATACATTTAACCACTTAATATGAGATAAAATTTCTTATTAAACAAAAGATACAATAAGTTTGAAAATTAATATCAAATAGGAAAAAACGTCGACCCAGACCCAGACATAAAGTTATTAAACTTAATATGGAATATAATTTTTAATTTAACACATAATAATGAATTATAGATTGTATATGATAGGACATGACGTCCAAGCGCACACCGATTCGAATGTGCAAGGTTTGCATGCAATACAGATTTCTTCAAACTCTCCAAGTAGGTGGCCCAAACTTTCATTTAACAAGTAGTAAATATGGATTATAATTAGTTGTTTACTCACATCACAATGTCTATTTATGTGCAGGGGGGTTTCACAAAAAGTTAGTAAAAAAAAAAGCTAGCGTCGATCCAAGGGGGAAAAAAATAACATCAACTAAAGCAAGACCTCCCAAAAAATAACATCAACTCGGACATGACATCCCAAATAGAATCATGTCGGTAACAATGGTAAGTTCATACGAAAATTTTAAAGTTTAATATACATTTTTAATTTCACCAAACACAATTATTTCTCACATAAGGTATCATTAAATCTTGCACCCTAGTTTACACTAAAGTGGTAACACATTTTACGCCTCGGACATAATTTCATAGTCACTCATTCACTAACATTTTCTCGTCATCAATTTTCTGGTGCAATGTCTCACAAACTTCAAGACTATTGATTTTGGGGGAAACAACTAACAAAAGGTGTATAGGGAAACGAAGGCTCTCTAGTTTATCTTTCTTTTGGTTGGTATGGTCGGTGAGTTGATATACGTACTTTGGAATGTATAGTTTACATCTACTAATGCCGTTAAAATTACCATTTTGGTTTCGCATACTTATAAAGATCGTTTTCAAGATCATTACCTTTCAATGTGTGTTACTAACATTTGGGAATTAATTTAGGAATGTCGGTGGATAAAATAATTAAACTATATTTACTCCCTCCGTCCAAGTTATAAAGGCAGAGTTCTTATTTTTGGTTGTCCATCTAGATAGGCATAGTTCTAATTCTTAAATTATATTCTCCATATATACCCTTATTAATTATTTTAGTATTATACTAAAATGAATTTAATATTTCTAGTTTTGATTAAAAATGGAATGGTACTATAGGAAAAAAGAGAGATTTTTATAACTCCCATATTTTTTCTTAATCTAATACAAACTTGTTTTTCGCCTAACTTGGACGGAGGTAGTAATATATTTCGGGGTAGTTTTTTCTTGTAACCATCTTTAAGAGTTCATAAAGTATCAAGGTACCTGGAATCACAATGCCGGTCACATTTTTATATTTTGGAAAAAACTATATATGTGAACGTCAAATCTATTTGTCATCATTGACTTCCAAATTATGACTTGTTGATTAGAAGTATTCTGTTTTCTCTTTATCACCTACCTTGAGTGGCATCAAAGCACACCAAAACCAAATCATACAATACCTCTAAAACATGTTTAATTGTTACAAGCCTATCCACATGTAAGGTTGTTTATAGAATATGACCCTGAAATAAATCAACAAATTTAATCACACGTCTCCGATTTTTAACCAACTAAATTAACAATATATCTCCAATATTTTCCCAACTAAATTATCAATATATCTTGGACCTTTACCCAACTAAATTAACATTACACCTATCCCATAAACTATAATAGATCTTAATGGTCCATGGTTCGCCGAAATGGTCAATACCAAAAAGTCACCTGCACTGAGTGAGTTATTCATATGAATGATGCAGGATTTGAACAACAAAAGACAAAAAGACAATTTCATTAATTGAAAATGTCAATAACAAAAATAAAACAATTATAACTTCTGCAGATTATTGGAACAATCAATTACATTGAATATCAAAATATAAATCATCTCCTAATTTTTGCGCAAAATTCTAGCGCACCAACCCGAAATTATACACATCTAGTCAACATACAACTTCTCTTGAACAAGTAATGATGTCAATCGACTCCTACATTTGGTGTTAAATATCTTCTTCTTCTGTGCACAACAAAAGATTATAATTGAAATTTTTTTAAGTTTTTGTTAAATAATCAGTTGAAAATCAATCTAATTGATTTAGATCTGTACCTGAAAAGAGCTCATAAATTTAACTACAACAATTTGACCTTGCATAAACTTGATATACTTAGACGCAACATAAAATATGTCAGTTGTGTTCAGTTTACTTCCACCAGGAACCAACTTCCCAAGTTGTTGTGTCCTGCGACAATAATTACATATTGTTACGTTAGTAGTAATGGTACATGTAGTATTAGTTGGTGATAATTTGGGCAACAACATTTACTCAAAATATTCAGAAAACATCCATCATAGTTATTGAATGCTAAATTATCCGATCGACGTAAACTAGGAAGCAATTCAACATAAGGTATTTGCGTCTAAGGCTAGGGTGTAACTACTAGTCGTGTTCAACTCATAATCATTAAATGGAATCATATTCATCAGCATAAAATGATGATAATGTAAACAAAAGTTATTTTTCCATTTTTCCCAATATCACTAACAGAATTCTTCTACAAATCATAACATATAACATTTAATTTGTAAATTCAAATTATTTACATAACATAGAAAGTAACAGTAACAAAATTTGGTCACGGATCTTATTCGAAAATTATGCTTAAATTTTTTATACCTGATAAAGAATTTCTTCTAGGGAAAACAAAAAACCTATTCCAGAAAACACTGAATCACCATCGATTTTGTGGTCATGGTCAGGATAATAATGTCAACCAAACCCATATAATATGAGATCCTCATCTTCTACCAATTTCTCGGGAAGTTTTGATTTGGTTCCTACTGAACTCTCACTGTCGACATAGTGATGGTGGTGGTGTTTATGGGTATTGTCGCGACTGCAACTCTTTAGGTTTATTAGATTTCCAAATCTCTTCCAAGTTCATTTATTAATATAAAAAAATAGTTTATAAACGACCCACTTCCAAATGGGGTTTTCAATACGACCCATTTCTCATCCCTAACTCCAGTTAAGAGTTTAACTTTAGTCAACGAGTATAATTAAAAAAAAACTAATGACAAAACCGGATAAAAAATTCTGACCGTGTTTGTAACTTGTTATAAGAAATGGCTGACTCATGCCTTTTCCAGAAGAAAGTGGATTTTAGTACCCTCTTCCCATAAACTCAAGATTTAAAAAGGGGGATACCAGTATTATTGGGTGGATATCATTTGAATAATCCGACAGTTAGAATCTGCTAGCACTTGTTTATTTTAAATGTAACGGTATCATCCTTAAATTCCACCGTCAAAGTTTCCCACACTTATTTTTATATTAAAATAGACCCCCCCCTATTTTTCCACGAGATGGGAGCACTTGTTAAATCAGTCGTGGTAGAATATGTCACCTATGAAGAGGATTATGGAGGTTGTCAAACAAAGTCGCACTACCGACGGTGCTACATTTCCCCCGTTTCTAACCCCCACTTCCTTTCCTTATTAGGTGATATATTTTTAACCCTCAGTGAGACTAGCAGAAGGACCTATTTATATGCTATTTATATGCTATTGGATCAATACTTGTTCGCCGTTTACCACCTAATAGGAAAAGATACTTAGGTTTAGGAGCGGAGAAAGACTAGCATTTTCGTGGCACTGAACTGGACGTCAGGAAAAGGAGACAAGAGGAGTAACATGAACATTGATTATTTTAATTATTTTTATTTTTTGCTAGGACGGAAATTATATTGAGAAGATAAGGATGTACTGAAAAGTAGCAGAGAGAAAAAGTTATAAGAGTCCCTGTCAAATCAAATGTATAAGTTATACTCCACTACAATCTTGTAAACTGAGAGTCTGAGATGCCATTTGGGGTTAAAGAAAGATTGACTGTTAGATTTCTTTCTTAAGAAAATAAATAAAGAAGAAAAAACTGTCTTTCTTTGGTAAGGTTTAGAGTATAGCTTTACTTTCTCTTTGTGTGTTATTTTGATTTGGGATTAGTGGCATTTATTCATTCATATCTAAATATTGTCAGATATCATCCTCTTCTCACGCATGACCAAGTCTACCAACAGCTTCTACAACAACTCTTAGTCCTCCATTTAAACCGGATGTTCAACTCATGAAACCTAGTGTAAATAGGATCATGATACCGAACTTAAAAGGATCTTTATGTGTATATATACAATGTATCAAACTCTGAAAAGATCAATGAAATTACTAAACCTTATTATGGTATCACGAGCTTTGATCCAAAACATCTAACACCTCGTTTTTTTTTTCTCCGCTTCATCTAACCACATCCATGGCAGATACAATCAACACCACCAGCACTCCATCTTTAGTAAGTATCAACGTCGCAGCTCAAGCTCCCCTCAAACTCACCACTATAAACTACCTGTCATGGAAACTCCAATTTCAAACTCTTTTTTTTGGATATGATCTCATCCAAAACATAGATGGATCCTCTACTTGCCCACCCAAAACAATCACACAAGATGGCTCTTCCATTACCAATCCTGCTTTCACCATTTGGAACAGACAAGATCATCTGATCTTAAATGCCATTGTTGGTTCTCTATCACAGCCAATCATTCCGTTCATCGCTCAAGCCAAAACTTCACGTGAAGCTTGGACAATCCTTGCCAACACGTATGCCAATCCTTCCAGAGGACGCATCAAGCAAATCAAGCAACAACTCAAAAACCTAGTGAAAGGACCTATGACTATCACAGAGTTCATGCAATCTGTGAAAACTAAAGCAGATGATCTTGCTCTCCTTGGATCACCCATGGAGGCTGAAGACATCAACGACAAAATCCTTGATGGTCTCAATAGTGACTACAAGGAACTCGTACGTGCAGTCCAAGCCAGAGACACGATCATTACATTTGAAGAACTCCATGAAAAGCTCCTAAACTTTGAAGCTTCCCTTCTAAGTGAAACGCATGACGATGCCTTCCCTGTCACTGCAAATGTTACCAATCGATTCACTAGGCCATGGCGTCCCCAATCAGCTACAAACAATACTCCTTCCTGGCGCAGCAATTACTCTCCTTCTTAATCCTTCCAGTCCAGCTACCGCAACACATGGCAAACACCATTCAATGCAAGCACATCCAACAATCATCCTCCAAGACAATCAAAACCATATCTTGGCTCCTGTCAAATTTGCCGCATCCAGGGACATTCGGCCAAGCAGTGTCCATCCTTCCGCATCGTACCAGTCCCGCAAGCAAGCATCACCTCGCCTAACACTCCTTGGCAGCCTCAAGCGAATGACACCACTCATCGTGCTTCCTCTCCTGGCTGGCTTTTGGATAGTGGTGCCTCTCACCATGTCACATCCGATCTGGATAATCTTTCTCTCCACTCTCCATATGAAGGATATGATGATATTATGATTGGAGATGGCACAAATCTACCAATCCCATATACTGTTTCCACTACTCTTCCATCATCCAACAATGCTTTCAATTTGAATAATGTTCTTTGTGTTCCTTCTATGAAAAAGAATCTGATTTCTATCTCTCAATTTTGTAAGACAAATGATGTATCCATTGAATTCTTACCTTCTTCTTTTCTTGTGAAGGAACTTCGCACAGGAGTGACCCTGATGAAAGGACCAACTAAGGATGGTGTCTATGAGTGGCCGCAACATCAACCCAAATCTTTTTTCTCCAGCCTCAAACTAAACACATTCTGCTGGCATAATCGGCTTGGCCATCCTGCCTTTCCAATTTTGAAACATATTGTCTCCAACAATAACTTGGGAAAGCTCCCTAAATTGTCCTCCTTTTTCTCCTGTAACTCCTGCTTGTGTAACAAGAGTCACAAGCTTCCTCTGCAGCTTCTTCAATTGTCTCTACTCGCCCACTTGAAATCATCTACTCTGATGTATGGACATCCCCTATTCTTTCAACAAATAAATACAAATATTATGTCATTTTTGTTGATCACTTCACTCATTATATTTGGTTCTATCCATTGCACCACAAATCTGATGTTCATGTTACATTCATCAAATTCAAAGCTATCGTTGAAAACTATTTCAACACTTTCATCAAGACTCTATACTCAGACAATGGCGGTGAATATATCAGCCTACGCCATTTCCTATCAACTTCTGGCATCACACATCTTACTCCTCCTCCTCATACTCCTGAACATAATGGCTTCTCTGAGAGAAGACATCTCCACATAGTGGAAACTGGTCTTGCCTTACTATCTCATGCTTCCCTGCCGCTACCTTTTTGGCCATATGCTCTTGCGACAACAGTCTATCTCATCAATCGCATGCCCACATCCACCTTGCAACACCACTCCCCATTTCAAAAGATCTTCCAAACCAATCCAAACTATTTTAAGCTCAAAATTTTTGGCTGCCTCTGCTATCCTTGCCGTCGTCCATACACTGCTCACAAATTGGAATCCCGCTCCACTCCGTGCATCTTTGTAGGCTACTCTCTCACACAAAGCGCATACTATTGTCTTGATCCGTCCACCAACAAAGTCTATGTGTCCAGACATGTCAAATTTGTTGAATCTGAGTTCCCGTATACAACTCTCTCTCCATCGATCACCCCATCTTCTTCCGCAATCATTGATACGTGGATACCACCACTCATTCCAATTGTACGGCCTTCCCAGCAGGAACCACTAGAGCCAATTGTCCCATCCTCTCCGAATCGACCACTCATGCCATCACCGGAAGTTCTTCCTCATCAAGGCCACCAGTGTGAAGCTTCCACGTCGGCTGCTCCATCAGACTACAATACAACACAACCTATTTCACCTGGTATACTGCATCCTGAAGATCATCCTGCACCAACCCCTCACGCAACACATTCAATGACTACCAGGGCCAAGAACAACATCCACAAACCGGTTCAGAAACTGAACCTGGTAACACAACTAGCTGTGGCAAATACTATAGAACCAACTACGGCTACTCAAGCACTTGCCATACCACAATGGCGCAAACCTATGTCTGATGAGTTCAATGCCTTGGTCCAAAATAGCACATGGGATCTTGTGCCACCCGAAAGGAATCAAAATGTCGTAGGTTGCAAATGGATTTTTCGTATTAAGCGTAATTCTGATGGTTCTATTGACAGGTACAAGGCACGCTTGATAGCAAAGGGTTTTCATCAACGTCCTGGTGTTGATTTCATGGACACGTTCAGCCCTGTAGTCAAACCTACCACCATTCGTGTGGTTCTCAGCTTAGCTACATCTCGCAACTGGATTCTGCGTCAGCTAGATGTCAACAATGCATTTTTGCAGGGCAAACTTTCTGAAATAGTATGTATGCAACAACTGCCCGGCTTCATCGATAATGATCGACCCTCATATGTGTGCAAGCTTCGTAAGGCCATTTTTAGCCTCAAACAAGCACCCCGTGCATGGTATCATGAACTGCGCATGTTTCTTCTTAAATATGGCTTTCAGAATTCTCATGCTGACACGTCCCTCTTTGTCCTTCACTCTGGCAGTCAGCTCATTTATCTACTTGTCTATGTAGACGACATCATCATCACTGGCAGTGACTCTCACCGTTTCAATCAATTCATTGACACTCTTGCTCAAAGGTTCTCTATCAAGGATCTTGGTTCTCTTTCTTTCTTCTTGGGTGTGGAAGTTCTCTTCAATTCACAGGGCATTCTCTTATCACAGAGACGTTACATCTTGGACATCCTCACCAAGACAAAGATGATTGATGCCAAGCCTGTGCTCACACCAATGCCAACCACACCATCGCTAAGTGATAGACACATTTTTGTGTCCGATTTAGTCTTAATTTTATATGTTGTTGGTATTTAATTTTTGTACTCATTATGGTTTTTATTGCTTTTTAGGTATTTTTGGAGAAATGTTAAAGGCACCCTCAACTTGGATTAAGGCACCCATTTTTTGGATCAGGGCAGCCACACCCAGGATTTTGAATCGCATTTTGGCAAGAAGAAAATTCTTCTTCACCCAAACAGCGTAAATAGGAAACCATCGGCTTTTGGAAATCATGTTTTTTTGGAAATTTTCTCTTGGTTTGGAAAGCAGAATTAAATTGGGTAATAAGAAGGGAGAAGAGAAAGATTTAAACAACATTCTCTTGATAGAATCAAACCAACAGAGAAAGGGAAGAAAATTCTATTTTTAGAATTTGTTTCGGTGATTTCTAAAAAGAATTATAAGGAAGTTTTAATGTGATTTAAGGCTTGGGATGGTATAAATAGAGGGGAAGATCAATTGGGTTGAGGAGAGAATTGATCGGGAAGCTCAGAATAGGTTGGAATCAGCGAAAAAAAAGTGAACAGGAGAACAATTTTCTGTTGTTGTTTCAACGAGGAAGAAGAACATAATACACGGTAGAACTGTCGTTCATTAACGAACAAAACTGTCGTTCATTAACGCAGTCCGTCTTTCTTTCCGTTATTTCAAAATACCTTTTGTTACAGCTGAAGTGTTTCCAGCAACACTTATAAGCGTATCTAATCGACTATTACACCATTATTCAACCTTGTAATCAATATTTTGAGCAATGAAAAGATTTCTTGAGCAAGTTTTCTCCACCATGAGCTAAGTTTCTTTACTGGGATGATGGAGGAGGTTTTTCTCTCAATTTTATGTGGTAAGTCTATTTTATTTAATTTATTTATAATTCTTTATCTATTAAATTGCATAGTTTCAAAATAGAAAAAACGGTTTTCATTCAGTAGTTGTGTTTTTGTTTGATGGATCATGCTGGGTTGACAACCATTGATGTTC
>JAJJMC010031210.1:4098170-4153867 GCA_023531435.1 Papaver californicum | reverse complement strand
ATACAATGTATCAAACTCTGAAAAGATCAATGAAATTACTAAACCTTATTAAATATTTGATCTATTTGTTGTTGTTTTTTTATCATCAGGTGCTGAAATAACAAAGAGCAAACCTGTAACTCATAAGGTTGACAAAGCAAGAGGAAAATTACGTTTAGCCCAGGTTGATGATGATATTTATTTGGGGTTGTTTGCTTGGTTTTTGTAATGGACCTAACTCAAGGACATTTAAATGATCGGTGGGAATCTAATAACATGATTTCCATGAGTTTCTCTTTCTCAAAGGCCGACTGATCAGTTAATTGAGACTGCTTGCTTTATACTTCTTTTCATATATGCTTTTGTTGGTTTTGCTAGGGTCAATAATGCATTATAAGATAAATAAAAAATCTGCCCTTGTTGACTCTGCGCTTTAAATCAGAGTATATCTCTTGGGTGTAGATTCTCCTTTTTACTCTCATGAAATATGGAAGAGTAGGCGAGAATGTTAATGGTTATAAAGTTAAATCAAAGTATATCTTTTGATCGCAGATGTAAGTATATTTCTATATATAGAAATATTTCCTTGTACCTATGTAATAATTTTGGATAATCTAAATTATTGCTATATTTAATTGGTTTATTTTATAGAGGATTATTTTTTAATTATATATTTTTTGATGAACGGTCGAGATCTAAAGTCTTAATATTAAAATTCTAAAAATTTGGTCATCTCTCTACCTATAAAAGGAACACTACTCATTAATATTGTGTTCAATGAATTGTTATTCATTACGGTTAAGATCAAAAAAGAAAAACTAAGATCACCACAAGATATTTTTCTTGAATTACTCTTATATATTTTATTGTGTAATTATTATAAAGTTCATCCTGCGATAACGTATCTATAAAATTAACTCTTATAGTTGATATCAGAGCTCGTGTTTAGAGCTCATGGTCGTCCGTTTTTTATATGCATCAATCGTATTTCTCATCATTTGCAAGTTTGTGTCGATATTTATGTTTGTGCAATTATGTGCTCACATCATGTTTTGTACGTTTCATTTTCACGGTAACATCTCATGAGAATTAATTTTAAAATTCAAATCCATATCCCCCTCTTAATTAAGTCTTAAGATTCTACTCCAATCACGGCTTCTGTTTTTCTTCTAGGTTAAAAAGATGATTACATGATGATGTCTAAATTGGATAATTGGATTAGCTAATTAGGTTATGAATTAGTTTGGGCCTGTGGTTAAACTTGCATTAGAGTGGAAACACAATAACTTAATGGAACTGGTGGGCCTTGGTGAGTTGGCCCAATAATGTTTTGATTTCAGTCAAACAGATATAGAAAATTTAACGGGACCAAACCGTTCAAAGATTATAATCTACCTGCCGCTGTTTTATTATTAAAATATTTAGTGACCCACAATTAGCTTTAATAAGTGGGACAATGTTCCGTTTCTTTCAATGAGTTTCAAGCAATGAAAACGGAATTATTTATAAACCGATCCCGTGACGAACCGATCTAACTCGGGTCTGTTTAAATCGGTCTAGCATAAATCGAACTGGATTTGAATTAGTCTTACCCAACAACCTGCAGCCGAAGACGTTTACATTCCACTAACCTGATCTACTCATGTCAACCCAAAATCCGGAAACAATTATGAGCCCAAAACAGTTCTGCACTTGTATTGGGATGGATTCTCTTTTCCGTTTTGGTCCGGTCTATAGTTAAATATTTTGAACCAATATATGGTAGGAAAACTTATAGACAAGTTAATTCACAATCGATCCTAATATGCTTCCGCTTTATTAAAATCATTAACGTATAATCTAAAATGATTTTTATCGATATATTATAAATTTTAAGATTGAAACCGTTTTATTTTTGACACTACTAAATTCATATGTGTATTACGATATAGTTTATGTTTACGTGCATTATGGTATGATTTGTCTCATAATGTTGATCTTTTATTCGTATAAGATTATTGTGCTTAAGGTTATTATGTCGAGACTCTTTAGCTATCACCATAGTGATACTAGAGTGTTTTTTATCCAAACAATAATCATAATGTTATTATAAGCACGAATTCACCAAACCGTAAAGGTAAAGTTTAGCAATTATCGAATTTTTATGATAATGGCATCATTGTTAAGTTGTTTGGCAATCACCACGGTGATTTCAAATAATTTTTTAGCCATAATCGTTATATTGTCAAGTGCTTGTACAATTATTTTGCTTAAATATATTAAAACAACAATTGCCTACGGGCAATTCTAGTTCACATGTTTAAGAGAACATTGAAGGGTATGATATTTTATCATACATTATGGATCTGGATCGTTCTGAGTCTTAAAAAACGTCTAGTGTCATTTTCTTTTCTTTTTTCTACAATAAGTGCCAATTTTCACTATATTTTTTAGACATAAAATAAAGATCATAATTAAATAAATGATACATGTTTTTCTACAATTTCTTAAAAAGCATAAGCCATTTATTTAAATTAACTCATTACTGAGTTGAGTAATCCATTACGGATTTTCTATTGTTTATGTATTGTCAAATTATTTTATTTTTTATCTAAAACTCAAGGCATCTTTTAAAGTATTTTAAATTCACATTATTTGGATGAATTTCCTATATTTGTAAAAATGATGTTCATAGCCTATTTTTAACACCCTTTATCTTTATCTTCCCAGTAACCCTTATTTATAGTGATCCTTAAATCAGTATCAAACTTAAATTAGCATACAAGAGTTTTCTTCATTGTTAAATCATTATTGTACACTGCTTGATTTTGGGTTACGAAAAGTTCATCACGTTTGAACGTTTTTCAATTATGGGGTGTTGGTGTCTTTCAGAATTTATATATATGACATGCTTTTGAATAAATATTTTTGATTAATGTTTTAGGGTTACTCATAATAGTTTATAATCTACTAAATTAATTTATGATCTGACCAAGCATGTTCATATCATTGAGTGGGATGTGAAATATCACAAGAAAGATTAGTGTGGTGTGTGAAATTTTACATATCTGCTGCATTGTTTAGTTATCACCACAGTCATACTAAACGGTCCTATATTGTAAATGTTGCATATATTTTTAGGTCCTCTTAGTTTGATTTAACGATTAGAACAACGCTGCTTACAAGTAGTGTTCGGTTCACAGGTTTAAACAAACATTAAGATATCTATATGTTTCATATGCATGTGGAGTGATAGCCACCCACTTGTGACTCCAATTCACAATGTATTAAGATGAACTTTAGAATCATATGAGTTTGTTAATACATTTTAGACGAGATTCACCCACAGGTGATTCTGGTTGTCGTATTAAATAGACATAGTGTTGTAACATAAAGATATAAAATGTCCACATATATTTTTCATATCGTAATGTGATCCTTAATAAGATTTTACCCACATGAGAAGCTTATTTAAGGTATGAAATTATTGTAAGTTTAAATATTATGTATCTTTATATGACACACCAGCTTATGTTCTTAACTATTATGTATCTTTATATGACACACCAGCTTTTGTTCTTTATATGGTCCAACTTTTGGAAGATAAATTGTTTTATCACCTTAATTGATGATTTTTCACGTTACTGTGACATCTACTAATTGCATCATGAATCTCAAACTGTGAATGTTTTCTTAAACATCCATTACTGAAATTGAGAGGCAATTATGGGAAAAGTGAAAAATCATAAGGTCCAACAAAGGTGGTGAATATTGTGAAAGGTATGACAAAACATGACATCATCCTGAACTTTTTGCGTAATATTTCCAAAAGTTTGGCATTATTGATCAATACACAATGCCAAAATTATCCTTGGTATAGTGGTGTACAACAAAAGGCTAAATCATACTCTTATGAAAATGGTTACATGATGACTTATGCATAACTACCCATATATGTTTGTGGATGTATGTTCTTTGTACAATTGTATAATTTAAATATATTTATGAGTAAAACAGTTTCAAAGGCACACTTTGGTTTGTAGAAAGGCTGGAAACCTAGTTTAAAACACATGTAAGTTATGGTTGTTCAGTTTGAGTGAGGGTTTACATTCCCGAAGAATAAAAAATGGATTTGAAAGCCATTAGCAGTTCATTGGTTTTTTTGAATAATCCAAAGGGTATATTTTAATGTTTTAACCATAGTATGAGATCTACTGAGACCGAAAATGTAAATTCATCAGTGACGACATAGTTTGTGGGAGTATATTGATACATTTGCTTAAGAAGTCAAGATAATGATCCTTTTATCTACACTTTTACAGACACTGTGAATCTTCTCATTGTCGAACCGGTAGACAATAAAAGACAACAAATTACAGATCCAATACTCCATGAAACTACTGTCAATAAAGAAATTTTTGACAACCACAAGAACCAGCATAATAAGGTCTCTTAGAGATTGCAAGAAAATTATTCATGATGTTTCAGTGGTTTGTTTACAAGAATTTAATTTTATATGGGGCGGTAAAGTTCGATTTTTTGATTCACAACTACTTTTGATTAATGGATTGATGCCATGAGAGTTAAAATCAATGGTTGAACGTCAAGTCTCAGATATTATTTAACTGCTCGAAAGACACAAATCAGTTGTGCGTAAGTGGTTATTTCATATCTAGCACCACTGTAACAGCAATGTTAAACGATATAAAGCTAGACTTGTATCCAAAGATTTTACTCAGAAATGAGGCATTAATTATAAATAAGTTTTTCTCTCGTGTCAAGGAAAAACTTATTCAAAACTATCATAGC
This sequence comes from Papaver californicum, assembly GCA_023531435.1. Taxonomy (NCBI): domain Eukaryota; kingdom Viridiplantae; phylum Streptophyta; class Magnoliopsida; order Ranunculales; family Papaveraceae; genus Papaver; species Papaver californicum. The sequence continues at coordinate 4,149,100 of JAJJMC010031210.1, read as the reverse complement.
ATTATTATTATCTCAGTATGACTTTATAGTAACATCAACTAAATATGAAAATAGCCTTTATCAATGGTAAATTGTAAAGAAATTTTCCATGTGTTAACCTGAAGGTTCTGCCTTAGTAAGACGGGTACATGTAGCCTGCAGATTTAAGAAACCAACATATGATATTATGCAGTTTCCTCTGATTGGTATATGAAATTCAACAAAACTATAAATATTTCTAGTTTTGTTTGAAATTATTAAAAATCTATGCATATATCTCAAGATCAGTGGGAGAAATTTATACTCTTGGTTTTATATGTTAAGAGGTTATGTATATTAAGACATACTACTTACGAGTACATAATGATCTTGGCTTTATGCATATCTCTCTATGACTTTCGAAATAAAGGATATCAATGAAGCTTACTATATGATAGTCATATATCAAGTGGATTATTAAGCTCTCATATAAAACATATATCTAATATTCAAAGATTTTTTTGGGATAACAACATATTTAGCAAATTTTGTTTCATATTAGAAAGAAGATATTAATTTCATCTTCATTACATGTTAATTATGAAATGGAACATATAACGAGTTGTTGGTATGTTAGCTAAAGGCCTAATGAATCTGAGAACAAATTATGAGAAAGCTATTTAGAAATCTGAGATACTAATACTAAATTATGTTATATAATTAGTTAATCAGCCCGGTTAGAGTTGATTGGGGTTTTCAGACTTCAATTTTGCTGGGTGTACGGATTCTATAAAGGAAGAATCCATTAATATTACTTCCACAATTAAGTTTGAATATGTATGATTGCTAGAATTAGAGATTTAAGTTTGTCTCTACATTGCTGAAATTTATCGTCTTAGTTTCGCAACATTAAAAGCACGATATGTATGCAAAGGGAACAAAACACATAAACCTTGAGTATCCATATGTGGATTAAGCAGTTCAGAAATAATAATTGTTCATTTTCGGTTAAGCACAATTATGAACTTATGGAACATATCCTTTTAAGACCTCTCAAGAAAAGATTACAATCTTAGATCTGTGGAAGTAACTGATTATTGAATTCAGCTAGTTTATGTGCTTATTTTTGAACACTTATTGAGTTCTTAACAATGTAATTCTAAATACATTTCTGTATCCATATTTAGTATACACTTATGAGACTGGATGAATGTTAACAGAAATTGTCTTTCTTAAAGACATCGATGGACCATTATGATATCCCTATTTAAGGGCTAGTTAAGTGAGTTATTTGTATTGTGGTACATGGAATGGAACATGTTGATAACAAAACAATATGCAACCGCTACGACTCGCATGAATAGTTTGCTTGATTAAGGTACTATGTTTAACCATTAAATTTTGTTTAGCAATGACGCGCGCCTATATTTTCTACGATTAACCGTTAAATAGATTATTACATGGACCAGTAAGAGATTGTAAGAATCTATATTTATGTATGGAAATATTCCCTTGGGCCCATGTAATAATCTTGGGTAATCTAGATTATTGCTACACTTAATCGGTTTACTTTATGGGGGATTATTTCCTAATTATCTCTTTCTTGATGGACGATCGAGATCTAAAGTATTAATATTAAAATCATAGGAACTTGGTCCTCTCTCTACCTATAAAAGAAACACAATACCCATCAATATTGTGTTCAAAGAATTGCTACTTATTACGGTTAAGGTCAAGAGAGAGAAACCAAGATATCCATATGGTATTACTGGTGACCGATGATGGTATACAAATTAACGCTATCAGGTATTTCTCTTTACTCTTATATATTTTATTATGTGATTATCATAGAAATTTACAATCCTACGATAACGTATCTATAAAATTAAATCTTAAAGTAGATACTTCTTTTTACTCTGAATTGTGACCATTCACAATTCGTCTAACCCCACGACGTCTTGCTCCATTAGTGCTTGGTTTTTAAATGGACCTTACCTCATTTAAATGATTTTATTTTTTTTTAAATGCTAATTTGGAATCTAATCGAACAATATATATCTTCATGAGTTTCTTTTTCTCAACATTTTCAAAAGTTGATTGATCGATTGATTAAGATTGGTTGTTTTAGTTTTGCTTTTATTTAAGGTTTTTTTGCTTGCCCTATTGGTAAGAATGTAATTTTTGAAAATGGTGTTTCCAAAAATTTCAGGTAGATCCCAAAGATGCCACTATATAATGTTTCTCTTTCTAATATTTTTATAACATGATTGTTTATTATTATTTTTATTTTTTTGAATTTTTTATTAATTTTTTTATAGTGATAGGGTCCTGAAGAAAAGGTCATGAACCTGTACCGGACCTTATTATAGTGTAAGGATCTGACCCTAGTTAATAATTTTCCGAATAAGTTTTACATACTAAACAGTCCCAAGTGACCGTCTAATTGAAAATCCAAACTGGGTTCGCGGATTTTCTGAGCTCGACGAATTATTCATGTTTTTTACGTCCCGAATTATAATTTTGCGGGTTGGCCCATTAATCCTCAATTCCTATTTTTCTAAAAAAATTGAAAATTCGCTCATACTAGGATCGAACTCATAACATCTAAGTTCCTACTCCATACTCTACTCCACTATGATATTGGTTTGTGTGTTATAATGCATATAATCAATTTATATAGCAAAAAAAAATATTTTTTAATATTTAACTTTATCTACATATTTTGTACGTGCCAAATTCTGAGAGCCGAATTCATATCTCTAAATCGAAATATTCACGTAAGTATACCGTTTTGAATTACTGCTGAATCACGAATTGTTGATCGAATTTGACTTTTCCGAATTCGTATAATACTCGTACGTTTGCCGTCCATACGTTTGTCGAATTCCGAATTTTTAACTAGGGTCCTGATAAAAAAGATCGGGATCCTTAACTGGACCCTTCGGATAATATTAAAAAAGCATTTTAAATAAAATAAAATAATATCATAAGGGTCCCGACATCTTTGAAGAAAAGCCCGAACCCTTCAATTTTTCCGCCACCTGGGCGCCTTGTAGGTGACAGTTAGGATTTTTAAGGTCCTTACCTTTTGTTCAGGGTCCGGACCTTTAACCGCACACCTTTGTTACACCTCTTTTACACTTCTTTACACCTTTCTTACACTTTTTTCTCCTTCAACCTAGGGTCCTGTAATTTTTCGATTAAGTCATTTTCTCCTCCTTCAGCTCTAATTCTCCTTCTTATGTTGTTGTTGTTGTTGTTGTTCTACTTATCTTCTTCTGCAATCAACAAGAACTCGTCTTCAATTCCTCATCTTCATTAAATGTTCTTGCATCTGTTGCACCATGTTATACCTGTTCTTCTCGTTTTTCACAGGTTCATAACATGCCAGCCGCCACATCATAGAAGCTAGGGTTTTATATTTACTGATTGACTAATCATCCAACTGAGATAGAGAAGGCAGGAGCTACAGAGTTTAAAAGGTTGGTTAATTTTAAGATATTTCAAATTCGAGATAAAATTTCGTTTAATTCAATTTCAAACTCAAAGTTAGGGTTTTACATATGTATTTGGGTTTTATCCAATTAGATGTTTATTGATTTAATTTATGGTGAAATAAGGTATAGGTTATCTTAAATTTTATGGTCTGATAACTTATTTTTTCTAGGGTTGATGAAACATGAAGATCTATATTTTAAACTCCATTGATGAACAGGTGTATTGTAATACCTCGTCTGTTATTTAGGATATGTTTGAAACATTTGAAACATTATATGGTAGGTTTATAAGAATTAGCAATAAATAGGATTTTGGGTGAAATAGGCAACTGGCAATGTAATAGATTGTAAGTATTAGTGTGTTTTCTTTCCTTGTTGTTTATTTAGTATTAGTAATCCAGGGTTAAGTTATGTGATTTTAATTTTTATTATGCTTCAGGAAGAGATTGGTAATTCAGTTTTTGGTTGAGAAGATTGGCTATTGGAAGCGCAAAATTGAAACGAAGGCAAGTTTTCTTTAGGACCTTCATTTAAAGCAGACTGAGGAACAATTTGTACTCGCAATATATTTCATTACTTCAATCTACTTATATTCCTAGACTAGTTCATATGTAGCATTTCTATAGTTATATATATATAATGAGGAAAGGGTTATGCGAATAATGATATGTTCTGATCTAATTACTAAAATTAAGTGTCATAGATTCAGTTAGTGCATTAACCTTTTCCATGCATATATAGGTAACATATATTGGTAGTACTGTGATTTGTTCTCTAATTGGTGACATGACCTATTTATGACATATATGTTGCAGTTGGAATGATATTTGTGTTGTGTAAGGTTGTGAGGTTTATTGGATGTTTGTTGTGTCTTTGAATTGTATGCCAATTTTTGTGTGTAATTGATAAATGGGATGTCTTGTATTTTGTCACTCATTAAAATTGGTGATATTTCATATATACTACCAAAGATGTAATAATGTTGGTTGAGCATACCTTGGTCCTTGTTCATATGCATTTCCTTGTGTACTACGTATGCGTATAAATACTTAAACTTGGTAGTCAGTTTCCCTGCATTGTTAATTGTTAAAATTCTTCCTTGCAAGTAAATATTTGAATAACCATAGTCTCTTGATTAACTTTGGTTACTCCTAGGTTGCATAGATACTGGTACATGTGTCTAAATTAATTGTGTTTCAGTCGAAAAAAAACGATTGAATTAGTTTAAAGACCCGGTCACAAGTCAAGATCTTGGGGAAGTATGTGTATAATTTTCCTAGAAAACCATTGAAGACGTGCATAGTTCTCGAAGATGAATAGAATGACTTATATGAAGACAGAGAGGAGTTTCATATGCTGCAAATATGCAAGGTTCAAGCTTTTTGTTTTACATCTTGCACAAATAGGAAGTAGACAACAATTAAAGTATTTTAACATCTCCTTGTAAATTGTAAAAAATTGATTCCAATAATTATTGGGATCTTGCATATCATTATTAGTCAAATTTATCTTATAATTTGCCGTAATCACATTGTTTTGATTCTTTCATTTCTTCTCTCCATGTTTACTGTTTCTGTTTTCATTTTTCCAGAGCAACGATAGATATAAAAGCCTGATATACTTTCAATCACGAGCAGACATAGCCTTGTTTTACAAAAAAAGATAGGGATAAACAAAAAAAGACAAAGAAATACACATTACATTTTGAGTGTACAAAATGAAATCAAAAGTTTCCTCGGTTATTACCTACTACATGAAAACAAACACAACCAAAGTGAGCAAACCCATTTACAAAGAACCGATAAAAAAAAAAGAATAATCGAATTCTCTCTAGGAGAACTGTTGAACATGTGGTTGTGTGCCACACAATGTAGTTAATATTGGTCGTACCGGCCGATAATGTAGGAATTTATCGTGTATCGCTCTTTAACCTATACGATACGTAAAATATCATTGATACATGAATATTCCGATTATATCGTCCATATCAGTTGTATCGGACCGATATATCGGCCAATAATATCGGTAAAGATACAAATGTAATTATTAATAATGTTTTTTTTTCTTTTGGTTTTAAGTTTTTTTTCCCATACTAATGCTACGTCTGGGGATGTTAGGTTATCAAGTAAAACTAGTTTAATTGAGTTTTTGCATTATAAATGCCTTTCATTAAAACTTTGAGTAATATAATACACATTTACCTATAAATTATAAAATTAAAAAGTTAATTGTGTATCGCCGATAAAATTCGATATAATTATTTGTCTAGGTGTATCGTACCTTGTCGATACGATACCGATACACGATATTAACTACTTTGGTGCCACATGTACACTCTCGAAAGGACTGTCTCTAGCTCTTAGTGTGTCCAGTTATGAATCGGAAGGTGTTGAAGGAACATTACCATCTCTTTCTTATTTTTTTGAGGAGAAAGTTTGAAATGTATTGATAGAAAATATAGGGTCAGAGCCCTAAATAATTACAACCAGAAATCTCCAGAACAAACAAACTAAAATCTAATTGTTATCCATTACTACCTTCCAATGAGTGATTAACTCCCTAAATGGAGTGAACCTAAACCAATTCCCCAGTGATCCCCACATGAAGATTAAGGCTTTGATTTCGTTTATCACTGTACCCTTATTTCTTAGAACTATATTTGTCATTTCTCTTATATTCCTTTCACTCCAAATGTACCAGCAGATGCCAAAAACATCACCATCTCTTGGAAATCAAGCTTTCGAAGTTTACCTGACCACTGAAACAGTCACAAATGCTACAGCTAGGGCTGCACAGGAACCGACCAAAACCGGACCGAAACCGAGGAGCTCGGGATAGGTAGAAGTACAAAAACAGGGAACCGACTATACCCAGGTACCAGGTACAGGTTCTACCTAAGAACCAAGCCGTACCGAACTGAATGTACCGATTATTTTGAGACGTTGATTCGATAATTGATTATTAATCCTAGACGTCTATTTCTAGGTCTAAGTTAGCTTAATCACTTTCACTCACGTCTTCTCCTAGTGTGCAGAACCAGTGAACCACTACTTCTCGACTTCTCCTATTCTTCTTCATCACCACCCCAACAACACCATCACCACCCCAGCTACGCCACCACCACTACCATTATCTCGTGAATCACAACCATCACCACCAGTACTGTACCACTACTACCCTGTATTAACACAAGCAAAGAAAGAAGAAGATAAATTCTAGAGATTAAGGAGTTAGGGTTTCTGTTTGTTTTGTGTTTTTTAGATTTTTCTTTTTTTCTTTACTTCTTTTAATGATTCATCTGATTTGGGTTTTAATGCTGTCAGGGTTGAATCTGAAAAATGAATCTTAAGTGCTGAATCTGTTGATCAAAGTGGTTGAAGAATACATAGGTAATAATCTATTGATTTTTTAGCAATGTTTTGGACCTAATTTTATTATGTTCTTCTGTGTGAATTGGGGTATTTAACCTTTTTGTGTTGAATGATGAATCAAAATTGTGTTATCAATCAATTGAACCCTTCTGTGTTGAATGATGAATCAATTGAACTCTTTTGTGTCACATAATGTTTTCATTTTGTTTGTCAAAGGTTAAATAAGCATTATGGCAGTACGGCTTTACGCTTCTTTTAGTTCATTTCTTATGTTCTCTAATGGTGATTTTGGTTATTGAATTGGTTTGGAATGGGGATGTTGACAGACTACTGATGGAGGTGCAGTTTCATTGGAGGCACAAGCACTTGCTGAAAGGAAATTTCCTTGCAATGAAGAAACTTTAGGTCAGGTTCTTTCTTTTTTTTTGGTATAACTTATAACTAATTACTTTGTTGAACTGTAAGATTAGTACTGGTTTACTGCGTTTACAATTTGCCTTGGTTCTTTTATGCGATCTTTGCAAGTACTGGTTTCCTTGAAGTTGCACTGTTTTTTTTTTCAGTTTGGTGCTTCTCCTGAACTACTCAGAGGTAAAGGTGATAGTGTAGGATCTACATTTGCCAGAATTAACTGCATTTTTACTGACTCACCATGCCTTGGTTCTTTTATGCGATTGCAGGTCTTTACAAGTACTGGTTTCCTTGAAGTTGCACTGTTTTTTTTTCCAGTTTGGTGCTTCTCCTGAACTAGTCATAGGTAAGGGTGATATTGTAGGATCTACATTTACCAGACTTAACTGCATTTACAATTTGCCTTGGTTCTTTTATGCGATTGCAGGACTTTGCAAGTACTGGTTTCCTTGAAGTTGCACTGTTTTTTTTTTTCTTCAGTTTGGTGCTTCTCCTGAACTACTCATAGGTAAAGGTGATATTGTAGGATCTACATTTGCCAGACTTAACTGCATTTACAATTTGCCTTGGTTCTTTTATGCGATTGCAGGTTTTGCAAGTACTGGTTTCCTTGAAGTTGCACTGTTTTTTTTTTTTCAGTTTGGTGCTTCTCCTGAACTACTTACAGGTAAGGGTGATAGTTTAGGATCTATATTTTCCAGACTTAACTGCATTTACAATTTTCCTGATTTAGCTGCTCATAAATTTCCAGATTTAACTACTCACAAGTAAGGGTGATAGTGTAGGCATACATTAGCAAGTGTATGTCCACAAATTAACATAGATGGTCTGGAAAAAACTTAAAGCTTTTTCTTAAGTTTAACAGAGATAGTCTGGAACTTATAGCAGTTGAACACATATTAATACCTTTAGTTTAACTTTAGTTTAAGACCTTTGCTCAAACAACCTTAGGTACTCTTGGTTGCATCTAATTCCCCTCTGTATGCTTTTACTTGATTATTTGGTATCTTGAAATTATGTTATTTTGAGTGTGTTTGCTTATCTTTTGATGCAAGTTTAAGCTAAGTAAGCTTATCTTATAGGAACCTTAATAGAAATATATTACTTTCTTGCAACATCCCCCCTCTTCTTCCTTTTCTTGTCTGTGAATTTATTATCACTCTAGATTTTTGGATTTTGGAAGCTTTTCTTAAGTTTACTGATGATTAATGTCTCTGTGATTGAGGTATGCCTTTTTTCACTCACTTTTTCACAGTTATTATTGGATCTTCTTTTCTGGGTTTTGTTTATTTTTTTTTTGGATTTTTAGTGTTGAAAATGGTTTCTAATCGATTATATTCTTTCGTTTTTGTTGTTGTGATGTTAATTTTTGTTAGCATTTTGTGTTTGTTTGATTCATTTGTGTGGATAGTTTCAATTCTTCGATGTCCAGGAGTTAAAACTGTTTTATTTGTGTTAATTTTATGTTCCATGATCGTGTGTGTGCCTGTAGTTAAAACTGTTTGATCCGGTTGAGTGACCGAATGTAGTTAGTGTGTGTTTTTTTGTCTATTTTTGTTAGAGATTGAGATTTTTGTTGATTGTTTCTTAAAATTAGGTATTGCACTGTGCCCTATTAAGTTTACTAATGAATTCATTCAGGGAATTGTCTGAATTTCCTATTTTTTTCCATCATTGTGATAGTGCAATTGTTGGCAATTCCACTGTGTTGTGGTTTTAACTAAGCAATTTCACTGTTTTTTCACTGTCTAATTCATACAATTGTTCTCTTTTTCCATCTAATTAAATTCAGGTCTTGGTTTGCAAATTTGTATGTATGTATGTATGTATGTTATCTTTGAATGCCCTGTCTTACACTAGCATCTTGTTAATATGCAGTAATGATGTTCTTATAATCTGTTCTTAATGTATTCCTTTCTGTCTCCCTTTTATTTTCATTTCATCCTGATTCCTCCCAGTTTAGAACCTGTGAATTTACAAGGTTAAATCTAGAAGAAGCAGAATGTTCTTAATGCATTGTGACTCATAGCATTCTTTGGTATTTGATTTCAGATGGATGCATCAAATTCAAGTCAAGCTACAACTCTGGAAACTCAACTTGGATCCTCTAATCAACTTTTAGAACCTACATCTACACCTGAATCTCCACAACGTCCACCTACTCAAAATGAAGATACAAGAAATGTTGTTGATGGAGGCAAGAAGAAGTCCAAACTCACATCTGCTATATGGAACGATTTTACAAGGTTAAATCCAGAAGAAGCAGAATGCAATCATTGTAAGCGCAAACTTGCAGCCAATACTGAAAGTAATGGTACTTCTGGCTTGAGGAAGCATTTGAAGCGATGCCCAAAGAATCCTAATAAGAAGAAGGTGGATGGACATGTGATAGGTACATTTTTGTGTCTATTGATGTAATTTTAGAAAGTGGTAAATAAAGATTCGATTCTCGAACTTGTGAAGGTAATGATTTTAGAAAATATTAGACTTAACCTAAACTAATAAAAATCAGGAAAATACACTAGAGATGATTTTTAGAAGATATGGGAAAAACCAGGAATCAGGATTCAGTTATTTCTAACAATTCATGTGATTAATCATGTAATTCTTTTTAACAATTTAATTCAAGTTTGCCAAAAATATGTTTCCTAAAAGAATAATTGTAAATCCTAAGCATGGGACATCAAGAGTAATTAACTAAGCATGACCCATCAAAAGAGAACACAACTATTTAATAAAAACCATTTTTTTCTAATTTAAATCCATGCAAATAATAATAAAAGAATTATAAATAATTATTAGAAAATAATTAAATCACATAAAATTGAGAAAATACCTTATCCATCATCCCAGTAAATAAACTTACCCCATGGTGAAGAAAACTTGCTCAAAAGTTGGTTTCATTGCTCAAAATATTGATTACAAGGTTTAAGAATAGTGCAACAGCTGAACAGATACGTATATAAGTGTCACAGAACAGGGTTCAGCTGTTACAAAGAGCTTTAAGCAACAGAACGTTCAAAACTTAACGCAACAGGAGCAGAGCTGCAACAGTGGAACAGCAACACTTATAAATGTTACTGAGTCGTCTTCTTCGGTGATGGTGGATGAAGAACACGCCGGCCGGAGCACCAGCAGGTCACCGGCGGCACCGGAACTTCACCGGATTTTCTCTGAATCGCTCCCTAGGCTTCTGTATTTATTTCTGAGGCTTGTAAACTCTTTATATAGTACTTAGGAACTCTCTGGAACATCCCAATCCCAGTATAATTCGGTTAATCACCGTGTAAATCCTGTTTCTATCCAAACAGGAACAGCAACTCTTTTCCGGCCAAATACATGATTCTCCAGCCCTTATCTTCGGCTTCTAAAGCTTCTCATCGATTATACGAACCTTTAATTAGATTGGGTACTTATCAATTTGTGATGAAATCGCTAAAAAAACTGAATCAAAATCTTGCTGCCGATGAACTGTTTGCGATGAAGCTTTGACCTGGTCAACTGGGTTTGACTCGGTCAACTGGCTTTGACCGAGTTGACTGGGCTGAGTTGACCCGCTGAGTTGGTCCGATCCAGCCCATCCCGATCCAAGGGTGCCCCAATCCAAAGTGTGGGTGCCTTGATCCATTTTCCCGGGTGCTTTGAACACTTTTTGAGCCAATTTTTCCATAAATCTTTATTCTTCTAATGTACCTACAAAAGCATAAAAACACGTAATAGACACACAATCGAATACTAACTTAGTAGAAATTAAGGTGCAAATTAGACACTAAAATGTGTCTATCATCTATATTGCGCCCGAATATCTGCTTCGATAGTACTCGATTTTACACTTATTATGTCTTTTTATGTCTTTGTAGGTATTTTTGAGAAATAAACATTTGTGAAAAATTGGCTCGAAAAGTGTTAAAGGCACCCTGGAAAATTGATTAAGGCACCCACACTTTGGATTGGGGGCACCCCCTTTTACATTTCAAAAACCGATTTTGACGGGAACCCTAATCTTATCGAAGAGAAACTTCTGATGACTATTTGTACATGATTTTAGGGATTTTTGGTACTTCCATTTGACCCAAAAGCAAGAAGAGATCAAAACAAGATCAAACACATCAAGCAATAGTGATTCATGCCGTGAAAATTGCTTCAAAACCGTGTCACAGCCGGAGAAGGAAAATTCACGCTGTAACAAGATCAAACACGTATTCAAGTTGAATTTGGACTTTTCTTTGGGTCCTTATCAATTAAGGAAGATCTCTAGGGTTTGTATACCCTATATATACCGAAGAGAAGGGCTTAATTCAGAGAGGAGAGCTTCCGTAAAAAAAAACTCAGAGAAACAGGAAAAATCTGCTGCTGCCGAAGAAGAAGAACAGCTGAAGAACAAACAACATCAGCGAACTGTCGTTCATTCTGTCGCTGTTACAGTTGCTGCTTCAGCTGCTTCAACAGTTGTATCTGCTACACATATTATCTGTCCTTCTTTCCTGTTGCTTTTCTGCTGTTGTAACACGCTGAACCACTTCACTGTAACGCTTAAAAGCGTATCAAATCAGCTGTGTTACTTCTTTTAAGCTATTGTAAACACTTTTTGAGCAATGAAAGATTGTTTTGAGCATATTTTCTCTACAATGAGCTAATCACCATCACTTGGACGATGGAGGAAGCTTTTTCTCCAATAATTAAGTGGTAAATATATTCTTATTTATTTATTTATTTATAATTCTTTTATTATTATTTGCATGGAATTAAATTAGAAAAAAAAGGTTATTCTTAAATAGTTGTGTTCTCTTTTGATGGATCATGCTTAGTTAACTACTCTTGATGTCCCATGCTTAGGATTTACAATTATTCTTTTAAAACCCTATCTTTGGCATATTTGGATTAAATCGAAAAAAGAATTGCATGATTTTATCACTTAAGTTATTGGTTAAAAGTGGAATCCTTGGTCCTGGTTCTTTCCATTATTTTTAAATCATCTTAACTTTAATCTGTTTTATTTTCTTTTATTAAATTTAGGTCTAGAAATTGAACTTTCACAAGTCCGAGAATCGAATCTATTTTACCACTATATTAAAATCACATCAATTTTTGGCGCCGCCGACGCGGACTTGTTTTTAGGTTTAGGGTTTTAGATTTATTTTTAGGTTTTTATTTTTTTTAGTTTTATTATTTTACTTTGTTCTATTTTACGTTTCTTTTGGTATTTCTCTTTTTGCTACAGGTTGGATTTTGGATCGAAAAGAAAGTACGCCAAAGATTTGGAATTAAAGCTAAAGACTTGGAGTTAAAAGACAAAGCTTAAAGAACCAAAAAGAAGATCGAAGATTTTTCTTAATTATATTTTATTTTATTTTAATTAGATTTTATTTGTTTAGAAAATTGTATTAGGGTTTTTGTTATTTCTGTAATTTTTCTTTTATTTTGGACACTTTTTGGACTTTCTTTTGGACATTTGGACTCTTTATTTATTTTTAAACCCTACGGAAGGGTATTATTTGAATATAAACTGCTACAGGGAAGGACGAAAATTAAGATATTGTCTCGGCCCCTCGGGTTCGCACACTGACACAGGAGTCGGTGGCCCGAGTCGACTACAACCGAATCATCCCCCGTATGGAACGGGAGGTAAGACTCGATCAACCCACGAATCCCCTGCAAGTGGGTTTATTGTATTCCTTCGTATGCATATATGTTGAGGAATTGATAACAGACTTACTTTTCTAGTAAATGGAAAGAACTGGCCATACAAGATAAGGACTCGGATTTCATCACCGTTTCCTTCTTGCCCGCTGTAGGAACACGTTACCAAACACGAACCTAAAACCTTAAAATTTTGACTAGAAAGAGACCGATAGGGTAACGAGCTTATAGGAAACTCGTTCAAAAGGACTGTATTGGTTACTTTGTTAGCCGAACTCGAAGTTCAAGAAGGATATTTTAAGTTGATTAGAGCCGCCTTGTAACCCAGGGAAAAGTGCCAAAGAGACAGGGTTATCAAAGCTCCTTAGAGCTTATCCTATTTCTCTTCGACTTAATCTAATTCAGATCGTTCTAAGAGGTTTGCTAAAATTGTAACTAGTTATCTTTCGAAAGGATAGAAGCTGGTCTAGAAACAATCTAAGTGGAGCCATCATGCTTTTTGTTTGCTAGATTCAATAGGTTTGATTTGGTTGAGTCATCCTTGCTTGTGATTGTTAGAATTTCCTTCCGTTTAGGATTTATTTATTTTTAGTTTTTATTTAGTGTGCCAAGACCGCTCTTCAAGCGGACTTGGAGAAGAGACGCTTTAGGTCGCTTAATTAGTGACAAGCCTAGTAGTTCTGTCCCTGGAAACGAGAACCTCGAAGACTCTTCTTTTGCGAACCTTGTTTTTGATTTTGAGAACTTGACACTGTGTGAAGAAGTTACTTCTAGTTCTTTGATAGCGCCAGCAATGGCAACTTTAAAAGCTTTGTTGAACCCGACTAGGAGTTCTCGTCCATCATGTATCAAGTTAGCTGATACTGAAGCAAACTATGAGTTGAAACCTGGGATCATACAGATGCTCCCAATCTTCTTAGGGAAAGAAAATGAAAACCCCTATTTCCATGTTAGGGATTTTGAGGAAATATGTAGTACCATCAGGATCAAGGACCTAGATGATGAATCATTGAAACTTAGACTGTTTCCTTTTTCGCTAAGAGACAAAGCCAAATCTTGGCTATATAGTTTGACTTCCGAGTCAATTGAAACCTATGAACAACTTATATCTGCCTTTTCCCAGAAGTTTTTCCCTAGGCACAAAATATCATCTATTAGGCAGCAGATTTGCACATTTGCTCAACAAGAGGGAGAATCTTTATATAGGTATTTAGAAAGGTTCAATGACTTATTATCCCAATGTCCTGATCATGGTTTAGAAAAAGTAAGGCTAGTTCAGATCCTCTACGAGGGTTTAAATTATTCGACAACAACCATGGTTGAGTCTTTATGCACAGGTGGGTTTGAAAATAAAACTGTCGATGGTGCGATGACATTTTTGAATGAAATCGCCGAAAAAACCCAACAGTGGGAAAATAGTAGGGAGCCCCAGAGAACAATTCTTCTAAGTAGAGGGAATGTTAATGGGGTAGAAGGATCTTTTGAATCGGATGCCAAAATAGCGGCTATATCTAAAAGGTTAGAAGCTTTAGAACTGAGTCAATCTAGTAGTATTGAGCCCAAACCATTTTGGGAAGGACAGAATGTTGAAGAGCAAGCCCATGCTCTTTATAATAACACTAGGTTTGATAATCGTCAGAAGTTCGACCCTTATTCAGAAACCTATAACCCTGGTTGGAGAAACCATCCTAACCTTTCTTGGTCCAAGATCCAGAGTCAAGGTCAGTCTAGTAATTCTAAGGTTCCCCCAGGTTTTGGTTATGCTGGACCAACACAATTTCAGAGTCCGCTAGATAAGACGATAATGAGTTTAGCTGAGTCTGTTGCCTCATTGACTTAGAATACTAAAGATTTCCAGCAGTCTATCAACCAGAATTTACGAGATAATCAAAAGATTGTTCAGGCTAATAGTCAGGCTATTTCTAATTTAGAAACCCAGGTTGGTCAGATCGCTGAGTCTTTAAGAGAAAGAGAAAAAGGTAGGTTTCCTAGTCAACCCCAACCCAACCCTAGAGGAGTTCATGAAATAGCTTCCGGTGAGAAATCATCAAATCATGTGAATGCAATTAGAACCCTTAGGAATGGTAAAGTGGTAGATAACAAGGTAACTGTGCCTGATAGTGAACATACTGTAGTTCACCCATCCGATCCAATAGCTGAAGAGACTGGTAAAGTCTCTAAAGAGCCTGAGGTATCTCCTCATAAGCCAGATTTTGTGCCCAGAGCCCCATTCCCACAACTGTTAGCACCCACAAAGAAGGAATCCAACTTTAATGACATATTGGAGGTTTTTAAGCAAGTCACGATCAACCTTCCATTATTAGATGCAATTAGGCAGATTCCTCCTTATGCCAAGTTCCTTAAGGACATGTGCACGCGAAAGCGAAAGCTTAGTGTACAAAAGAAAGCCTTTTTATCTAGTCATGTGAGTTCAATTATCCAGAACAATACAACTCTTAAGTACAAAGACCCAGGTTCCCCAACCATTTCTTGCACAATAGGTAATTACCATGTTGAGAGAGCATTACTTGACTTAGGAGCCAGTGTGAACTTACTACCATACCATGTGTACCTCCAGCTAGGACTTGGTGATTTGAAACCTACTCAGATGACACTGCAGCTAGCTGATAGGATGTTCTTATTGAGGTTGATAAGTTTATTTATCCAGTAGATTTTGTTGTCCTTGATACCCAACCTGTCCCTGACCCAGAGAATCAGATACCTGTGATATTAGGTCGCCCGTTTTTAGCAACATCCAATGCGATCATTAACTGTCGAAATGGTGTTATGAACTTATCATTTGGTAATATGACTATTGAGCTAAATATTTTTAATATTAGTAAGAAACCACCTGAGTTAGATGACCCGTGCATTGAAGAGGTGAACATGATAGGAACACTAGTTCAGGAGTCATTACCGAACACTTTGTTAGAAGATCCGTTAGAGAAATGCCTAGCCCACTTTGGGTTTGATTTTGATGATGATAGTGTAATCAATGAGGTGAACGCTTTGTTAGATTCAGCCCCTTTGTTAGACACTAGTAATGGATGGAAACCTGATTTTGAACAACTACCAGTTTCTAAATCTACCCTAATTCCCTCTTTAGAAGAGCCTCCTAAGTTGGACCTTAAACAACTACCAGATACTCTGAAATATGTGTATTTAGGCCCATCTGAGACTTTGCCTGTGATTGTAGCATCCGACTTGGATAGTAACCAGGAAAGTAGGCTAGTGACCGTGCTTCAAGATAATAAGAAAGCTTTAGGGTGGACCATAGCAGACATTAAGGGAATAAGTCCTACTGTTTGTATGCATCAGATTCATTTAGAGGATGATACAAAACCGTCTAGGGAGATGCAACGTCGACTTAACCCCAATATGAAATAAGTAGTTCGAACTGAAGTGCTTAAGTTGTTAGATGCGGGTATTATTTACCCAATTTCAGACAGTAAGTGGGTCAGCCCAGTTCAGGTTGTCCCCAAGAAATCAGGTATCACTGATGCCCTGAAACGTTACAAAATTTCGTTTTAGCCAACGACCCAACCAAAGAAAGAATAGTTCAGAATGGTAACAATGAATTAATCCCAACCCGAGTGACCACGGGGTGGCGTGTTTGTATTGACTATAGAAAATTGAACAAGGTCACAAGGAAGGATCACTTTCCCCTTCCTTTCATCGACCAAATACTAGAGAGATTAGCTGGACATAGCCACTATTGCTTGCTAGATGGTTTTTCTGGTTATAATCAGATTGTTATTGCCCCAGAAGACCAAGAGAAAACTACTTTTACATGTCCTTTTGGTACCTTTGTGTATAGACGCATGCCTTTCGGGTTGTGTAATGCACCCGCTACTTTCAGCGTTGTATGATGAGCATATTTTCTGACATGGTAGAACGGTTTTTAGAGGTCTTTATGGATGATTTTTCGGTATTTGGGTCATCTTTTGATGAATGCTTGCATCATTTGACACTAGTGTTGAGTAGGTGTAAGGAAAAGAATTTAGTGCTTAATTGGGAAAAATGTCATTTCATGGTTCGATCAGGAATTGTTTTAGGGCATATCGTATCTTCTAAGGGTATAGAAGTAGATAAAGCCAAAGTTGACCTTATTAAGACTTTACAGGTTCCCAAAACTGTACGAGATGTTAGGTCATTCTTAGGGCATGCAGGTTTTTATCGTCGATTCATTAAGGATTTTAGCTTGATTTCTAGACCTCTTTGCAATTTGCTTGCAAAAGATGTTAAGTTTGTCTTTGATGATGATTGTTTAGAGGCTTTTGAGAAGCTTAAGACTTTACTCACTACCGCTCCCATAGTCCAGGCACCTAACTGGAACCTACCCTTTGAGATAATGTGTGATGCTTCAGACTATGCTATTGGTGTTGTGTTAGGTCAGCGAGAGAACAAATTACTTCATGTGATTTACTATGCTAGCAAAACCCTGAATGATGCCCAAATGAACTACACCACCACAGAGAAGGAACTGTTAGCCATTGTTTTTGCCTTAGACAAGTTTAGATCATATCTCTTAGGTTCTAAGGTTATAGTCTTTACTGATCATGCTGCTTTGAAATACCTTCTGTCTAAGAAGGATACTAAACCTAGATTGATTAGATGGATCCTTTTGTGACAAGAATTCTTGCTAGAAATTAGAGACAAAAAGGGTGCAGAAAATGTAGTAGCAGATCACTTGTCTAGACTTGTCTTGGATTCCCCTGATGATTCCCCTCCTGTGAGGGATAACTTTCCTGATGAACAACTATTTGTTGTTTCCCAATCACCTTGGTTTGTGAATATAGTGAATTATCTTGTTAATGGTCGAATGCCTCAACACTGGGGTAAACAAGATCGTTCTAGGTTTTTAGCTGAGGTGAAGCATTTCTTTTGGGACGAGCCTTACTTGTTTAAGTATTGTCCATACCAGATTATTAAGAGATGTATACCTGAGAGTGACCAGTCAAGTATTATTTCCTTTTGTCATGATCATGCTTGTGGGGGTCACTTTAGTGCTAAGAAGACTGCTGCTAAGATATTGCAGTGTGGATTCTACTGGCCGTCGTTGTTTAAAGACTTCCAAAGTTACTGTGTTGCTTGTGAGCGATGCCAGAAGTTAGGAACCATTTATCGTAGAAATATGATGCCTTTGAACCTTATTTTAGTTATTGAGGTCTTTGATGTGTGGGGCATTGATTTTATGGGTCCTTTTCCTAATTCTTTTGGTTATTTTTACATCCTTATCGCCGTAGACTATGTGTCTAAGTGGGTAGAGGCGGTTTCGTGTAAAACAAACGACCACAAGGTTGTGGTCCAGTTTTTGAACGATAACATATTTGCACGTTTTGGTACACCGCGAGCTATAATTAGTGATGTAGGGTCACACTTTTGTAATCGACCGTTTAAGATTTTAATAAAGAAATATGGTATTACCCACAAAGTAGCTACCCCATATCACCCACAGACTAGTGGTCAAGTAGAGGTTTCCAATAGGGAGATAAAACGTATTCTAGAGAAAACAGTTAATCCTAATAGGAAAGACTGGACGTTGAGGCTAACTGATGCCTTATGGGCTTACCGTACCGTGTTTAAGACCCCTATTGGAATGTCACCCTATCGTCTAGTTTTTGTTAAGGCATGTCACCTGCCTTTCGAGTTAGAACATAGAGCGTATTGGGCTATAAAGCAGTTTAATTTTTCACTTGACAAAGCAGGAGCTCACAGGAAGCTCCAGCTCAATGAGTTGGAAGAGATTCGGAAAGCTGCATAGGGAGTATAAGAACAAAATGAAACATGTGCATGATAGAAATATTTTAAGAAAGTCATTTTCTCAAGGTCAACAAGTTCTTCTGTATGATAATCGGTTGCATCTATTCCCCGGGAAGTTACGGTCTCGGTGGACCGGTCCATTTGTTGTTAGCACTATTTTTCCTCATGGTGCTATTGAGATTGAGACTCAAGATGGTAGAAATCCTTTCAAGGTTAACGGTCAGAGATTGAAACCATTTTTAGAGCCTTTTCCTACAGGTGATGTTGAGGAGGTCCCTCTGGAGGACCCTGCTTACTCTGATTGACCGTCAGGGTTGTTCTTGTATATTAGTAGATTTTCGTAGGATTTTAGGTTTTTATTTTATTCTCCATGGATAGATTGCTACGCTTCACTCAGGTACTATCTTTCTGACTTACCTCGTTATTCCTCTTTTTACTTATCTATTGGTACTGCTTTTTATTTCGAAACACTGAAGACATTGTTTGATTTAAGTTTGGGGGTAAGGGAGAAACTTTTTAGTGAAATAATAAAGCTCTAGAATTTAGAAGTTTGTGAACACTTCAGGGTGACACTAACCATTCTAGGTAGATAGAAACTTAGCTCTTTTTCTATAGGAATTGGTGTTCCCAGTTAACTGGTCTATTCATAAAAGGACAGAGTTCAGGTGTTAGAAATAACATGATAGTTGTCACCACATCTCGGAGTCTATCTCGATCATATCACTTTCTGTTTTTATTTTTGCAATTTTGTGTTTCTCTAAGTGATTTGGTGGGGCCCAGTATCAAATTGTTATCGCCGCTAGGATGAAATCGAGTGTTTGAGATCAAGCCCGATTTTTGCTTTATTCGAAAAAAAAAAAAAAAAAAGAACAAACAATATTGACACTTTGATAGCAATATGTATGTGTTCTCCATGTCTCCGTCGCCTAAGCAAGCGTGGAACGCAGGATCCATGGGAACTATCACGTAAGATGCTGATAAGAATCATGCGCTTGGATTCAATTTGATCCAATCATGTTGTCAATATATCTATCGTTTTATTTTCAATAAATCGATCGCTGGGACCCTTGTATATACCAGTTGAGTCGATATTAGTATTAAGTTTAAGACCATGTATCTCAATCTATTAGGATTCATCCTGGCACTAACCTTCAGACATATATGGGAAACACCGTTCACCTTAGTCAACATGTGCAACCTTCATATTTCTATGTCCATCTTCTAAATATTTTCATGTGATTAATTGGGATAGATTCTGAATCTTGTGGTTGAACAATTATCTGAGTAGAGCTCTGTTGTCTTATGAATTTTAGTATGCTTGAGTAAACACTCGTGTACAGCAATTGGACTAATATAGGGTAATGATTCCCATAGCCGATGAGTTGAGTAAACCAACTAAATAGCTTGTTTAGTGTCTATCCTTAATCGTTCACGAGTTGCTAAAATCTAGAGTAAAGGTTTTGTGGGTATACCTCTTGTAAACCCTCACGAGACAAAACTCGTCCACTAGGGACACCTAGGGGTTTAACGGCTAACTGCATATGCTAAATGTAGTCGCGATTCCTGCGAAAGTGAGTTAGGATTTTATTTTATTAGTTTGCTCGAGGACTAGCAAAATAGTAAGTTTGGGGGTATTTGATAGGCATATTTTTGTGTCTATATTGCGCCCGAATATCTGCTTCGATAGTACTCGATTTTACACTTATTATGTCTTTTTATGTCTTTGTAGGTATTTTTGAGAAATAAACATTTGCGGAAAAATTGGCTCGAAAAGTGTTAAAGGCACCCGGGAAAATTGATTAAGGCACCCACACTTTGGATTGGGGGCACCCCCTTTTACATTTCAAAAACCGATTTCGGCGGGAACCCTAATCTTATCGAAGAGAAACTTCTGATGACTATTTGTACGTGATTTTAGGGATTTTTGGTACTTCCATTTGACCCAAAAGCAAGAAGAGATCAAAACAAGATCAAACACATCAAGCAATAGTGATTCATGCCGTGAAAATTGCTTCAAAACCATGTCACAGCCGGAGAAGGAAAATTCACGCTGTAACAAGATCAAACACGTATTCAAGTTGGATTTGGACTCTTCTTTGGGTCCTTATCAATTAAGGAAGATCTCTAGGGTTTGTATACCCTATATATACCGAAGAGAAGGGCTTAATTCAGATAGGAGAGCTGCCGTAAAAAAAAACTCAGAGAAACAGGAAAAATCTGCTGCTGCCGAAGAAGAAGAACAGCTGAAGAACAAACAGCATCAGCGAACTATCGTTCATTCTGTCGCTGTTACAGTCGCTGCTTTAGCTGCTTCAACAGTTGTATCTGCTACACATATTATCTGTCCTTCTTTCCTGTTGCTTTTCTGCTGCTGTAACACGCTGAACCACTTCACTGTAACGCTTAAAAGCGTATCAAATCAGCTGTGTTACTTCTTTTAAGCCATTGTAAACACTTTTTGAGCAATGAAAGATTGTTTTGAGCATATTTTCTCTACAATGAGCTAATCACCATCACTGGGACGATGGAGGAAGCTTTTTCTCCAATAATTAAGTGGTAAATATATTCTTATTTATTTATTTATAATTCTTTTATTATTATTTGTATGGAATTAAATTAGAAAAAAAAGGTTATTCTTAAATAGTTGTGTTCTCTTTTGATGGGTCTTGCTTAGTTAACTACTCTTGATGTCCCATGCTTAGGATTTACAATTATTCTTTTAAAACCCTATCTTTGGCATATTTGGATTAAATCGAAAAAAGAATTGCATGATTTTATCACTTAAGTTATTGGTTAAAAGTGGAATCCTTGGTCCCGGTTCTTTCCATTATTTTTAAATCATCTTAACTTTAATCTGTTTTATTTTCTTTTATTAAATTTAGGTCTAGAAATTAAACTTTCACAAGTCCGAGAATCGAATCTATTTTACCACTATATTAAAATCACATCAACATGCAACTCTGATGTCTCCACCCCAAAGACCAGGTGAGGGTGGTAAATTAGTTTCTTATTGTTATAGATATGATAAGTTACAAAGAGCTCTAATTGAGTTTATAATTAAAGATGAGATGTCGTTTAGAATGGTAGAAGGTGTAGGGGTTAAGGAATTTATGCTTGTGGCGGAGCCTAGATTCAAGGTCCCAAGTCGCATGACCATGAACAAAGATCTGTTAGAAGTTTATATAGAAAGGAAGAAAAGTTTGAAAGATTACTTTAAGGCATCAAAAATGAGGGTATCCTTGACAACTGACACATGGACGTCACCAAACAATTTTAACTATATGTGTGTGACAGTTCATTTTATTGATCAGAAATGGAAATTGCAAAAGAGAGTACGCATGTTCTGTCAAGTTAAAGGTCATACATGTACTACAAGTGGTAAATTATTGGAGAAGTGTTTGATAGATTGGGGGATTGAGGATGTGTTTGGCGTGAACCTTGATAATGCTAATGCTAATAAAAAGGAAATTGATTATTTGAAGAAAAGTGTGATTGGTTGGACAGGACCAACCGTTAGAGCCAAATATTTGCATGTAAGATTCTTTAAATCATAATTATGCAATTTCTTAACATATCTGTCAGGTGTCATTTCTAATATTTCATAATTGTGTCATTTCTTATCAGGTCAGGTGTGAAGCTGATGTTCTTGCTCTTGTTATAAGAGTTGCAGTATGGGTCTATAATCAGTCGATTACCAGGATCATGTCATTTGTTAAGTATGTGCTTAGTTCTCCTGCTAGGTTGGCTAAATTTAGGCATTGGGCTACTCTAGAAAAGATTGATTGTAAGAAAGGTTTGAGCTTAGATGTGAAAACTAGATAGAATAACACTTATTTGATGTTAGATGTTGCATAAAAGTATGAAAAAGCTTTTAAAAGGTTAGAAAAGTATGATAGAGACTACAGAAAGAAGTACATTTTCCAACAAGTAAAGTCTGATGTTTTACATAATGATTATGATATGGGTATTGAATCTATTGATGATATTGAAGAGTGTTCCTCTAGTTCTAAATCTGGTTCCGAATATGAGGTTGAGCTTGAGCTTGAGGCTTAGGACTTGCAGGTTGAGGTTGTGAAGAAGATAAAGAAGAAGAAGAAGAAGAAGGGAAATGCGTGTCAACATGCTCCTTATGAAGAGGATTGGGAATATGCCAGAAGTCTTGTGAAGTGCTTAAAGGTATTCTTCGATGCTACTGTTAAATTTTGTTCAACTACACAACCTACAACTCATACTTTCTTATGGGAATTAGTAGTAATCCATGAACAATTAGTTGAGTTTAAAGATGATGTAACATCAAATCCTTTTATTGCATGTATGGCTGGTATGATGTTTTCTAAGTACAGTAAGTATTGGGGGGAGTATGAAAAGATGAATTTTGCATTGTTTTTTGCTCAATTGTTGGATCCAAGAGAGAAAGAAAAGGGATTGGAGTACCATCTTGAATGTTTGTATGAGAAAGATACTTCGAAGGTTGCTTATGTTATGAGAAAGGTGAAAGCATATTTTATATTACTCTTTGAAGAATATAAGTCTATCCATTCGATTTGTGAGGAGGGGCCAAGTAGCAGTAGTAGTGTCTTTTGTGTAGCTGACAGTACAGTTTCTATACAAGAACAAATTCTTGTGTCTACGATTAAATCACGGAAGAAAAGGCATAAAAAGAACCCATCTGGTGTTGAGAATACAAAAGAGTTGGAAAGGTATTTGATGAATGTAATAGATCTGTCTGATAGTGAAGGTGAGGAAGTTTATTCCAAATTTGACATATTGGTTTGGTGGCAGAATAATAGTAGCAGGTATAAGATACTCTCATATATGGCAAAGGATATATTAGCCATGCCTGTGACTTCAGTTGCCTCTGAATCAGCATTTAGCACCGGAAAGCGAGTTCTTAGTCCATGGAGAAGCTCCTTATCTACTAGGACAGTTGATACATTGCTATGTACACAAAGTTGGTTATTAAAACCTATTGCTCTTGATCCTTTATGTGATTATGTACCATATGATAACTCTAGCGTTGAGGAAGGTATTGTGATTTTTTTTTTCTTCTTTTTTGTTTTCTTTAGTTGTCATCAATTCAATCTTTAACATAATATTCATTTCTTGATGGATGTTGCAGAGTTGTTGGGTCCTATGCCAGTGCCAGAATCCTTTGATCTTTGAAGTTCATTAGAATCATTTCTTGTTGGAACTTGTTACAAATTTATGGATTGTTGTTGAATCATTTCTTGTTGTTATATGTTTGTATACGTTGAACTTTCGAAAGAATTGTGGATTCTAAATTTATATGTGGATTGTAAATTTGTAATCAGTTCAAAAGTCTTGTTGTTAATTGTTATGTGTTTACAGTTTTGTGGATTACAGTTTTATATGGATTGAAATCAGGAAAAACAGATACAAGAACTTTGAGCAGGTACAAGAAAAATAGGAAAAAAAACAGGTATAGGACTGGAACCGAACCGGAACGCCAACCGAACAGACGGGTACGGTTCCAGAACCGAACCGAGAGTATAAGGTACATGGTACAAGTATACAGGTAGAGAACCGACCATAGGGAGGTACAGGTACTCGGCTCTGCCAATAACCAAGTCGAACTGACCTTTGTGCACCCCTAGTTAAGATTATGACAAATACACCTAAAAATTAATTGCTTGTAATGAGTCAAGGGCTCTATCATTATTGATCGACTAAAATGGTAAACAATGTTGGTTTCCCAACCATTTCACATGTTACTGGTTGTTAGAGCAAGGGATCTATCCCTTTTAAAATAAAGGAGTGACTAGGCGAAGGAGTGTTTTTCTACACTATGGGACAATGGAGAAAAAAAAGACTAGACGAGTGAACTTCCCCCGTCTAACTTTCAAACTTTTTTTTAATAAAAAAATAGCCAGACGGATGAAGTTCCCCCGTCTGGCTTTCTAACATATGGCATCCGTTGGATACACATGTAAGAGTCGTTGGATGTTAACCCGTCTGGGATCCAAACGGCTAATGTTCACATGTCCAGTGAAGGCTGCCGAGCACTCCTTCAATTGAAGGAGTGGGTGATAGTTTTTGGGCGAAAAAAATGTCTTCTCTCATATAGTAGAGTCTAATTAGCTCTTTTTAGATAAAATTCCTTCACCTTAAAGAGGAATACTCTACCCCAAGGTTGTACCATACCGGATTTTGGTTCGTACCGGTCGAGAGCGATACACTGGTACGCCGGTATACCGGGGACATTTCGGTTTAAATATCGGTGGAATATCGGTGCATATATTTTATACCTATAATTTTATGAAAAATTACTAGTTCACATTTTATAACTATAAATATATTTTAACATGTTATAACAAACCTTTTTTCACAAAATTTAAAAAGATAAACTAGTATTCATCCAAAATATATAGATCCAATACAAAGTTCAAACTGGAAATACAAAAGAAACAAGAATAACTTCAAAGTTTATCGTCTAAAATACTAATTAAACAAAGATATTACAATTTTAAGATCATTAGATTAATTATAGATATTCTAAAATATCATAAAAAATATGAGTAACAATTGAAAACCCTAAAACAAGAATAAATTTTATTTTTATTTTTATTTTTTTTAAATAAAAAAAACAAAAAAAAATGATTGTACCGGTCAATACCGGCCGTACCGGCCAAACCGGTACAGTCCATACCGGCCGATATTTTCGGTCAAATACCGTTTATCGGTATACCGGATTTCGTCCCGTTTTTCGGCCGAAACCGGTAAAACCGACGGTATACCGGCCATACCTGCCTGTATGGACTGCACTGCTCTACCCATAGCCCTTGCTCTTACATTCGAGGTTTCCAATTCATTCTTCCTTTTCTCTCTCTTTCCATTATCCTAATAATAATCTTCATCTTCTCTAGCTTAGCACTTATATTTTTCTCTCTCCCTTTTGGAATGATCTTTATCCTTTACCTACTTTAGTTTAGTTAAGTTAATATCTTTACTTTTATTATGCTTGAGTTCCCTACAGCCCACTAGATAACGGGAAATGCTAGTTTCTCCGAAGATCCAATGATCCTCATCTAAACTCTCTATCATTGGATGGTAAAAGATGAAGGTGCACCATCCTTTTTGTCTCAGTCGGGAAAAAATTCGGAAAAAAATCTTCCGGGAAACTAGCATTTCCGCTAGATAACATATTTTAACTCTTTAAATATCTTCTCAAACAAAGTTACATTTCAAATTTTTACAAGTTCTGCTTCTAATTTTGGTAGCTTGTTCATACTTCTTGCCACTTGTATGCTTAGTCAACCACTTTTTGATAAACGTAGATAGAAAGTAGTGTCTGTATCGTGCGTGTGAGACTGAGAATTGATAAAGAGTGAGAAAACAGGAATGATACTTTACTTTTGTTCGTTTTCTCTGAAATTTGAGAGTTTTTCTTTGTATACATTGTTTTAATGGCTACTCGAAGAATCACCTCACTACTTTCTCGCTCTTTGCTTTCATCAATAGGTAATGTGTAATACATTCTTTGATTGACTATATTTTCTTTACGATCATACATTTCTCTAGGTTGCACTTTGTTAGATATATTGTTTGGTTTTCAAGTCAGCTTCATGTTGGATAATAGAGGGTAATGCTTGCTTTGGTGAGTAGGATAAAACAAGAAACAAGTGTAAGATTTTTTATTTTTTTTATTGAAAAGGTAAGTAAAGTTTTTAACAAAGAGTAGTCAAATGAGAATTCTGTGGATTTTTAGAGATTTTTTATTTGAGTGACTCTCGAAGATTCTCTAGAAATCTAGAGATTTCAAGTAATTTTATGAGAGTGTTTAGAGAGTTTTTATGATTTACAAAAATTAAATAGTGGATTTTTAGGGAGTTTTTGTGATTTATAGAGACAACAAATATGATCATAATGGGTTTCTTTAATCATTTATTTAAAAAAAGAAATTAATTGGGGGTGGGTGGAGCAATCCAAGAAACCACATAAGAATTGTTGATAGCACATATGAGACTATTATACAACACATACAACCTAGTTCTAATCACTATATATAATCACCTGGTGGACTGGTTTGTCTGTTCTTCTTCATCGTGGTACATTCTATTAAGACTACTGAAAATACTACTGTATGTATTGTCCATGCATGTGTTCGTATAAAATAACCAAATTCTACGATCACCGAAAAATTTCAATGGTACTTAACAACCCAAGTTTAATTAAAAATCCACGCATTTTAGATTCCTTAAGAAAAATTATGTCTTTTTCTAATAACCCGTCTTATATAGTTAAGCCAGTTATATGTAATATATTATGGATGATTAGTATGTTAATATAGTTGCAAAAAATGGTTTGTTTGAGAAAAATACAACATAACTTGATTGATCATTAGTTTAAAAGTTCGATACATAAGAGAGTGAAAAATGCGCTTGCAAAAAAATAAATAAATCAACATTAGTTTTAATGTCTCCCAAAAAATCACATATTTTGGAGAGACTTCTGCCATGTCTATTTTTGCATAAAAATCTCTCAAAATCTCTCAAAATTATAAATCCATGACTTTCAAGTCGATAACCAATAACATGAGCATTTAAAGGACTTTTTAGAAATCCCTAACCAATAACAAAGAGTTTTTAAGAATTTCAATAACTTAAATAAAATCTTTATTCACTAACAAGGGTGTTTAAGAGATTATTTCAAGTATAAAAAATCATGCCAGGCCTTGGGCAACTGGACTAACCAAAGTTGGTTAGTGTACGAATTTGAATTTTTTCTTCTTATTTTGATATCAGGTTCAAGTTGGAACTAACTAAATTGACCTTAATCACAGTAAGATTGGGTCGTACATGTTACTCTAAAAAAATCTCCCTTTGTGTTTACTGTGTGCAAAGACAGAAGATTGAAATCCCGTCTTTTGTCTATATAAGCTTGTGGTAAGAACTAGAGGACTACATCTTAGGAGCATTTCAAATTAGTTAATTGTTAGCACCACTAAGTTCGTAATGTACCACCAGGTTATGAGAGTGGCTCTCTCCATATTCAATTACCAGAAATTCAATTGCGTTTGTAGGTCGCCCCTTTCATGATTCAAACCTTGGACGTGGTGGTGGTTTTGATTCCTATTGTTAAAAGCAAGGCAAATATACACCTCAAAAGAAATTGCTATTAAGGAATTAAGGAGCAATGAGTCGAATAACTTGATTCTTAGGACTGTAACTCTTAATTATTTCAAAATGCTTTCTGTTGATACTTTTCTAGGTAAGATTAAGGCTTTATACTTCTTTACGAGAATTACCTGTTCTTATCTTTTTTTAGGCAATAATTCTAGGTGGGAAAGAAGCATTTCAAGGTTTAGCACTAGTGCTGCTACTGAAGAGCCCATCACTCCAAATGTTGAAGTAAAACATACAAAGCTTTTGATCAATGGACAATTTGTCGATTCTGTATCTGGTATGTTGGTTTCCATTCTCACATACTCTTACTTAATGGATACTTGATGAATTTGAATGACATTGTTGCAACTTTTTGTACTTGTTCCAGGAAAAACTTTCCCAACCTTGGATCCAAGAACAGGAGAAGCTATCGCAAATGTTTCTGAAGCTTCAGTGGAGGATTTGGACCTTGCAGTTGCAGCTGCTCGTAAAGCTTTTGATGAGGGACCATGGCCAAAATGACAGCATATGTAATGACCAAACTCTACTACTACTTTAACAGTAATTGGATTCTTCCACAAATTTGGGATATCAAATATTTTTTTATATTTTGCAGGAAAGATCGAAGATACTGTACCGTTTTGCCGATTTGATTGAGAAGCATAATGATGAAATTGCGACGCTCAAGACGTGGGACAACGGAAAGCCTTTCGAACAAGCTGCATAGATCGAAGTACCAATGGTGGCGCGTTTATTTCGATACTATGCTGGTAAGGGAAGTAATAGGATAATGTAACCGTGCATTGGATTTTCTTAAGCCTGTTCTCGCACTACTGTAATTTTTATTTCACATTTAAATTTTTTTTTTACGGAAGTTCTAACAACCTTTGAAAAATCCAGGTTGGGCTGATAAGATTCATGGTCTAACTGTTTCTGCCGATGGAGCATACCATGTTCAAACCCTTCACGAGCCAATTGGTGTTTGTGGACAGATTATTCCGTGGAACTTTCCCCTTCTTATGTAGGCTTGGAAGATTGGACCTGCCTTAGCAACTGGAAATACTGTTGTTATGAAACCCGCAGAATTGACACCCTTATCAGCTCTCTATGTTTCAAACCTTCTCCATGAGGTAAGTGTCAAAACCCGTTATCATCTGATTGTATTTGTCAATTCTCATGCTCCTTGATTTTTCCACACAGAGAAAAGATGTTTGAGGTATGTTTCATAGATTCGAGATATGACTACCGAAAAGTTGAGTTTCTTAATATTTCCATCAGCTAGATGATGTATACAGTTTGGTTTATCTTTTAAACTCTTCATGTTCCACTCTTGACGGGTGTTCAACGTTTCTAGTTGACTTTTTAAGCATACTATGAATAAAAATCATTTAGTAGTGATATTTCTCTTCCTTAAACGTAAAATATACCGCAGACTGGGCTTCCTCCTGGTGTTGTAAATATCATCTCAGGATTTGGAGCAACTGTTGGTGCAGGTCTTGCCAGTCACATGGACGTCGATAAGGTAATGCTCTTTCTCGGCCTTTCTTTTTCTTATTAGTGGAGTAAGACTGTGTTGAACTCTCTTACTATCCCTCCACAGCATCAAGTTTTTGTCGTTAATTTTAAATTTTATCGGTTTGTTGCAACTTCATATTGGTTTTTTACCGGGTCATTCGTGCCCAGGTAGATACTCATGAGTTCATTTCAGTGCAGGTTGCTTTCACTGAATCGACTGCCACTGGGAAGACAATACTAGAACTGTCAGCAAAAAGCAATCTTAAGCAAGCTACTTTGGAGCTTGGTGGGAAATCTCCATTTATTGTATTTGATGATGCTGATATTGATGAAGCTGTCAATACTGCCCACTTTGCTCTCTTCTTCAACCAAGTATGCATTGAACTTTTAGTATCTTACTTCTCCCGATTCTTACAAGTTGCATTTCTCCAGCTATTCTTGGTCAATGGTCATAAAGGCTTAGACGTGATGTTCTCTGTAGGGACAATGCTGTTGTGCTGGGTCTCGTACGTGTATATGATGAGTTTGTAGCGAAATCAAGGGAACTTGCTAAAAACCGTATAGTTGGTGACCCTTTTAAACAGGGGGTTGAACAAGGTCCCCAGGTTAGAAAGTTTTTACCAATATTTCAGGATCAACTAATAGTATTACTATACTAAAAACTGATAATGCAGAGGATTATCAAATTCTTTTACTTAAGATATTGATCTGCTAAATTATGTCTACTGCTCTGCTTTGCCATTTGGAAATTCCTAGATCGATGTAAAACAGTTCGAGAAGATCTTAAAATACATCAAATCCGGTATCGAGGATGGGGCTAATCTTGAAACTGGTGGAGAAAGACTTTGCAGCAAGGGCTACTACATTAAGCCTACGGTTTTCTCTGATGTTAAGGTATAGCTTCTACTGCATACTTTCATTTGGATACCAATTCAATCGAGATCAAGAATAATTAGGACTGACAATTCAATATCTCTCTTTCTAGGATGACATGTTGATTGCGAAGGATGAGATTTTTGGCCCTGTGCAGTCGATTTTGAAATTCAAGTGAGCTAGCTAATAAAACGACTTCCATCTCTTTCTTTCTCTCTCTTGGTTTATTATGACAAGTGGTTACAGCTGGGGTTGATTGAGGTTTTGATTTTGATTGATAAAACTGTGCAGGGACATAAATGAGGTAATACAAAGAGCCAACAATAGTCGATATGGTTTAGCTGCAGGAGTTTTTACAAAAAACATAGACACCGCAAACACGATGATCCGAGCATTGAGAGTCGGATCAGTTTGGATCAATTGCTTCGACGTGTTCGATGCAACTATCCCTTTTGGTGGATACAAGATGAGTGGTCATGGCAGAGAAAAGGGTATTTACAGTCTCTCGAATTACTTACAAGTGAAAGCTGTCGTTACTCCCTTGAAGAATCCAGCATGGCTATAAATCAAATCTTGAAGAATCTTCATTAATAAAACTAGAATCATAGGTTTTGCGTCAAACATCCATCGACGAAAGATAAAATTTACATCCTATAATGAACAATTTTATTAATTAGCTCAAAATTATTTCTTTTCCTACTTATGTATGAGTTCGACTGATGTGAATTGGATTAGAGTATTGTTGGTTTGGTCGTGACAGAGTTATTATCCGCGTTAAAAAAAATCTGTTTTCTTTCACATTTTGTATTGTACCACAATATCTTTAAGTTTGTGTTGAAATGGACACTAATGATGCCAATGAAGCAGCGCTGTACTAGCAAGATACACTCAAATTGAGATAATCCCACATTCCAAGGGAGTGGCAGTTGGATGTTTTTGCCTGGGCACATTATATATATAGTATAATGTAAAGACAATCCAAATAAATTTGTTTTAGTTACAAACAGAAACAGGACATTATCTTTGTTTCAGTTGGAGCCTAAATCAAATTGGGATACACAAATAATCACAAAATAAAATGAATTTCCCTTTGTATATTGCAGAAAAAATCGGTATTACAACAGAAAAATAGTTTGTTAACATTTAAAAGAATAATTAACTGCTAATAATTGAATTGATTATGCAGAACAAGTGTTGTAACTTGTAAGTATTACTGTGAATTGCATTCAGGTGGTAAAACAGGAAATCTATTTTTGTCTTTACAGTAAGAGTAAGTCAGGTACTCCTTTCTTATTTCTTCCATCGCTTTTCTCTGTTCTTCCGATAACCTTATAACATCTTCTCCTTCTACCGAATTCATTTTCCCGTTACCGCTGCTCTTAGTACACGAAAAGAGTGGTGCTGAAGGAGAAGGAGATGGGGAAGGAAACTGTGACGGTGACAGCGCTGGTGAAGATGATGGTGGTAGGGAGGACTTTGTTTGATTATTCAAAATACAACCTTCCACTTGTAATTTCCCAAATGAAGCTACAAATGGAGACAACTTGTAATCGACTTTATATTTTCCACCATCAGTAGCCCAAGGTGATCCATCCCATATTGTGGAGTATAGAGTCATGGGTTTTGAAGGGTATGCTGGAGATATCGCTTTGGTAGAGGTTACCTCTCTTATTGGTATATTGTCCACAAGAAACCTGCATTCATTAATAAGAGATAAATTAGTTAATCATTGCTATTTGTAGGTAAGCAAATCCATAATCAACACTATACATTTTAGGATTTTAGTACTTACACAATGTGATAAGAGTTCCAAATGATTGTGTAAGTATGAAATTGTTTGGTAGGGTCGAACCAAAGACGAATTTTCTCTTCTCGACCGTGATATTTCACGCTACCATTGCCGTAGACGTTAGTTTGCAAATTCCATGGTTTCCTCTTTGCATGTCCAAGAAACTCAAAGTCTATCTCATCGTGGCTTCTAGGATATGCATCTTGATTTGACAACTGAATGAATCCATGAGCGTCTTGTCAATTTCATGATTACTTTTTTTTCTTCAAAAAGTTACTTACTTCATACTTGATGCATGGCTTCAAAAGTTCTATTTATTATAAGAAAGTAAATATTAAAATGGCGTTTTAGTAGGAACTCACGTAGAAAGCAAGGACAACTCCAGCTGAGTAATCACCGGCAGGAAACTTAATGGCTGCACTGAAGAATCCATAATGGTACCGGTTTTGTGATATAAATCCAGAACCTGTTGTAAGTTATTAACTCAAATTAATCTAAAAATTCAATCAGCAAAACTGTACTGTATTTGATCACTACCCAAATGGAATACTACTCGATACTTACCGGTGTATTTATTTAGACTGATATCAACAAAAGCTCCCTTATCTCTCAACTGAAGATTCGTTCCTCCAAAATAAGGAGAAAAAGCTTGATCGAAGGTTTGACGAGGGAAATTATCGTTTAAATTCTTGAGGGTTGGAGGTGTATAGAGTTTACGCTGCTGGTGGTGGCGTGCCGATAAAACAACAGTAATGAAAGAAATGAAGAACCCTATAAACAGAAGTTGTTGTTCTTTCAAAACTGCAGCCATAGTTTTAGTTTTGATTGCAGAGAAATTATCGTAGTAGCAGTAGTTGTTGAAGTAATAATAGTAGTAGTAGTATAGAATGACAATGTTAATGGACTATTTATACAAAGTGACGAGACAAGATCATAATAATATCAATGGTTGTTTATCAGTTAATGTTGTAACATTATTAAGTAGTAGTATTCTAATTTAGTTCTGGGGCTTCTCCGCTTGACTAGCTGTTACAATGTTGTGCCAAAATTAGGCTGTCATTTACGTGTACAAAAACAAACAAAATTAAATAGAAAGAAAATAAAATCTTTCGAATTAAAGAAAATTAATGAAATCTTCTGGCTGGCAATTTTTAAGGTCCTTTTTTTTAATTAATTGAGTTGGTGCTTGTTATGAAATTCAAAGACAAAAATTTTAGGATGCATGTGATTTTTTTTGTGTATGGTTTGGAACTTTTTGATGGTTATGAGTAGTTGTAGCAGTTTAGCTGGATTGCTGAATACATGCTGATGCGCAG
The DNA here is from genome assembly GCA_023531435.1 of Papaver californicum. Taxonomy (NCBI): domain Eukaryota; kingdom Viridiplantae; phylum Streptophyta; class Magnoliopsida; order Ranunculales; family Papaveraceae; genus Papaver; species Papaver californicum. Next base: position 4,115,845 of record JAJJMC010031210.1, on the reverse strand, counting down.
CAGATATATGTGTAGTAAACGTCATGTGAATTCCATAACAGGAACCTTCCAAATCAAACGATGTTCATGGTTTAATAAGAAGTAACCCGTGTATTCTTCAAAAAATAAAATAAAAAATAAAACAACCCGTGGGTCTTGACAGTTTTAAAGGAATTTTCTTCTACGGTTTGCCTCGAACTACTGTTTGGTAATTTGAATTTGCTAAAAATTAAGCGAGGAATAGAAAACAAAGATGTACATGCAGGTCGCTTTCTTTTTTATCTGATAGGCTTAGGACTGGGCCTTGTGGCGGGTAGACTAAAAGTCTCAACCTCTTGTTTGGGAGATATGATGGAAACCACCCTACACTACTACTACTACAGGGTGGAACCCAAGATATGATATACATGCATGATGTTATTGACCAAATAACTAGACATTTATTGGTTGGCATCCTCCATCAGCTTGTAATACCTTTTGGAATTACTTCGGCAAATAAACACAAGTACTTCTTGGATCCTACGTTTGTTCAGTTTTGACTTGAGTACTACAAACCTGTGTAAACATTTTTTGAGTTTTCAAAGCTACAGTTAAACCTTTTAACAACAGTATAAGCTCGCATGGCATGATAGGGCTACCGGGCATTTCTCTATTTTGCTGCAACTGTGATGACAACGACATGCTCACATTTGGAGGGTTAATAGCCAGTAAAATTCCGATATTATTGAACCGTTAAATGGAAAATACTCCTATAAATTTGAAGATATTTAGGATTATATCAACTAGAAAAGTTGATAAATGATGTCCTAAAATTATAAAATGACTAAACTATCTCTTTCATATTTCATCTATTTAATTTTATTTATTTATATACTTATTTATTTATTTATTTTTAAAATATATTCAGAGCCGATATGGTAAAATTAGAGAAAATGAGTATATTGCTTAAGTATCCATAAATTACAGTTCTAGTTGACAAGTAAATATTAGATATGGATGAAATGAACACCAAAAATTCTAGATAACTATATCCTCTTCTTTATGTTTTTTTTATCCTAACTATATCCAATTAAAAAACAAAACAAAAAAACATAATTCACAACTCCCAAAATATATATGCGATTTTAGTAAAATTTATATATTTGGAATTTTAAATGATATACAAGACAAAATCCATTTAGTAAATTCGAAAGTATTTTTTTCGAAAAAAATTGCTAGCATGAAAATAGTTGTATCCTGGTTTAAACTAAGATAAAAAAAATTATTCGAAAAATAGCTAGGATGAAACTAGATGCATCCTGACTTAAACTAAGAAAAACAAAATATTCAAAAAATAATAGGATGAATCTCATTTGATATTGTTTTCATCCTTGTTTAAACTAGTACGAAACTGGTTTCATCCAATTTTAGATTCGGTTGAATTTGTTTTCATCCATGTTTAACTAGTATGAATATTGTTTGATCTTGTTTTAAATTTGGTTGAGTTTGTATTCATCCATGTTTAAAACTAGTATGAAACTAGTTTTAATTAGGTTGAATTTGTTTTCATCCATATTTAACTAGTATGAAACTGGTTTCATCCTGTTTTAGATTTGGTCGAATTTATTTTCATCCATATTTAAACTAGTACGAAACCGGTTTCATATGTGATGTACATGATTTTATCCATGTTTATACTAGGATGAATGTCATCAAGGTTTAATCTATGGTGTACATGCTTTTATCCATGTCTAAACCAGGGACCTATGGTAAAGCTACAATATTGCATAATCTTGATTAACAGAATGTAGCAGTTACAACACAAAAACATAAACATTAGTCAACATGGTTATTTTGTAAAACATCACTATTGTTATTTGATGTATTCTGTGCTGCCGTCTTTCCTTTACCCATTTTCAAGTCATTTCTGACCACTAATACCATATTGAAGTCATCGAAAACTCAGGAAAGAATTTCAGTGGAGTTTAGTTTTTGATTGTTTGTATTTTTGTTGATCCCCTCTATTACTGCAGTTTCTTTCGTACTAGTAAAAATGAGTCAGGAGGAAACTAAGAACATGTGTCCTTATATATACATTGTTTTCTACAGTTGTTTTCATAAATTTTTTATACGACGTTGGAATGATCCAATTCTTTCTCCATTTGCTTCGTCTATTCATTCTCTTCGACATAGAAATATAAGATTATTAATTAGAATGAATTAATCTTGGTACTTAATTCTTCTTCCATTGTATTACTTTACTTCCTTGCTTCTTTTTACCCGATTCCACTTGTTTTTGGATGATTCACCTAACAAGAAATATAAACTAGAAAACAAACATAGTAACAAGTATTATGAAAGAATTAAAAAAAAATCTCAAGTTTGTTTGAAGATTTGATTAATACAGATCTAAGTGATTCTGGATCTGTAGGGTAGAACTGTTAATTAGTTAATGTTAACAGACTCTATTATATGTGGTTGATTAATAATGAAATCAAGTTGTTTAGCGGTTACTTTTGAAGATTGAAGACTTGAAAACTGTTTTTTTTTTCTGATATTTGTGTGTGACTTTACACGAACTTGATTATCTAGGATCATACAATCTGTTTATTTCGATAGACATAAAATTTGTAGAAGATTGAACAAACTATCTAGTTTCATTAAGTTATTGGATATATCTTATTCATCAATATTGGTTATTTCGATAATCATTCTCTTGGTTTGTAGCGATCCAACCTATCAGGACAACGTATTTGGGTTCTCATGAATCGAGTTTAGTCAATATACCGCCAAGATTTGATAGTACCAACTATTTGTGGTAGAATTATGCAATGATATTTTTCCTTCAATCTCGTGACTTTAACACTTGGGTATTAGTGGTCAATGGGTACGTACATCCGAATATAGAAAACTTGGAGACTGAGCATAAAAGGTTAGATGCATATGATGATAACGATGAAGTTTTGCCAAGAAGTACTCAGACGGCTTAATTACTATTATACATGGAGTAAGAAGAGATCTTCAGTATCATGTATCCACTTTCCAAACATGTAAAGAGGCTTGGGATATTCTTGAGACTTTATTCGAAGGTAACATATAAGAAAAGAAAGCTAGACTTCAAAGCCTCACTTCTGATCGGGAAAACCTTGTATGGATGATAACGACACGTTTTAAGATGCATATTTCTCCCTTAGAAGACTATTTTTGAAAAATAAATATTCTCAGATCTTTACCATCTAGCTACAATCCTAAGGAACATGATCTCATGGAACCAAATGATCTTACATAATTATTTATAAGCTCTATAATTGGTAAGCTAAAGATATTTGACCATGAGTCCCAGTCACACCAAGAAAGGATAAGGGAATTTCTTTCAAAGTTGAAAGGAACTCAAAGGTTCCTAATAAAGAAGACGAGGTTTGGTTGTCGAATAAAATTAGTGAAACATGTGTAGAAGAGTCAGATATTGATATTGCTACAAATACAACCATGCCCCTAATTACTAGACAGTTTTGAGATCTATTAAAGAATATAAATAAGAGATTTGTAAAAGATACTCATCCTCCTAATCGACCTCATGATTGATTTCTTGCCAAGAACAAAATGAATCAAGAGGAAGATGATGAATATCAGCCACAAAGCTTCAAGTGTAAAGGTTTCAGTATCATGGAAAATTACTTATCTAATATGAGGAAATATATTGGAAACAAGGCTCTTGCTATAACACTCAATGAGACCTCAGACTTATATAATTCTGAAGAAGAGGATACAACAAATCTTGCATTGATTGATGAGATAAATTTTCCACCAAACTCAGTCTCTAACCCCTCCATTAAAACACTGGATACATCATGTATGGACTTCAGTTGACAAGAAGAATGATGAAAAATCAATTTGCACAACTATCGAAAATCAAAATAAAACAAAATTTCTCTTGTGTAAGTTCTCCATATATTATGGACATGATTTTGATCACATATTATCAACCATTAATAACAAAAATAATTTATAGATTAATACTTATCTTTCAATTTATTGATAGTCAAATAGATTTTGCATAATAATTGAAATACATCAAAATTGATTAATTTATTCTTTTTTGGCAAAGTTCGTTACGAAGAACGAGTTCTTGATCTGATCGAACATACATCTTCGTAGTGTTGTGAATCACCCTTTTGTGAGTAGTATGATCCTACACATCCCTTGATGAAAACCCCGATCAAAGTACCACCACTGCGAAATCCCATACTTACCTGGTTGGGCATGTGAAATTTTAAACCCTTACTTATTGGATGTACCACCACCGCCAAACCCAAACCACATAATCAGAACGAAAACTGTAATATCAGGAGGTTGGGTATCTCCGAAGCTGGATTGGGTAAAAATTAACACATAAGGAGCAGCTAGAAGACACTTAGGTCATGCCGGGGCGGTTTTCATGTGCAGAGATTCAATGAAAATAACTATAGTCACATTAGCTCAACCTTTGGGGATCATCACTGCTCTAATGGAGGAAATATGGGCACTGATGATGGCGACCAAATTGTCGACAAATAGACAATGGAACAAAGTTTACTTCGAATCTGATTATAAAAATCTAGTTTGCTTCATCAAGACAGATAATGAACCACCTTGGTACAAATTGGACATGATAACGGAGATCAAAAATATGATGACACAATACCACACACAGTGATAGAGCACATCTACAAAGAAGGTAACCAGGCCGCGGATGGTTTAAAAAACCAGGCGGCGGACAGAAGTTAGACAGGCTCGTTCTCGACAAACATATGGGATTATACAACACCAAATTTCCTAAATGATATTATTTTAAATGACACTAGAGGTATAACATATCCTTACATAATTTATATATAGTTTCAAATATAATTATTATACTTTAAAATAATAAAAGATAAGAGGCAAGCAAATAATATCGATAACTCATCGATGAGATAGAAAAGTAAACATATATTATGAGGACAAAAATATTAGCTAGTATATTTTATATTAAAGGATAATTTGAGAAATAACATTTTTATTATTGTGATTATGTGAAAACTTTATAACCCCAATATTATAATTACTGTCAGAATTTATAGATTTAAAATGTGATGTCAAAAAATAACTTAGTATTTATTAATTTGTATAATTATATACTAGGGATATAACTTAACAAGATCCTTTTCAAAATTGGCTCATGAAAATTTATTCATTATCAAATTCGTGTTGTCATGGAGTGTCATACTTTAGTATATAACTAGGAGGTTGGTTGAAAGAAAAAACTAGTAGGTGGGCATTGAGCAGGTTAGTGTTAATGGTGTCAATCATTCAAAACGTTACAGAATAGTAATTTTCATATGTATTCTGTTCGATTTGTCGATCAATCAATCAATCCCATGATTCTCGTATCACTTATGTTAGAAGAAAAAGCCTATTAATAAACTAGAAACGTCTCCCTTTGAGATTTCTAAAAAAAAACCTCAAATATTGTCAATCAGCATTATAACAGAGTAATAAACTTATCGATCAAAAAATAAATCTATGTGATCTTATTTTGTTTTGGTTGGCTGTGGTTTTTTTTTAACCATTCCGATACTGGTAAATTTTCAACTCAGGTCTTCGTATTACAATGACGTCTGTAAAATAAATTTATGTGAACCTATTGATATTATTTTTGCACGAATTAAAACATATAAAATGCTTTAGGCACCGATGTTGACTATGATTTAGTAGCAAACTAATCGAACAAGGTTGTCACAGTTCGAAATTAAACTAATCCGAATTTGAGAACCTTTTTATTCATTTTATTTCCTAATGTTATAACTTCTCTCCAATTAACTTCCAATATATGCTTTAAAAAGAAAAGTATTCCAATATGGTGGGCAGAAATTGTTAAACCAAAAATGTGAGTATATTCTAATCTATAGTCTAACCCAAAAGGTGCCTATTAAAACTTGATCATTAAACAGTGAATCACAGTAATTCTAAATCAGCATATTTTTATTTCTATTCATTCTTGATTTTTCTTGTTTATTTTTATTCAGATTTTATTTTTGTCAGATCTTTTGACATCTTTCTTGTTACTTCCGGATCTCGTACCTAACGGTATCTCTTTGCCAGCCCCGCTGATCTCTGTTACTCGGTAGTGTACCTAATTCACTTATTAGGGTTGACGACGGCTGACGACTCGGCGAAGCATATAAGGCCCAAGGCCGTTTAAGTTACTCATTAAGTATCCTTGACACTTCAGCCCTTTTGGGCTTTGGGCGATTTTTTTTCAGAACATTATATTTAGACAATGAATAAGGATGATTTCTTGGGGACCATCCCATTTTTAGGAAATTCATAAAGGGATATCAGCATTAACGGGTAGATACTAATCCAGAGATCCAGTAGTCAGGATCATTTTGTTTTATAATTGGTATCCCTTTTTATCAATCATGTATTTTCAAGGGGATCTTTAATTGATTAGTCCATCAATAAAGCTATCCTTTATTTATTTAACTATATTTTTATCCTTGTACAAATTATATTTATTATATCTATTATTTTATTATTTTATTATTTTATTTTTAATTTATTTGTATTCGTTTCAGCTAGGTTTTTTTTCATACGAAGATCTGATTGAAGTTCAGCTAAATCGTTATTTTTCCTAGTCGAACCCAGGTACGGTTTGTTGAATGTTTTTTTTTTCTAGCCGAAATCGGTTTTATTATGCGAAGAAAAGATTAAGATTGAGATTGATTGAGTCGAATTTTTTAAACCTAACCGAACTCATCTTCGGTTTGTTTTTTTTTTCCATAGTCGAACCCCAATTCGTTTATGTGTTTTTATTTTTTCTTAGTCGAACCTCAATCTGATCTTCGCATATGAAGAACATATTGAGGTTCATATGTTTTTTTTCTAGCAGAACCTCAGTCCATTCTTCGCAAATAGAGAACATATTGAGGTTCGACTGGTTTTTCTTTTTTTTTTTCTAGCCGAACCTCAGTTTAATCTTCACATATGAAGAACAGATTGAGGTTCGGCTAGAAAAATAAAAGCCTAGCCGAACCGAACCAAATAAAAAATAAAAAATATTAAAGAGAAACAAAAAATAAATATAAATAAAATAAGATAAACCCTGTTTATCCTCACCTTTATCTACGAATTTTCACTGGTACCCAAGTTATCTTTATTGTTTCGGGATAGCTTGATAAAGTTAAATTATCCTAATTGTTTTTTGGATAAGTTAGGGTGAGTATTTATTTTATAATTCAGACTAGAGCTGCACAGAAATCGACTGGAACCGACGGAACCGAAATCGAGGAGTTTGGGATAGGTACAAGTACAAAAATATGAAAATGACTATACCCAAGTACCAGGTACATGTTTTACCTAAGAACCGAGTTGTACCAAACCGAATGTACCGATTATTTAGAGACGTTGATTCGATAATTGATTATTAATCCTAGTCTTCTATTTCTAGGTCAAAGTTACCTTAATCACTTTCACTCACGTCTTCTCCTAGTGTGCAGAACCAGTGGAGCACTTCTTCTCGACTTCTCCTGTTCTTCTTCATCACCACTCCAACAACGCCATCACCACTCCAACAACGCCATCACCACCCCAGCGACGCTACCACCACTACCAGTATCTCGTGAATCACAACCATCACCACCAGTACTGTACTACTACCACCTTATTATCACAAACAAAGAAAGAAGAAGAGATATTCTAGAGATTTAAGGAGTTAGGGTTTCTGTTTGTTTTGTTTTTCTTAGATTTTTCTTTTTTTTTCTTTACTTCTTTTAGTGATTCATCTGATTTGGGTTTTAATGCTGACAGGGTTGAATCTTAAAGATGAATCTTAAGTGCTGAATTTGCTGATCAAAGTGGTTGAAGAATACATAGGTAATAATCTATTGATTTTTTTAGCAATGTTTTGGACCTAATTTCATTATGTTTTTCTATGTGAATTGGGGTAGTTAACCTTTTTGTGTTGAATGATGAATCAGAATTGTGTTATCAATCAATTGAACCCTTCTGTGTTGAATGATGAATCAATTGAACTCTTTTGTGTCACAGAATGCTTTCGTTTTGTTTGTCAAAGGTTAAATAAGCATTATGGCAGTACGGCTTTACGCTTCATTTAGTTTATTTTTTGTGTTCTCTAATGGTGATTTGGTTATTGAATTGGTGTCGAATGGGGATGTTGACAGAATACTGGTAGAGGTGCAGTTTCTTTGGAGGCACATGCACTTGCTGAAAGGAAATTTCCTTGCAATGAAAAAATTTAGGTCAGGTTCTTTTTCTTTTGTTTTGGTTATAACTTATAACTAATTACTTTGTTGAACTGTAAGATTAGCACTGGTTTACTGCATTTACAATTTGCCTTGGTTCTTTTATGTGATTGCAGGTCTTTGCAAGTACTGGTTTCCTTGAAGTTGCACTGTTTTTTTTTTTCAGTTTGGTGTTTTTCCTGAACTACTCACAGGTAAGGGTGATAGTATATGATCTACATTTTCCAGACTTAACTGCATTTTTACTGACTCACCATGCCTTGGTTCTTTTATGCGATTGCAGGTCTTTGCAAGTACTGGTTTCCTTGAAGTTGCACTTTTTTTTTCAGTTTGGTGTTTCTCCTGAACTATTCATAGGTAAGGGTGATATTGTAGGATCTATATTTGCCAGACTTAACTGCATTTACAATTTGTCTTGGTTCTTTTATGCGATTGTAATTCTTTGCAAGTAATGGTTTCCTTGAAGTTGCATTAATTTTTTTTTCTTAAGTTTGGTGCTTCTCCTGAACTACTCACAGGTAAGGGTGATAGTATAGGATCTACATTTTCCAGACTTAACTGCATTTACAATTTGCCTGATTTAGCTGCTCATAAATGTCCAGACTTAACTACTCACAGGTAAGAGTGATAGTGTAGGCATACATTTTCAAGTGTATGTCCACAAGTTAACATAGATGGTCTGGAAAAAGATTAAAGCTTTTTCTTAAGTTTAACAGAGATGGTCTGGAACTTATAGCAGTTGAATACATATTAGTACCTTTAGTTTAACTTTAGTTTTAAGACCTTTGCTCAAACAACCTTAGGTACTCTTGGTTGCATTTAATTCCCCTCTGTATGCTTTTACTTGATTATTTAGTATCTTGAAATTATGTTATTTTGTGTGTGTTTGCTTATCTTTTGATGCAAGTTTAAGCTAAGTAAGCTTATCTTATAGGAACCTTAATAGAAATATACTACTTTCTTGCAACATCCCCCCTCTTCTTCCTTTTCTTGTCTGTAAATTTATTATCACTCTAGATTTTTGGATTTTGGAAGCTTTTCTTAAGTTTATTCATGATTAATGTTTTTGTGATTGAGGTATGCCTTCTTTTCACTCACTTTTTCACAGTTATTATTGAATCTTCTTTTCTGGGTTTTGTTTACTTTTTTTTTGGATTTTTAGTGTTGAAAATGGTTTCTAATCGATTATATTCTTTTTTTGTTGTGATGTTAATTTTTGTTAGCATTTTGTGTTGGTTTGATTCATTTGTGTGGATAGTTTCAATTATTCGATGTCCAGGGGTTAAAACTGTTTCATTTGTGTTAATTTTATGTTCCATGATCGTGTGTGTGCATGTAGTTAAAATTGTTTGATCTGGTTGAGTGACGGAGTGTAGTTAGTGTGTGTGTTTTTTTGTCTATTTTTGTTAGAGATTGAGATTTTTGTTGATTGTTTCTTAAATTAGGTATTGCACTGTGCCCTATTAAGTTTACTAATGAATTCATTCAGAGAATTGTCTGAATTTCCAATTTTTTTCCACCATTGTGATAGTGCAATTGTTGGCAATTCCACTGTGTTGTGGTTTTAACTAAGCAATTTCACTGTTTTTTCACTGTCTAATTCATACAATTGTTCTCTTTTTCCATCTAATTAAATTTCAGGTTTTGGTTGGCAAATTTATATGTATGTATGTATGTATGTATGTTATCTTTGAATGCCCTGTCCTACACTAGCATCTTGTTAATATGCATTAATGAAGTTCTTATAATCTGTTTGATCTTGTTAATTTTATATGCACCTTATGTAAGCATCTATACTATCTATATGCAGTAATGAAGTTCTTATAATCTGTTCTTAATGTATTCCTTTTTATTTCCCTTTTCTCTTAATTTCAGCCTGATTCCTCCCAATTAGAACCTGTAAATTTACAAGGTTGGATCCAGAAGAAGAAGAATGTTATTAATACATTGTGACTCATAGCATTATTTGGTATTTGATTTCAGATAGATGCATCAAATTCAAGTCAAGCTATAACTCTGGAAACTCAAGTTGGATCCTCTAATCAACTTTCAGAACCTACATCTACACCTGAAGCTCCACAGCGTCCACCTATTCAAAATGAAGATACAAGAAATGTTGTTGATGAAGGCAAGAAGAAGTCCAAACTCACATCTTCTGTATGGAACGATTTTACAAGGTTAAATCCAGAAGAAGCAGAATGTAATCATTGTAAGCGCATACTTGCAGCCAATAATGAGAGAAATGGTACTTCTGGCTTGAGGAAACATTTAAAGCGATACCCACATAATCTTAATAAGAAGAAGGTGGATGGACAAGAAACTATGATGTTTCCACCCCCAAGACCAGGTGAGGAGGGTAAGTTAGTTTCTTATTGTTATAGCTATGATAAGTTACAAAGAGCTTTAGTTGACTTTATAATTAAAGATGAAATGTCGCTTAGAATGGTAGAAGGTGTAGGGTTTAAGGAATTTATGCTTGTGGCGGAGCCTAGATTCAAGGTCCCAAGTCGCATGATCATGTGCAGAGATCTGTTAGAAATCTATATAGAAAAGAAGAAAAGCTTGAAAGATTACTTTAAGGCATCAAAAATGAAGGTATCCTTGACAACTGACACATGGTCGTCACCAAACAATTGTCACTATATGTGTGTGACAGTTCATTTTCTTGATCAGAAATGGAAATTGCAAAAGAGAATACTCATGTTCTGTCAAGTTAAAGGTTATACAGGTACTGCAATTGGTAAATTATTGGAGAAGTGTTTGATAGATTGGGGGCTTAAGGATGTGTTAGGCGTGACCCTTGATAATGCTAGTGCTAATAAAAAGGAAATTGATTATTTGAAGAAAATTATGATTGGTTGGACAGGACCAACCGTTAGAGCCGAATATTTGCATGTAAGATTCTTTAAATCATAATTATGCAATTTCTTAACATATATGTCAGGTGTCATTTCTAATATTTCATAATTGTGTCATTTCTTATCAAGTTAGGTGTGCAACTCATGTTCTTTCTCTTGTTATTAGAGATGCAGTACGGGTCTATAATCAGTCGATTACCAGGATCAGGTCAGTTGTTAAGTATGTGCTTAGTTCTCCTGCTAGGTTGGCTAAATTTAGGCATTGGGCTACTCTAGAAAAGATTGATTGTAAGAAAGGTTTGAGCTTAGATGTGAAAACTAGATGGAATAACACTTATCTGATGTTAGATGTTGCTGAAAAGTATGAAAAAGATTTTAAAAGGTTAGAAAAGTATGATAGAGACTAATAAAGAAGTATATTTTCCAACAAGTAAAGTCTGATGTTTTACCTAATGATTATGATATGGGTATTGAATTTATTAATGATATTGAAGAGTGTTACTCTAGTTCTGAATCGGGTTCCGAATATGAGGTTGAGGTTGAGCTTGAGGCTTAGGACTTGCAGGTTGAGGTTGTGAAGAACACAAAGAAGAAGAAGAAGAAGAAGAAGAAGAAGAAGAAGAAGAAGAAGGGAAATGCGCGTCAACATGCTCCCTATGAAGAGGATCGGGAATATGCCAAAAGTCTTGTGAAGTGCTTAAAGGTATTGTTCGATGCTACTGTTAAATTTTGTTCAACTACACAACCTACAACTCATACTTTCTTATGGGAATTAGTAGTAATCCATGAACAATTAGTTGAGTTTAAAGATGATGTAACATCAAATCCTTTTATTGCATGTATGGCTGGTATAATGTTTTCTAAGTACAATAAGTATTGGGGGGAGTATGAAAAGATGAATTTTTCATACTCCCCCCAATACTTATTGTACTTAGAAAACATCATACCAGCCATACATGCAATAAAAGGATTTGATGTTACATCTTGAAAACATCATACCAACAATTGTTTTTTGCTCAATTGTTGGATCCAAGAGAGAAAGAAATGGGATTGGAGTACCATCTTGAATGTTTGTATGAGAAAGATACTTCGAAGTTTGCTTATGTTATGAGAAAAGTGAAAGCAGATTTTATGTTACTCTTTGAAGAGTATAATTCTATGCATTCAATCTGTGAGGAGGGGTCAAGTAGCAGTAGTACTGTCTTTTGTGTAGCTGACAGTACATTTTCTATGTAAGAACAAAGTCTTGTGTCTAGGATTAAATCAGGGAAGAAAAGGCATAAAAAGAACCCATCTGGTGTTGAGACTACAAAAGAGTTGGAGATGTATTTGATGAATGTAATAGATTTGTCTGATAGTGAAGGTGAGGAAGTTTATTCCAAATTTGACATATTGGTTTGGTGGCAGAATAATAGTAGCAGGTATAAGATACTCTCATATATGGCAAAGGATATATTAGCCATGCATGTGACTTCAGTTGCCTCTGAATCAACATTGAGCACCGGAAAGCGAGTGCTTAGTCCATGGAGAAGCTCCTTATCTACTAGGACAGTTGATAGTGAAGGTGAGGAAGTTGATTCCAAATTTGACATATTGTTTGGTGGCAGAACAATGGTAGCAGGTATAAGATACTCTCATATATGGCAAAGGATATATTAGCCATGCTTGTGACTTCAGTTGCCTCTGAATCAAAATTTAGCACCGGAAAGCGAGTGCTTAGTCCATGGAGAAGCTCCTGTCTGCTAGGACAGTTGAGGATTGCTCTTTCTACAAAGTTGGTTACTAAAACCTATTGCTCCTTATGTACCAGATGATAACTCTAGCGTTGAGGAAGGTAATGTGATTTTTTTTTCTTCTTTTTTGTTTTCTTTAGTAGTCATCAATTCAATCTTTAACATAATATTCATTTCTTGATGGATATTGCAGAGTTATTGGGTCCTATGACAGTGCCAGAATCCTTTGATCCTTGAAGTTCATTAGAATCATTTCTTTTTGGAACTTGTTGCAGATTTATGGATTGTTGTTGAATCATTTCTTGTTGTTATGTGTTTATATACGTTGAACTTTCAACAGACTTGTGGATTATAATTTTATATGTGGATTGTAAATTTGTAATCATTTCAAAAGTCTTGTTGTTAATTGTTATGTGTTTACAGTTTTGTGGATTATAATTTTATGTGGATCGTAATTAGGAAAAACAGATACAGGAACTTTGAGCAGGTACATGAAAAACAGGGAAAAAAAATAAAAAAAAAATAGGTACAAGACCGGAACCGAACCGAACCGAATAGACGGGTACAGTTCCAGGATCGAACCGAGAGTATATGGTACAGGGTACATGTACACAGGTAGATAACCGACCATAGGGAGGTACAGGTACTCGGCTTTGCCAATAACCGAGCTGAACCGACCTTTGTGCACCCCTAGCTATAGCTTGTGATATTGGAATTGTAAATAAGAGGTATAATTCATGATTAATGAGGATATATTGATGTGAAATTTCAAGGGAGAAGTTTAAATTTACCGTTAAAAGAAAACTGACAAATATGTATACAAGAAATTCAGGCAATGCATCTTCTTATGCAAGATAACTGTCCCACAGCTGTATTACAAGATGGAAAGGTATCTTTCAAAGGACCAGCGGAAAGAAAATTGAAGGAACTCCAGACCTTGTTCCTCCATGTGTCTTGAGACAGGTTCTGGTCAGAAGCACAAAAGAACAAATCTATCAGTCATGTCAAAATATCACACGAATATTTAACTAGAAATTTGTACTGAATAACATGTTATCTGCAATTATCATGTAACTTTGGTATCTGAATCTTAATCTTGTTTTTTTTACTTTTTTTTTTTATTTATCAAGGAAATACAAATAGATGAGAAATTAAGCAAATGGGGAAACAGGATATACCGTCTATCTAGCGAACCAATTTTTTTAGCTTAAATACAAGTTGTTGGATTCATGGTTGAGCAAATGTGAAGTGGTCTTGCATATTGTCAAGTAACTTAGATAAACACCAATAGCAATCGTCTTCTCTAGAGTTAAATTCAATATAGACCAATCAGTTCTAGATGTTCCCATGCAAGTATTCTGGCAACAAAAAAACTAGAAATGGTGTAACCAGATCATTTATTCCTTGAATTTATCCACACGTTGGATGCCAAATGACCCTGGGAAAAAAACCCCGGAGGAACAGGCAATCAATCAGTAATCATAGAAAAAAATACCTCCGGATTTATTTCACATTAACATAAACCGTATTCAAATATAGAATCATGTTACATATCATAGTAATAGTTGAGGATAGTAATGTATATGTAGTTGAAAGGGTATCATCAAATTTTAAAAGTTCTGGAGATAACTTCCTTGCATATACAAAAGATAACAATCTTTGGGCACCCCATACTTCTAAGATGTTCGTAGACTAAATTCATGCGATATGTTTTTATTTTATATTCACCCGTAAGTTAAACGATAAGGATAAGTAGTGCAGTGAAGCAATTGAATGAGAAAGAATTCTAACCATGTATAGCGGATGCCTCCAAGGATTTCTGAACTTCCATTCGCTAAAAGAAAGTCACATCAGGTAATGTTTTGTGCCTACCCAATGAACTCTATCAATCAGAATTAGGCTACCCACCAAGTGTTACAAACCTGATTAAAAGATGAAGATCATTCTTAAGACAACTGTACACAACACTGACCCTTCTTCACAGACCAAACAACGATTGTAAAATGATACTATAACCACATGTAACAAACCAACTGTATACTGCAACTAAGAATCTAAATCCAATATTGCAAAATGCACACACTATGACCATACAAAACACATAAATAAATCGCAACCAAACTATTGCAAAAAAACGGAACTCTTCACGGATTTTATACTTAAAAACTTATTACATTAACAACTACTGAGCTGACCAAAAAACACACAAGTAAAGAAACAGACACGCTAGCACAACACAAACGGAACAAACCCACAAAGGAAAAAACGACAGTTAAGAACCTGCGACAATTAAAACTAAGAGGTAATACCTTGGCATAAGCTCAGCAAGATTATACGCTCCTTATTGCTGAAATTTCATTTTGAATCTTCATGATTCCTACACATAAGAGTCTGAGACATTAGTTCAGATAAAAATATCACAAAACCAAGAAGAAATACAAGAAGAAGAAAAATCAGAATCAAACCATACTTGCAGTCTCCTTCTCAGTAGTCACTTACGAACATAAATCACACAAACAGAAAGACTAAACCATATTACATACTTCACTACAGTAGAAAAAATAAGAGAACAATATGAACACAGAAAAAATTTGAGCCCTTCAATGATCATTAGAGTTGTAATTTCAGTTAACATTTCAACAGTTAACTAAACCCAACTGAAATTTTTTATTCTAAATTCAGTTGAACAACATGATATTTTAAATCTTGAATAATCCTTAGAGCTGAAATCGGTTTTTGCTATTACTACCGGTATTGGTCATAGGTTTTTTGTATTACTAACAATAAGCATCTTGTATGGGTAACATAAATAACATCATACATAATATAAATCTTTTAAATTATTTTGTTTCTCTATGTGATTTATGTGTTACTTTTATATTTAAGAATATAAAATATAAGTAATTCATGTGGTACTTTTTATATTTTAAAATATAAAATACTACATATATATTTTAAATATATTTGAAGAATATTTTATTTTTTTAAGTTTTGTTTCTTGAATTTCTTATTTGGAATCATGGTTTCGTTTTTATTTTTATAAATATATTAAAAGTTATCTTTTTTATATTTATAAGTATGGAGTTATTTTTTGAATACTTTGATTTTAAGCTGGACTATGCCATTTGAGGTTAGCACTTTACTGCAAGGATGAAAACTGAAGCAATTTGTAGGCAACGATATTTGGCCATTACTGCTTTTTGCTTTGATATGGGACGTATGGAAAGAAATAAATGGGAGGATTAATGGAGTTAGAGGAGGAACTGTGAATGAAATTATTGCAACACTCAAGCTTATTGTTCACTTATGGTCTTAGAATGTTTCAACTTTTAACTCTTTCTCTATTTCTCAGGTTCTTTTCCAATGGGAAAACATTGTTATACTGTAATAGGAGTTTTAATTTCCTCTGATGGACCTTGGTCTCCTGACCTTTTGTAAATTATTTTTTCACTTCTAATATATATCCTTTTTCCTAAAAAAAAAAGAGAAAGAAGTTATGTTGTTATTTTCGTCTTGTCTAATTTTATGTGTATAGGTTAAAAAAAAGTACAAGAAAACAAGTATTTATTCTTTTTCGCCCCAAGTCTTGTATATATTAAGGACGTACATGTAGTTTGTGTAATAGTGTTGGTGATAATAGGAAGAAAGAGAACGAAATTTTAATAGATAGATTCAGAGAGATTTAGGGAGACGTTGAAGTGAGAAGTGATGAAACTTAGGGTTAGGGTGTCTATATATATAAGGGCACTAAACGTAGATAATAGAAACTTTGTGGTCAATATACAGAACAAATAGGGTTTTAACTGACGGTTCAAGATTAACATGTTGCACTGATCGGACGGTTGAAGATTAATATCTCATGCTCATACGGATCACAAATCTGACGGTTCAAAATTAATATCTTACGCTCATATGGATCACGAATCTAACAGACCAAGATTAACATCATATTTTTATACGGATCATAACACCCACTAAGCCGTATGTCTCAACATATACAGATCCAACGACCAAAAGAACATTGGGCGGTTACCAATTTCATATACATGCTTGTTATCTCTAGCAAACAACACAAACATAATTTTATATATTCAACATTTTATTTCTTTATATACTCGTATGTGTCTTTATTCTTCTTGATTTTAGTTCTTGTCTCTTGATACGGGCGTAATTTATATATATTTACCGTCTAATTTATTTTGTTTGTACTTGATTTTCTACTAATATTATTATTTTTATGTTTTTATAGGTAGCATGCATAAAACCCGACGCTACAATTAAATTGGTTAAATGGACTAATTACTGGCGTCACTTTTTGATATTCCAAGCACTCACTAAACAAGTGGTGAACATAAGGGCCATGTGTGTTGGCTTACGTTCTATTGAAGTAAAGTGGACAAGTTAGGACGTGGATCAGTTGACTAGTTTGGGGGACAAGCTCAGTAAAGGGAGTGAGACGTTGTTAGGTGGTTGATTGGAGTTGAAGGGAAATTGAATGTGAAGTTGGCTGAGGTGATGTGGCGTATAGAAAATCTGCAGACAGAAAAGGTGTGGGACCTGGTCGGACGTGGCAGAGAGTGGAAGGAGTTGGCTCGGTCTGGGCTAGAAGAATTTGAAAGGCAAGGCTGAACTCTAAAAGGTAGGTGGAGGCCTGTACGGTGAAGGATGGAAGGTATAAAAAGAAAAGAAAAGGATTGATTAAAATGGGGAATTTCTTTTAGCTTTCTTGGAGGCGGAACTAGAAAACTTAGGGAGAGAGAAGAGAAAGTAGGGGGAAGAAATAGCAAGACCTAGGCGGAGAATAAGGAATACCTAGGAAGCTAGGTTTTGCTACTAGGTTG
>JAJJMC010031210.1:4005057-4089217 GCA_023531435.1 Papaver californicum | reverse complement strand
CAAAGCAAAAAAAAAAAAAAAAAAAAAGTAACATGCACATCAACTGTTTGTTGAAATGCCTAAATGATATGTTTTTCATTTCCAAGAGTTGCTGTCCAATTCGAGTATGGGTTTGATAATGGGTTCGGTGGTGTCTACGGTTTGAATTAGAATCTGAAGTTAAGAATCTCAAGAGAGAGGGTCTTAGTTGGAATAAATTAAATATGGCTTAAATGTTTGTGGTGTCTTGATTTGAAATGGATCTGTCATTTGGGTACGCATTGAAATGGTATGATAGTGTTTCTTCCGGAGTTGAACAGAGAGTTCGTGAATCTAAGATGGGTATTGATTGGATCGAAGGAGAAACAAGACAACAAAAAAAAAGGGGGGGGGGGGAACATGCAATGGTAGTTTAATGATTTTTCATCAAAATCCTTGTGTCTGTTAACCAATACAGAACAACAACAATTTGTGTCTCTTAACCAACATAGAACAATAAAAATTTGAGTCTCTTAACCAACAGAGAACAACAACAATTTGAGTCTCTTAACCAACAGAGAACAACAATAATTTGAGTCTCTTAACCAACATAGAACAACAACAATTTGAGTCTCTTAACCAACAGAGAACAATAACAGAAAATGGATTATGGGGTCCTTCTGAATTTCGACAACAAATCAAACAATTTGTACATAACAACTTTATGAAGAGGCATTCCGACTGTCTCAAACAACCTGAAGAGTGATTTCGACTTCTCTAAGGGTCAAACTGATGCAATCCACTAGTATAGCATCTGTTTGAGAGGGAGTATTAGAGTGTTATTAGAGTGTCAATTCATCTATTATCTTTCTGTTTGTTTAAGTGTCAACTAGGTGTAAGTTACTCTTAGTCTATCTTTTGTATACCCTATATATATGAGGCACTACTTGCTTCTAGGGTTTAACTTATCAATAACAATGTAGATTATAAAACTTTCAACTTTAAACCAATGAAACAAGTTTTTATTAGGATTAAATCTTTTTAAAAAATTACAATTTTACAGTAAAATTAGGTTAAAAAAGAAGATGAAAAAACTGAAATTCAGTTACCTGAGAGCTGAAGAACCGGAATTGAGGATTTAATCAGGCCAGAAAAAAAATTAGGGGGGAGGGGGGAATTAGGGGTTTTTAGTTGCATTAAGGTTTTGAAAGAGAAGACTTAGGAGGAATGAATAGGTTTTGATCTGCATGATTAACTTTGAAATCCATTATTTAAAATACCTAGATCTAGAAATCCAAGGTTACAAAAGCCTGTTTAATGATGATGATGACGATGGGGTAGTACAGACAAAGAAGAATGGTGGTGTTTTTAATGATGGTCGGGTAAAGAGTGATGAAGACTAGTTCGTATGCAGGTGGGTGTATATAGAATACATGGGATTTTCTGGCGGATTGGGCTGGTGAAAAAGGTATCATCGGTACCCAACCCGCCAGAAGGTGGCTAGAAGAAATTATCACCCGCACCTGATCCGTTTATCGGCGGATCAGGTCAAAAATGACGGATGCGGGTCGGATGGCGGATCTGGATCGGGTTTGTATAGCCTAGACTCAACAGTAACATGCTCAATCAACCTAAATAAACATTATACAATGACCAAAATGAGACTGAATCCTGGTTACAGAAACAAAGAAAAAACCCCGCTAATAGCTTGTTCTCAAACGAAAAAAAGGGGAAAATAAACCGAAAAGAATAAAATAAAATTCCTAATAAGAACAACCAACCAGCTACCATTCTATGAACTATGATTTAACAGAAAAATCAAAATCTATTCTCAAGTACTAAAAATTAAACCTACCGATATAACATACAAAACCCTAATTTAGTTCAAACCATTGAAGAGTACCAGACACACCTTCTTGTAAGAAACCCTATTGAAGATGAAATCAAAATCAAAATTATCGGTATGTCCAATGCGTAGGTGATCCCCACCGCGTATTTATAAATTATGAAACAAAGAAAAACGAGAGAAAGGGTCATGACTAGGCAGGAGAGGGTGTGAACCTTTTCTATATAAAGGCATAAACGTCTCAAAAGGATATTTACGTCTCAAAAGGATATTTACTGGATATATAAAAAAAGGTAACATTTTTAGAAGGTGATTCCCAGATGGGGCTACGTTCTTACATTAAAGTTGAAATTCTGCCACTGAAATGACATTTTAGGGTTAGTTTTTTTATTGAATTCTGGTTTGTAGTCCTCAATGATACTGGATTATCTAAGTTTGTTTCTTATGTTCTCTCTTCTCAGGAGTAGAAATCTTTCCGTTCGAAAATGTCGTTCTTCAAGTAGATGAATCTAAAGGAAGGCTTCATATATCTCGGGTATGAAGATCAACATTTTAATAAATTTACAAATGTTTAATTAGGACTAATATGTCGCACAATCTGTAAATTTACGCTTGAAGATGCGTTTTGTTGCTATGTATGTCATTGTTGGGGATCACAAAAATGCCATTGTTGGTCTTCTTTGGTCGTGTATTTGGTAGTCTTAAAAACGCACGATTTGATGTTGCAGGCAACTTTGGGAAAGGGCCGCAATGAAAATAGGTGTATCTTTCTGTGTAGTGTAGGAGGGCGTGAGCCTTTTGTAATCTTATGCTCGTTGAGGGGCGGAAAAAGATGAGTCATGTGAACTGGATTTGGACTTTGATGAAGATACCGATGTTTATTTTTCTGTTGATGGTCCTCTCAGTGTGCATCTTACTGGGTATTACCGCGAGAAACGTAAATCTAACGAGAATGGTAAGGGATTCCGCTCGATTCATATTTATGTATCTGATTGAAGTTCAGTATTTAGATCAAATGGACTAATTAATTTTGAACGAAAAATACAGCAGATGAGGATGAATATAAAATTCAAGAGGAGGACTAAAATGGTCAAAGGCAATTTGATCCTTTGTTGCTTAATGTAAAAAAATAATACTCCACACCTGCACGTGTATTAACTTCTGCATTACATGTTGAAAGATGTTGTGCAAACTTGAGATAAAAAATTGTGATGAATGTTGCACTCGTATTACTTCTGCTCACACTTGCACTTGTATTAACTTCTATATTAGATCAAAATGCGACCGAAACAACAAAATTTTAATACCCCAAATCTTGAATAATCGAAGCAAAATGAAAGTTGTGTGATGGTTAAATTTTGCTATGACTACAAATGTCCAAACATGGCTTTATTTTTCCTATGTTTTTAAGGGTGATTTAAAAAAAATTAGGGCGACTTATTTATACTCATCCAATAGATATGACTATAAGATATTCTAATGGTAGGTAAAAATATTTATATATCCTTTCACTAATAAAAGCAGAAAACCTAAATTAATTTTATTTCATTTTTAATTTCTAACTCTTCTACTTCTCTTCTTCTTGACTACCGATTGAAGGCAGAGGAATTTATTTTTCCGCCTTCAATTCAAATTCAATTCGACGTTATCGTTAATCGCCGAACCAAATCATCGTCGATTCTTCTATATAATAATGACTAGAACTAACGATCCTAAGAGAGCTCGAGTGAAACAAGTATGTCGTCGATCTACTGATCCCCAAATTGGGATAACAACAACATCAAAGGAGATTGTTGAAGAAAGTGATGAAGAAATTGAAGAACACCAAGAACACGTTGGTGGTGAAGTAGAATCATCCAGTGATTCCGGCAATCAGACCCTCGACGACCTTAAAATGGGCCGAATAAGGGAAGATTCTACCAATTTATGGGTTTATATTGCTTCAATTTGGTGGATCGATTCAATTTTTTTTTAGGATTTTTCAGTTTTTACCCAGAATCGGTATTTTAGATGGATGTTTAAACTCCCGATTATGAATGTCTTCATCATCCCTAGAGAACATAGATCCTAATCGGGAGATAGATTTAATCATTAACCACCGATTATGTCTGGTTATTTTCTTTCTGTACTCAAATTTAAGTTTAATCAGTAGTTAATTTTTGTATCTAACTACCGATTATAATAGATGATTTCACATATAGAGGAATATAGTTTTGAAATAATCGGTAGATTTGTAGTAGTTGTTAACTCTCGATTAAAATATTTTAAAATTGAAAAAAATGTTAGGGATACATTGTAATCGGTAGTTATGTGTGATTATTGTCTCTCGATTATATTTTCCTTAAAATTTTTGATTTCTTTGTACCTAAAATAACTCATAACCGTTAGTTAGGTTTTGTAATTGACTACCGATTTATTTTAATCGTTTGTTAGTTTGTTTATTTAACTACCGATTGTATGTGTGTCCATAGATTATCGTTTTATGAGATGCATAATTGGGAGATAATGTAAGACCCGTGCTACCGATTATATATAATCGTTTGTTTTTTTATGTTCTTTGTCTACCGATTATATGTGTGTCCATAGCTTATATTTCATGAGATGCATAATCGGAAGATAATGTAGGACTCGTGCTACCAATTATGTATAATCGTTTGTTTGTTTATATACTTTTTCTACCAATTATGTAGTGAGTAAATGGTGTCTTGCGAACTAATTGTTCTTTATTTTATTTTTCAGGGAAATGTGAGCTAAGCAAGCCCAAAATACAACTATTTCAGGGCCTTGTCGTGAAGGGGGTAAGAGAGTAACAGCTAGTGCACCAAGAGAAAATAGCGCTAGCGGAATCTCTATCACCGAGGGAACTCAAGAAGTACTGATTCAACCAAGTTTACCACCAAGTTTTGTAGAAGAAGGACAACCAAGTGCTCCACAAGTCATAAACCAAGAACAAGGAGAACCAAATGATCCATAAGGAGAAGGTACAAAGAAGGTAATTAAGAAGAAAGGAGGACACCAAGTCCCCACCTCTTTGAAGATGAAGGGTATTGAAGCAAGCCAACTACATGGGTTACCAAGAGATGGAGAAGATTTGTTATTTGAATACAAAGACTCATGGGCCAAAGAAATTTATTCAACTGAGGTAATAATCATAAAACACCATTTTAAGCTATTGTCTTTTTATTCGTAGAAGTGTTAAAGACTATTCTAATTATTTTACAATTCGTCGTGTATATTAGGACCACTCTCATGTGGTTCGTCTACTCAAACCTACAGTTGCACCAAGAAAAATGAAAGACTGGCCGTTAGACGGTGAGTGTGAAAGGGTCAAGCAAATTATTGACAACTAAGGGTTATCTAGTGCTGCCAAGAATTCAATGTTAGAGCACAACCGGGTGTCGATATCATCATTCCTAGGGAGAATGTATCCTGAAACCGACACGAAATGATGATTACTCCAGATGATATGGTGCAAATTTTTAGTCTTGCTGACCATGGTACAACCGTCAAGTTTGATTATGTAAAACAGTTAAGCTGGAAGCATTTTTATGTTTACACTCAGAAGTGCCTTGGTTGGGATCGAACGACATCCGATATTGAGTTCAATCGGTGCTTTCGTTACAAAACTAGACAGTTCAGCATGGTCCACTTGATGAATATGTTCAAAAGCACCAAGGATAAAGAAGAAAAGAATTCACAGTTTAGTGACAACAAAGTGAATGCTGCAACCACTGCATATCTCCTCTGTTTATTGGGATTTGTTATTTTCCCCAATGCTAGTGGCAACCGGGTCGACGCCAACCTTCTACAACTATTGCATCCTCTCAATAAAGTTCGTAATTACTCGTGGGGCACCGCATGCCATGCGTTTTTGATGGAAGAGTTAAGAAAGGCATCTAGGGAAGCAACTAGCCAAATTATCGGGAATGTGAGCCTACTACAGGTATTTTGGTAACTCTATCGATGCTTTGATTGTTATTTATTTTTTTCTCTTTTGAGAATCAATTTTCTCGTACTTGGTTTGATATGTACACTAGACATGGATCTATGACCACTTCTCGTTCCTCGGTTTGGCCAAAGAGAACCCGAAATGGCAGCAAGGAACACCCAGAGGAACAAAATACATCTTCGATGATAACCGTTAAAGGACTAAGGAGCAACAATTGATTTCTTTGAGGAGGAAATTAGACTTGATGACGTCCAAAGATGTATGCTTTGATCCATACAAGGAAGACCGAGCTAGTGAACATATAGCGGAAGTTCTGAGTTGTCGTGTTATTATGGACCCTTGTGGCACCCCACATGATATGTTATGTACAAGGGTGATGCGTCAACTCGGTTATGTACAAGAAGAACCTTGGAGTCACATGCATGGCAAGTTCAAATTGGACGTGGATAATTGTGTTTGTGGTAAGTACTTTATGACAGTAGTTTACTATGGTAACCCATCCGTTGGAAGATTGGAACAACATGGGACACCTGTCAACCGAGGTGATGAAGTACATCCAGGCTGTATGGAATGGTACTGGGAGCATTCTCTTCTTCATGTGATTCGTTAAGATAAATGAAAAACCACTAAGGCTTCTGATTATACTTGTATCATCAAAGAAAAACCATTAAGTTATGAAAGGCTGATACATAATTTTCTTTCATTTTGATTTTAATATTACAACTCAATATTTTAGGTAATAATCGTTTGATTGTTATTGTATAAAAACATAAAAATAGGTTTGTATTTTTCTCCAAGAAGATTGTTGGGTGTATGAATGTGGGAGTGCCTTTTTCATTTGAGAAGATGAAAGAGCATAAATACCTAATGGATAACATTTATAATGAAGATTATGCGAGTAAGTTTGGGGGAAAAGCTTCGAATAAGCCTAAGAAGCCAGCAGCAAAGCCCAGTAAAAGATCTCGGGGTTCATCAAGCGTTGATGCTGAAGCCAATGTCCCTGGTGTTGAAGCCAATGTCCCTGGTGCTCGTGTTGCTCGTACTAAAACCAAAAAATCTAGAAAATAGTTTGTGGATGCCTTGTTAGAGCATCATTTTCAAAGTTTGTTTTTGATTATTCCGTTTTTAAAGTTTAGTTCGGATTATAAGTTCTAACATTATGTTTACGAATTATGAATGGTTAACACTATAGATGATGAATGGTTTACTTTATGGATAATGAATGGATTTTAGATTCTTTTTTTGAATTATCGATTGATTTGCAAGAGACTCATACTTCATAAGTAACTTTTTTGAAATTTTGCATTACAATCGGTAGATAAGTGGTATGCATCACCTACCGATTGAGCTTGTTTATCCATAATCAAATGATAATTATCTACCGATTCAGGTGAAAAAACTGACTGGGTTTTCTGTACATATTTTACACAATAATCGGTAGCCAATAAATTTTCATAGACTACCAGTTACACCTGTTGATCCTAAATCGACTGATAATTATCTACCGATTAAGTTGTTGGAACTGATTGGTTTCTGGACACATTATAAATAATAATCGGTAGTAAATAAATTTTCTTAGACTACCGATTATACCTGTTGATGTCTAATCGGGTGTTAATTATCTACCGATTAAGCTGATGTAACTGCTTAGTTTCTGGACACATTTTACATTATAATCGGTAGTAAATACATTTTTATAGACTACCAATTATGGAATATGAAATTTTTGGAATTTTTTTAAATTTTTCAATTTCGAATTTGGGGCAAGATCTATAATCGGTAGTAAATACATTTGCTTAGATTACCGATTATGAATATTAAAATTATAGAAATTTATAAATTTTTCAATTTCGAATTTGGGGCAACATCTATAATCGGAGTGCAATTCTAGATTTATTGCTATGTAGGCGCTATGTGCAATTCTATCCGAGGCGAGGAAAAGAACGTAGGCAAAATGGTGTAATGAGTATGAGTTATTTGGAGTGCATTCACGAATATTTTTGCGTTGAAAACTGGTGCGTGTCGTTTGCGCACAAATTAATAAATATATTTCCCACTAATACTAACAAGTAGTATAACAGTAGTAAGGATCGTTCCCATGAGGAGTTATGAATCTTTATTTGTCTTTGACTTCTTATATAACCAAAAGGGGGGATTGTAATGAATAAAACTAAGTAAACTAACGAAAGAAAATAAAAACAAAGTAAATAAAGATGAGATTAAAGTGAGAAAATACTGATTAGAGATTTCATCTTCCATCACCAAACAAGCTCTTCGATCGATTAAGATAACGCTTAATCCTTCTCATATCAATAACCCTAGAGCATCATATCGCAGGCTTACTCCGGCAAAACTCATTGTATCATCAAAGGCGCAAGAGCTACTCTTTGAATCCTTCTCAATGAATAACTTGGCGCAAGAGCCACTCAAGTTTAATCCAATGAAACCAATGGTCTTCGTGAGTTGAGGTTATTCTAAGCAATCTGGCGCAAGAGCCACACAGATTTAACCTAGGTTAAACTTCTACACATAATCCCATGGTAACATCTCGTCGTTAACAACTATATTGTGCTACTTGTGATTAGAGTTCTTCGACAATTATGAATCTCAAACCCTAGTCTAGATTTAGATATGAACACATGATCATTCAATTTTCAACTTGAACGATCAAGTATTCAATCATACATGGCAATATAAACAGTAGAACATAAGCGATAAAAGAGATCATTAACATTAAAACTAACAAGCCAGATTGATTTACATATCTAGGACTTCCAACTACATCCCCAACCAATAGAAAAAGTTGCCTACTCATGAATTTACTAAAACCCATGAAAAAAATATTAAGAAGAAGAATGGTTTCCCCCTAAGGGGAAAACCCTAGGTTTTTGATATAGATGATAAGAGATTACTTAAGAGATATGGAATATAAAATATAAAGATGTTAAAGATGTTTTGTTTGAGACTTAGATGTCTTCTTTTATATCCTTCAATGCTTGGCCATCAAGTATCCTTCCCTTCTAGGGTTTAGAATCCTTCCGGGACCATGTTTCCTTGATTTAGAAGTTAAAAATGTGTCTTAGAAGTGGCTTACGTCGAGTCATAATCGGTAGACTCGATACCCTTCTTATCTACCGATTGTAAGAGCTCAAAATATGACTTTTCATGTGTCTAAAACTTGTCGTAATCGGTAGATAACTTTCCATAATCGGTAGACTCAATTTCCATGTTATCAACCGATTATTTTGCTGAGTATTTTGCTATTTTCTTTCGGCTGTTTTGCCGATAACTTCCTCATACGAACTCCGAATG
This sequence comes from Papaver californicum, assembly GCA_023531435.1. NCBI lineage: Eukaryota > Viridiplantae > Streptophyta > Magnoliopsida > Ranunculales > Papaveraceae > Papaver > Papaver californicum. The sequence continues at coordinate 4,080,152 of JAJJMC010031210.1, read as the reverse complement.
ACCTCATTCATTTTATGTTGGATTCGTCTTCTCTTTCTATTCAAAAATGGGACTAAGAACTACTGGATTTGAATGAGTTGAATTTTTTCTTTGGCCATTCACCATTGGTAAAACTTAACTTCCTTGTTCATTTCGTGTCGTAATGAACTCCTTTCTTCTTCTTTGGTTGAATACACTTCAAAACTCCTAAGAAAATCATAAACAAACAAAATCAAAGCATAATGATATGAAAACTAACAAGAAATAAATGAATTAGAGTATCCAAATAATCCAAATAATGCACCTATCAAATTCCCCTACACTTTCCCTTTGCTAGTCCTCGAGCAAACTACAAATCTAAACTAACCTAAACTACAACAACTCCATTTCGTTGAGGATACGGTTACACTTAGCATATGTAACAAGCCTTTAAACCCCTAGGTGTCCCTAGTGGAAGAGTTATAGTCTCATGAGGGTTTACAAGAGGTATACCCACAAAACCTAAGTTCTAACTTTCAAATATTCCAGAGCACCTACATCCAAAGAGATACGGAGACATAAAGTTTCTGCACACTAACAATAAGACGTTAGAAGTATAAAGAACATTATTATCATGCTTAACCCTTGAGTTAGGAGAAAACCACCATATGAAAGAATTCAGGTTCGAGAGTGATCGAATGACTTCTGCCTCACCAATAGGGTTTTTTGAATTTAACACTCAAAAGACGCACTTTATGGTTCTCACATGTGTGCAGGCAGGAGTAAAGATAGAAATCCTGCACATGTTGAATGGTGGGAAGAAAAGGTAACCTTCCGAATCATATGCAGATGTTATCCCATAGAAACATGGGACGAAAAAGAACCCTTTTTTTATGATAATCTCTAAGAAAGGAAATCAACCACTATATAAGGATGAGAATGCTTACTTACCTTCTCACCCGATCAGCAATCAGCACCACTCTCACAGCATCCAATAGAAACGTCTTCGTTCTTCACTTGTTGATGATGAACTTTTGAACTTCGTAGAACCTTGATAATTTGTAACTCTTTCCTCAATTTCTTGTTGCTTAAAACTTCTCTATAGATTTCTTCTTCCCCACGGCCTTATTGAATGAATACAAAAGAAAATATACACTAAAAGTGATAATCATTTTTTTTCTTATATATACACATATATATATATATATTTATTTTTATTTTTATTTTTAGAACTACAAAATAAAATACAAACTGAAAAATAAAATAAAATGAACAATGAAATTACTATGGCCGTAGGATAAGGACGTTACCACTTGATTCTTCATAAATCCTATTGTCTCGATATCATAAACTTCACTAACTCTTATCTTTTGATTTATTTCACTTTTGTACATAAGTCTTCAACATGTATATATACTTCTGCTCATCGTATAGTTGTTTTACTTGAATAAGAAATTTGCTCTTTCTCGTACTATTGCTTATAAACCTTGATTGTCTTCAACTTTCCTTCAAATTTTGCTCCACTTGTTAATGATAATGTGTTTCTATGGACCTGTTGTTGTCGAGAGAATGGTGCCAACTGCAAACAAGAATACAAGATAGAGTTAGCAATTCTGATGACACCCTCATGATTGATGAAATAACACTCAAGAGATTAAAAAGTAGTGTTGAAATTGGTGGGAAGCTGGGTAGCTCATCATTCTACCCGAAATTTGCGTAGATGAAACACTCTAAACGGACAATTGAAGATTTGTTGCCTCACTCATGGGTATTGAATGATCAACAACTCTAATACTAGACTCTCTACCGACAGTTGATGTCCATTTTTATCAGCTTTAGCCTCTCAACAACTAAGCACTCCGAATATAGTTCTCTAATACTTCTAAGTTCAGTTATTTCGGTTAGAACTCCGTATGTAAACCTAGATAGAAGTATGCTAAGTGACTCTAAAATCTCTAAAAGTTGGAGGTTTATGCAAAAACTAAAAACTTAAGCTAAAATAAAAAACTCTATATGTATGCAAATACTCCCCCACACTTAAACTTTACATTGTCCTCAATGTAAATTGACTCCTCCAATGTAAAATCAAGATGGGAAATCCTAATGTGATATGCAAACTAAAAATTAATAAAAAAGATAGAACAAAACCAATGGGTTTCCTCCCATGCAACGCTTAGTTTAACGTCCTCAACCTGAAAACCAACAATATGAAAATCTGGGGATCCACCCAGACAACAATCTGCAACTCTAATAACAGCTTCATAAAAATGTTAGCAAAGGATATTAATAGTAAAACCATTATCATATGGAAGTTACCCCCATACTTAGTCCTTTCTACACTTGAAAGTGTATAGAAAACTAAGAATTCAGGCACTTCTACAGGTTTCTCATGGGTAACCTGCACAGTGTTAGAATCAAGCATATCTAATGGTGGATAGTTAGAAGAAAAATAATCCGTTAAAACTTTAGAAGCACACGACTCCAATCCTAAGTGAGGTATTCTCCTAGAAGTTGGGTTAACAATTTCTTGAGAAACTACTTCGATTAGAGTAGGATCATTAGAAATAAAATTATACAAAAGATTAGATAAACCTTCCAATATCTCTTGTATTACAGGATCCTCATTATTCTTAAAGAACTCCAATTAAACTATTTACCTCATGTGTATCATGGTCCTCTATCAAACTTTTCAACCAATCTTCATTAGTCTCTGCCTTAATTAAAATCTCGGCGTCAACATTATCATTATAATACTTGGCAAGCTCAACTGGGTCTTCCATGATACTAATCAATTCGGTTTCATTCTCAAATACTTCATACTCCTCGTCGTCATCAGACCAGAAGGGTTTATACACAAGAACATCTTCCATTGTGTACTCCCCAGGAATGTCACTATGAGTTGGTTCAGATGATATACTTTCGTAATCATCGTCACTTTCATAGATAACATAATTTTGGTCCATGATAGTTTTTGTGTTTCTAGTCTCAATTGCATCCTCTTCAACACTCTTTACTTCAGGATCATATATTGTTGCAGACTCAGTTCCAGCTGCTAGGAATTTTTTTAGAACACTCATTGCAACATTCTCAAGCTCTACCTTTTGAATAGGTGCTTTATCATTAATAAGATCAAGGATTGAGTAAGCTACACTAGTGTCATCAAATATCCCAAATATTGGTCTTTTTCAGAATCACCATTGATCACATATTCATTATTGTGCACAAGAATGTTAGAGCGGTTTTGGCTTTGAGACCAAATTTATTCTTCTCTTATTTGTTCCTCATATCGATCAATGTGAATCATTAAATTCTCTGCACCTTTTTGAAGTTCTTTAAGTGATTCATTAATGCCCTATTGGTGTAGATGAATTTGTTGTTGAAGTTCTGCTAACATGGTGCACATCTGTTTTTCAAAACTAGAGGAATCATTAGAAGTATGATTATCCTCCTATCTCTGGGATTGTTCAATTACATACTCACCATTAAAAGGTTAGCATGTATGAGAATAATCAAAAGGGTACGTGGAATATTGATCATTAGCAAAGAATTGGTTGTGATTATACTCCCTGTATGGTTGGAAATTGCCAAAGGGTTGAGATTGAAAACCAAACTTATTATGACTATTGTATGCTTGATCTTGTGTACCATACATGTTATTTCCGTAAGGAAACATGATGACACACAAAGAGTAAAAGATAAAATCAAAACAAAAATCTAAAAACAAAAATAAAAGTGATACACACAACCTGTATTTGGAATTTACCTCCCGCTTTTGACGAGCGGCGAACTCCTCCAACAAAATATGAAAAACAGTAAAAGAAAAACGTAAAATAGAACCAAAAGAAATCTCAAACAAAAACTATTGCTACTGCTCCCTGGCAACGGCGCCAAAATTTGGTGCGTGTCGTTTGCGCACAAATTAATAAAGATATTTCCCACTAATACTAACAAGCAGTATAGCGGTAGTAAGGATCGTTCCCACGAGGAGCTGTGAATTGTTATTTTTCTTTGACTTCTGTGTAACCAAGAGGGGGGATTGTAATGAATAAAACTAAGTAAACTAACGAAAGAAAATAAAAACAAAGTAAATAAAGATGAGATCAAAGTGAGAAAATAATGATTAGATATTTCATCTTCCGTCACCAAACAAGCTCTTCAATCGATTATAGATAACGTTTAATCTCTCATATCAATAACCTTAGAGCATCCTATCACAGGCTTACTCTAGCAAAACTCCTTATATCATAAAAGGCGCAAGAGCCACTCTTTGAATCCTTATCAAAGAATAACTTGGCTCAAGAGCCACTCAAGTTTAATCCAATGAAAGCAACGGTCTTCGTGAGTTGAGGTTATTCTAAGCAATCTGGCGCAAGAGCCACACAGATTTAACCTAGGTTAAACTTCTACACATAATCCCATGGTAACATCTCGTCGTTAACAACTATATTGTGCTACTTGTGATTAGAGTTCTTCGACAATTAAGGATCTCAAACCCTAGTCTAGCTTTAAATATGAACACATGATCATTCAATTTGCAACTTGAACGATCAACTCTTCAATCATACATGACAATATAAACAGTAGAACATAAGAGATAAAAGAGATCATTAACATTAGTACTAAACATCCAGATTGATTTACATATCTAGGATTTCCAAATACATCCCCAACCAATAGAACAAAGTTACCTACTCATTGGTTTACTAAAACCCATGAAAAATATACAAAGAAGAAGAATGGTTTCCCCCTAAGGGGAAAACCCTAAGTTTTTGATGTAGAAGATAAGAGATTACTTAAGAGATACAGAATATAAAATATAAAGGTGTTAAAGATGTTTTGTTTGAGCCTTAGATGTCTTCTTTTATATCCTTCAATGCTTGGCCCTCAATTATCCTTTCCTTCTAGGGTTTAGAATCCTTCCAAGAGTCTTAGAAGTGGCTTACGTCGAGTCATAATCGGTAGACTCGACACCCTCCATATCTACCGATTGTAAGAGCTCAAAATATGACATTTCCTGTGTCCAAAACTTTTCATAATCGGTGGATAACTTGCCATAATCGGTAGACTCAATTCTTATGTTATCCATCGATTATTTTGCTGAGTGTTTCGTTATTTTCTTTCGGCTGTTTTGCTGATAACTTCCTCATACGAACTCCGAATGACCTCATTTTTTTTGAATTGCATTCGTCTTCTCGTTCTATTCAAAATGGTATTAAGAACTCCTGGATTTGAATGAGTTGAATTTGGTCTTTGGCCCTTCTCCGTTGGAAGAACTTAACTTCCTTGTTCATTTTGTGTCGTAATGAAATCCTTTCTTCTTCTTTGGTTGAATACACTTCAAAACTCCTAAGAAACCCATAAAAAACAAAATTAAAGCATAATGATATGAAAACTAACAAGAAATCAATGAATTAGAGTATCCAAATAATACAAATAATGCACATATCAACAACGGTAACCCTAATAAACGTAATATAAATCACATAATAATTACCATGGATACATAATCGGTAGTTAGAATATACTATTATCTACCGATTATAGTCTTTGTAGTAACTTTTGGAAAATACTAGCCGTTAAGTCTCTCTCTATGTAGGGGAAAATGGGTTTTTGTGTTTGATTTTTTAGTATAATCGGAAGTTAGTGTTGTCATATATCTATCGATTGTTGTTTTTTATTTGAACTTTATTTCCCGTTGACAATATCCAACATAATCGGGAATAAAATAGAATTATATACGTCCGATAGTATTAATCGGAGGACAATGATGACCCCGAGACTTCCGATTGTTTATATTCATATAAGCTTAATATACATATTTTCTGTACACTCTTGTTACACTCCTCAACAACTCATTTTTTTTCAAAAAAAAAGAGCCGTTGGGACTCTAATTTATATAAGGAGGGTGACCTCTTCTCATTTATGCTCCTTAAATATCAAAGAAATTATACCAAACTACAACACCTAGTCTCATGTTCTCTACAAGAAGAAATTTCATCATATACTCTTTGAACTCTTGATTTATATTTGTACATACAAACATGACATCATTTGATTCAGTTAAAGATTTGTCCATAGTCAAAACATGGTATAACGAAACGCGACGTCAAAATGTCATAGCCGGAAGGATTGCACCCGAAAGCTTTTGGGGAAGGGTATATAGCCAATTTGTACGAGATTATGGAAATCCAAAGCAAATATCCCTCCAACAAGTTCATAATAGGTACCAACTTATCCAAAAAGGGATAAATGATTATATAGCGATACAAAAATGGATCTTTAATGGTTCCCACTTAAGCTTGTCGGTCCAAGAATTTGTAAGTATTTGTGTAGTTTCTTTTACATAAGTTAAGTTGTTTGATCTTCCAACTAAACAATACACACTTAGTATTATTTTCTTTTTGTTTGTTTGTGTAGGAGAGACTCGTAAAAGGCACTATATGGAGGAAAAGGGAGAAAAATTCGAATTTGATGAAAGTTATGAATTCCTGAAGTCCATAGTTGTAATCGGAAGTTAAATTTGTCATATATCTACCGATTCTAACTTAATTTTCAAATTATGGTGTCAGAAATTGGTTATAATCGTAAGTCAAATTTCTCATGTATCTACAGATTCTATGAAATTTTTTCCAACTTTTTCGCAGAAATTGGTTATAATCGGATGTTAGTATTGTAGTTTATCTACCGATTCTGAGAAAATTTTCAAATTATATTGTCAGAAATTGGTTATAATCGGAGGTTAATAGTACATCCCAATAGTTTCCAACTATGTTGTCAAAAAATCTTTTTTTACCAAAAAACCAGGGTAATCGGTAGATAAATCCTACCATTTACTACCGGTTGTGGTGTCAAAAGTACAAACCTTCTCCATGTTATACAATGACGATAACACAAAAAACATAACGTTAATAGATTTTTCAATCACTTGTTTATAGACAACACAATGACGATAACACCAAAATATTGCATTAATATTTTTTTATCACTTGAAAATACAATGTTCAAAATACATGTTTCAAAAGGGTGGTTCAAAATACATGTTCAACTAAACTACTCACCATCCTCGATCAGTTCAATTGGGCCCTTGGGCAAGTTTGTTAAACGATCCCAACGCTTCATGTTGGACTTGTATTGCTTCAACCACTCCTTGTAATGGTTAGTTGGGAAGTAATCCGACCACCTACTCAATAGAGGTAATGAACAATCTTCCGTTAACCTTAAACCGATAAAATGATTGCTACTAACACATGCCATAATGATTCGTCTATCCTTGAACGACTCATCACAAACCGTCCTTGTGGGTGTAAATGTAACACTCACTCCTAAGGAAGGAGGACATAAATAATGTACCACGCAGTTCAAAACATCCGCTAAAAGATACCCACATTTCGGCATTACCATCCAATACATGGACCCGGTTGTCTTCAATCCCTTTCGGAATTTTACACGAATATATAACTCTTTGAACTCTTGTTCTCTAACGTGTCTATGAATGTAGTTTGTAGATGGTAAAATTGGGTTTTAAACTCTCGAACTTGTGAAGATTGATTTTATATTCAAACTCTAATAATTTAACTAGAAAACTCAAAACAAATTTGGTATCAAGATTAAAGAGGCACTAAGACTCAGGATTCCACCATTAATCAATTAAAGTGATTTAGTCCAATCAATATTAATGCAATTCTTTACATTTAAAGTGATTCTAATATATTGCAAAATTAGATTTTCAAAGTAACAATTGTAAATTGAAAGTATAGAACATCAAAAACCCTAGGCTAAGCATGCTCTATTAAAAGAAAGCACACTTGTTTAATAAAAATCCTCAAATTAATTTTTAATCAAAGCAAATAATCATAAAAGAAATTATAAAAATCAATTAAACTAGAAATATACCACTTTTCTTGGAACAATGGCTTCCTCCGTCGCCTCAGCAAAGGGGTTTAGCTTCTCATATTAATCACTTGCTCAAAATAATGATTCATGGCACAAAGTGTTTACAAATGATGAAAAAGGAGAAAAATAAAGAAAACAGTGAGTTTACAACGTTTATAGGCGTTACAGACTCACTATTACAGAGCAAGGCTGAAGATAAATGCTGCAAAGATGAAGATAGACGTTGCAAATGGATGAAGAGACCTGGCTGAGAGGTTGAAGAAACCGTTGTGGTAGCCTCTGTTCTTCGTGTTCTTCAGCAGCAGGAGAGAAAAAATCTTTTGAAGTGATTTCTCTCCATTCTCTTCATCTCCTGAGCTCTCCCCCAACTCTCTATCTCTTCTGCGACTCCCACAACTCCGTTATTTACTCACATGACCAAAATCTCTCAAGTTTAATGAGAATTTTTCTGACTTTCTCTCGGTCATAATTTTCTTGATGATTCTGATTTTCTTTCTTCTTACGATGATTGATTGTGTCCTGAGTTGTTTCAGTGAGTATATAGAAAGAAAATAATAAGAAACGGGTAAGAATTTTATGTTTCCCGATTTATTATTTTTTACATGTCGGTGAGAAAATATCTCACGAGATTTGATCCCGTTGTATTTAAATCTTTGTAAAACTCCTCTTAGTTAGGAAAGAAAATATTCTTGTCATTTGACTCCCAAAAATCTGTCCAAATTCACGTCCCAAATCTTCACAGTTTCACACAGATGCTACGATTAAATTTTCCCGCCAAAATGTTGTTTAAATCGTGAAGAAGAAGGGGGTGCCCCTATCCACTGCGTGGGTGCCTTTATCAATTCTGGGTGTCTTTATAACTTTTATGTCCATTTTTCCACAAGAGTTTATAGTTCAAAAATACCTAAAAATACAATAAAAATAATAATATTAATACAAAAATTGAGAAAAGGCAATATAAATATGAGAACAATTAAGACACAAAAAAGTGTCTATCATCTATCTCCTTCTCTCATCATTTTAATATGGAATTCCTTATCCTTCAATAGTTGGGCGACCATCTTATTTCTTAAATATTTCCAGTGAGTGATATTCTCGGTAACCGCCTTACTAAAGTCTCCTATTTGTTTTGAAGCAATGTGAAAAACACAATTGCCATCCCCATCGACATCGTCGGTGGACAAAACAAATAGTATAATGGGTAGAGGGAGTTGTTCCAAATACTCATCGTATATTGTATAAGTACTTAGATTTGGTCTTCCTTGTATATGTTAGGTTTGTTGCGAGGTGCCCACTTGCTCAACAACTTCTAAACTTGCTTGGGTCTCCCTCAAAACAACTTCTTCCATCGGCTCGGTTTGACTTACTTGAGAAGGAATCGTAGAGACCTTAGGTTTGACTTGTCGTGAGCTTGATCCACCTTGATCCTTCCTCAGAAGACCCCTTTTCCTTGGAGTTGGCACATCTTGGTACTCAGATTTAGTATGCTCATGCCTAGAAAGATCTCGTTGACTAGATAACCATTCCTTCAATTCTTTTCTTTGAATTGAACTTGGATTTTCGTATTCGGCCTACCCATCGCCTTTCCTTTCATTGGTTCTTCAAAAACCTTTTAACATAGGTAAAGGGCTTCCTCTAAATGGTGCATCAATATTTGATTTTGTGTTCCATTTGACATAGAGTAACGCTTGAGTATTCGTGCAAACATTTCCGTCTCCACGAACGATGCGCCATCAACCACCGGAGTGTTTGGAGTGAAAGATAATTGCTCCCAAAAGGGATGAATATCATTAATTTCAATCACTTCAACATACCTACCAAGCATGTGACGACACGGGAGTCCAATACCTATCATCGTCTTGCAATTGCAAACCATAGTCATATCATCGTGATCTCTATACACCTCCAATTGTTATATCATATAATTTATTGCCCACCAAGAAATTTTGTAAACTATACCCCTTAGAAGATTTTTATGTTTTAAATATACGAACGAGAATCTATACCGACTTTTTTCCATTGAACCGAAATCTTAGTGAGGTCACGATTGGTGTATTCATGGATTGCATCTTGGACCGACACAACCCCGTTTTGACTACCGACTAGTATTTTCTTTAATCGTCCATGGGACCCCTATGCAATGCTTGTTGCCTCGTTCTTGAAGTTTTGATATTCATATGTCCATGCAAACACAAACTTATCCTTATGCGGTCCCAACCATTGTGTTTTGCAATACTTAACTGGTTTGGGATAGTTCTTGCCCGTTGTATTCATAAACTTCCATCATCATCGACCAAACGAGCTTATCCTATGCTTTTAGAAATAAGAACCACTTTATTCCATCTTCGGCCCACTTTTCATCAGCTAACCTTTTCTCTTCTTCTCGTTCTTTCACGATTAGTTTACTTATATATTCACCCTCTTCCTTCGACCTCTTGGTACCTTTTTTTTTTCTTTTTAGCTTGGATATGCTGTCTGTAATTAGATTTGATGTTGCATTGAACGTGCCACGTACAAAGCAAATTCTGGGTTTCCGGAAGCATTGCCTTTATTGCATTCATCAATGCTTGATCGTAGTCCGTTAAAATAACCCTTGGAAAATGCTCGCCATTATAAATCGACCTCAATGTTTGCAACATCCAAATGAAAATCACATCGTTCTCGACATCCATTAAACCCAACGCCACCGTAAATATGCGTTTATCCGAAGTGTGGCAAGCAATCTTCAAACGACATGTTGTACTTGTTTGTCTTGTAAGTAGCATCTATCAACAAAATTTGATGAAATCATTGAGCCAATTGGATCATCTTCCGATGTTCCAAGAAGATACGAATCACTTTACCATCCCTTTCTTCTTTCTCAACGTGTAGTTGTGTTTCTCTTCTAATCACTCTGATTGTTGCATAACCATTCTACCCTCCCATTCCGTTCTTTTGAGCATTGCTAGTGTCGACTTAATTGTAGACAACGAAGACAAGTTGTTGGAGTCGTCCGTCTTTATCTTAGATAGGACTGCATTCGCTTTCATTACGTGCCTCATAGACTTCATCGTTTCTATTTTATTTGGTTTTAACTTGGCAACCATTATGTGCCCAACAAGACTTTCCGGATGTTCGTGGTTGTGACGACCATTAGCAACTTTAAACATTTTCCATATTTTGCCTTCCTTAACGTCGTGCTTACTGAAGATAATCTTAAATGGGCATCCAATCTTCTTTGAATTACCTCGGTATATCGTCTTTGTCTTCCTTACGTACTTATGATCCTTTCCCAACTAACTCTTTCGCTCACCACCTCTCTCACAAATCATTTCAAATCTATCAACCCTCACGCAATTGTTCTGAACTACCACGCACATCTTCTCTTTTTCCTTGTTGATAAGCCATTCCTTTGCCTCCGCATTACTTCCAAATGTCTAAACGCGCATATAACAAAACAAATCTCATAAGCCTAATCATGGAACATACATTCTTAGAACAAGACAAGAGTGGGTAGGTAGCATAACAAATCGTTTGCATAGTGTAGGGAAGTATCAGGACCCTCATACGAAACATGATTAACCGATTCAACAATCTACATAAAATAACAATGAGGTAGAAAGTTATAATCGGTAGCTAATTATAATCCCGTTCTACTGATTAACCAAAATTGGTGGTTAATTATGTTCCCGTACTAACGATTATAGAAAGAAATCAAAACAAGTTTATGTACATAAAAACAATTATAATCGGAGGTTCAATTTGTTAACCAACAACCGATTAAACCTGGATCGGTAGATAAATTTGATCATTAAACTACCGATTACAAAGTGCAAAAATTTAAAGTTTAATTCAATTCTGGATACAATCACAATCGGTAGATATGTGATTTTACAAACTACTGATTCTAAATCGATAGATAAAAATATTCATCCACTACCGATTTTGAAATATAAAGAGTTAGAAATTTTGTAAGTTTGGAGAATTTCATTTTTGGGGCGACAACTACAATGGGTAGATAATAACTATTCCTAAACTACCGATTTTGAAAACAAATTTCGAACAAAATTCGATTTCGGGATTTTGTTTAATCGGTAGCAATCATTCTTCACGAGACTACCGATTATACTCTAATTTTGGCTCAGTCCAGTGTAATCGGTAGATATGGTACTCCATTATCTACCGATTCTGGGATGTCCATGGCATTAAATACATGCAAAAATGAATTTTTCTTGTTAACGATCACATACAAATGCATATAAAGTGGGCTTTTGAGTTTCTTAACAGAATACATGAATGTTTGATGTATTATTATCTTCATTTTGATGTGATTCATCGTTTCTCTTGTTAAATCGTCGTCTAGGGTTTCTTCCACATGAAAATTTGGATCATCCAACAAATATCCCAAATCGTCATCTCTAAACGCTATTGAACCTTCAATATTATGTTCTTCGTGATGTTTCTCACCTTCTTCCTCATACTCATCCATGTTTGTTATTGATTTTAGGTAAAACCTAGTTTTCCCAAACTTCTTCTTCTTCTTCTTCTCTAACACACTCTCTATTTCTTTTCTAAAATTATAACTCAAACAATTTTCTAACACTAACTATAACCAAAATTAACTAATTAAACAAGGATAAATTAGCCATTAAAGAAAATATATGGATAAGGGGTGTGCTCATATTAATTCTTAGTGACCTTATTTTGTTTTATTAGTCGCCCAAAATTCTTTTTGGGTCGCCTAAAAAACGCAAGGTTATTTTTTACAATCAAGAAAAAGGATACGTCTAGAATGGGTATGGCACTCGCCTTTGCTATGCAGCCACTAGTATTGTGAATTGCTCTGTTCTCATATCACTCCCTATGAACTAATTATGTTTGTGTTTCAAGAACCATTACAAGTAACTTTAGACTATCTTCATATGTATGGCCATATTAGACCGTGTCATTTGGAAAAAAAATTATTGTTACCTGAAATCATAGTTCTATAAACACTGGCATGATATCTACCTTAAAGTTAAACAAATCAGAGTACATATCTTACTAAGGTATCACCCTGCCTGGTCTGCATGAGCTATTTCACAGGGTCGTTTGCTAGGTTTTCTAACATTGCGGAAAGTTTGTTCATCCTACCCCTTTCATTGTATATTATATGGAATATCGGTCGATAATTGTCATTATGTGACCGCTATTAAATCATAATTTTTTGGGGAATATATGTCGATAATTGTCATCCTATATGATGTATTCTAATATACACAATTAATAAAAAACGGTCAAATACATCAAATAATTATTTATTTTATTATGGTAGAGGAAAAGATTTTAGCTAATACAGTTGTGCCTGCAACTTTAGTTAAAGTAACATGAGACGTTAAGCCGTCATGCTACGATGTAACTCTATTCACTAAAATGTGGGTCGATGCAAAGCATATGTTGGGGGGGCTTCAACGGATGTGTCCTCATTATAGCTAAACCTCTTGGCTTAAGAACTCCACCCATCTCTTTGAAAACATCAATTGGCTTCGTCAAGTAATCAACACTAACATGTAAGACAAATACATACCACATTCTATTGACATTGTTCGTACGCCTTTCTTTATTCTAGAACAAATGAAAATGATTTTTTGTACTTGCCATATTAGTAATGACATCAAAAGAATTATCTTCAAGTGAAAGTTTGGGGTTACCGAAACGGTATGGGCTATTTTACAGCGTTCTAATATGTGTAATGTTTTCTTTATATAACCACCAATATAGAGGTTATGTCATACTATGTGACACCTTGTTATAAATTGACATAATAACACGTTTATTATTATTTGCTGAAATTCAATACATAAAAAATTACAATACATCCAATATCTATCGATTCTCAATCCAACAAATAGTCTCGTATAGTTGAGTTCATTTAATAAATTATGAAAATTGCATCATTGCGTATATTGGTGATGCAGGCCACTGCGTCTTCTTATTCTTTTAAATTAGGTGGATCTCCCAGAGATTGTAACAACACGAATTACTCCCGTTTGGGATTTGTTGACGGTGCTGGAACCGACCGCGAATTTTTTTTGAAGTATATACCATGAAGTTAATTTAGTAAGACCCATTATGTAAGTAATACATTTGAGGAGCTCCGCCCAATATTTTATTATTGTTATTCCTTCCTAAAAATTGATATATTTCATTCATGTAAACACTAAGATGTTTATACCTTTCTGGTGTTTTTAGCAATGTTTTCTGAAAAGAAAATAAATGGGATCAATCAAAATCGAGCAAGACGTAATGCATTAATGCTTTTCTGTTTTGAATACTTGGAGATGAATGCAACAGTAAGTAATTAACATGTGCCATATTTTCGATTAAACATTACAACCAGTTAACTATTAAACTTCTTTCGAATGCTAAACGCTTCAGAAAACCCATAACTGACTCATCATTTCAGTGCACTACTCAAATTAATATGAATCTCAATACAATTAACACCATAAACCATAACAATCCCAGTGAATAATCCTGTTGTATACTTTAGAGTTGGGAGGAAACTCAAAACCCAAATTTATGACCAATTTGGTAGACACGTAAATCGATATGAAGTAGCTTTTTCCATGTCAATCTTGCACACAATGCATGTTTTTTTGCTTCCAATCTTGAATCAATATATTCCGCAGCAATGAGAATTTCATCTAGAATTTGTCTATCAACAATGTAGGCACCTTGTTGACTTGAAATCACTTGTGACAACATTTTCTTTAATCTATTTTCCAGTACCCTCGAAATAAGCTTGTATACCCCGTTAACTAGACTTATTGGACGGAAAAATTTCAATTGTAATGCTTCAAACATTTTTTGGAATAAGAGAAATAAATATGCACTTTAGTCGCCAACCGAAATTTCCTTCCTCGTTGAATTCTGTGATAACCTTCATTAGATCATCTTCAATAATATCCCAGCAGACTTTAAAGAATTCATTAGGAAAACCATCCGGACCCGGTGACTTGTCATTTCCAGATTCATTTATGACTTGGCGTAATTCTTCTGTCTAACCAGTTTTTCTCCCACTTTTCGACTCTATCAAAATGCAGGTCCCCAATTCTGGCCTGACCTCATGATTTTCCTTATACAATCTGGTGTAAAAATAAACAATCTCTTCTTTAATACATACATGACAGGTAATTTCTTCTTCCCCAACCATAAGTTTGCAAATAAGTTTTTCATTTTTCTTGTCATTCGCAACTTTATGGTAGAATTTAGCGTTCCTTTCACCATCGCATAACCACTCAATGTTCGCCCTAGTTTTCCATTTATACATTAAGTTAATATTGAGCATTTTAAGGTTTTGTTTTAGTTTTAGCCTATGAGTAAACTCATCCAAATTTAGAAAATTCCCTTCTGCTTCTCTTCTATCTATGACTGCAATGGTTCACTAAGAACCCGAATTCATTCCTCAACATGGAAAAACTTGTTCTTACTCCAAATTTTGATCAAGGGTTTTAGAGCTTGTAATTTTTTTGCAAAAATGAAACTCGGTCTACCTGTAAAATGCAAATTGTTCCACCATTCATTCATCTTCGGCAGGAAATCAGCATCATAGAGCATAAAATTCTCAAACCGAAAAGGAAAAGGGCCAAAACTAATACCCTGGCTTTGCAGACTGATTGGATGATGATCAGAGGTATCACGGTGAAGTAAATGTTGAGTAGCATGAGGGAAATTGTCTTCCCAATCTCCACTGATCACAAATCTATCCAATTTTGGGAGGATTGGATTGAGTTTCATATTTGACCATGTGTTACAGCCACCTAGTAGAGGTAAATCTACTAGTTCATTGACTCTCATAAAGCTATCAAACAATTCAATATGATTGTCTAAATTCACGGGCCGATTTCTTTCATTAATGAATCATAAATAGTTGAAGTCCCCTCCAAAGAAAATTGGGTAATTCCAATAATTTCTAATAGTATTTAGTTCCTCCCAGAATAGCTCACGAGGAGCATCACCAGTTGGACCATACACGTTAGTGATTGTGCAACGAAACCCCGATTGTATGATAATACAATTAATATAAATTGAATAATTTAGAACCAGTTGGTATTCAATTTGAATTTTGTTCTCATCCCAAACGGTTAATAGACCTTTGGAAGCACCTATAGAAGGATTTTCGATCCAATAATCATTACTTCTTCCCCACAACATGCGAATCATTGAAGAAGTGATTTCTTCGGTTTTTGTTTCTTGAAGCAATAAAACCCTAGCTTTCCCCTCTTTCACAATTTTTAGCACAGATGGAAGTTTTTCTTCCCTTCAAATACCCCTTATGTTCCAAGAAACGATGTTACAATCCATTAAGATTAACCTCCTTACCATTAAAATAAGCTTCTGATATATAATCATCATTCTCAATTTTATCCTTGCCCCCTTGTTCTTCATCTTGGTTATTAGATTTGGCTCGAATTTGTCTTCTTAATTCCCCCAAGCTTGATTTTTCAAAGTTATTTTATTTGCTTACTCCGACATACACTTTATAATGGTTCAATTCCAAAAGATGGCAGTCCTAATGCCAATCTTCTTCTACAGAGACGATGGTAGGTTTGGAAAATTTATTTAGTAAAAACTCAAACATTTTAGCTTGTCTTTTCTTTCTTATACGCATAATTTTCTTAACCTTGGGCCTTAGGCTTTTTGACAACCTCCATATAAACTCAGTTGGAATGTCTTTATTTGGTTTTGGGGCTTCATCCAAAGTCGATTTAATTACTTGATCTTCAGTTTTAGACGGGTGACTAGGCCCTTCCTCGCTATACAGACCAGGGTTCACGTCACCTTCCAAATTCACTGAAGTAAACAAAAATCTGGTATTGACATCTGGCGGTCATCATTTGACTATGATATTATATCTACTTCATTTTCTAATATGTTTGACAGGTTAAAACGCTATCCAGGGTCTCCGAAGGTCCGTAATCTCCTTTACGTGGCAGTAATAAGTGGATTCTGGTGTATTTGGTGGTCGAGAAACTTATTCCATAGCTCCTACTCAGCAATGCGTTACAAAGCTTAAAGTTCTTATTTTGGAGTATGGGGGTTTGGTTGATGGTTTTATGTGATCCGATCCGCGTGAGTCTCTCACTTTAAAATTTTTGGGGTAAAAACTATTGCTAGGCGAGCTCCTAATTTTTTTTTTGGTTTAGTGGTTGCCGCCTTTAGAGGGTTGGATGAAGTTTAATTCAGACGGTTGTTCCTTGGGAAATCCAGGAAGTGTGGATGTGGAGTAGTGCTTCGAAATCATTTGGGTCTTCCAATGGGATGCTTTACTATGTATTTAAGGATCGACACTTCGGTAACAATATAACTTTAGGGAGCGATTCATGCGTTCAGGATTGCATAGAAGTACAAAATTAGACGGATTTGGTTTGAGTGTGACTAAATGAACATAATTCAAGCTATTAGTAACAAGAATTTGGTGCCTTGGTGATTTCGAATCCAGTGTGAAAATTGTCTATATTATCTTAACACGGTTTGGTTCAGTTATTCTCATATACACAGGGAAGGAAATTCTTGTGCAGAATTATTAACAAAGTGGAGGGAGAAATCTAAGTCTCATCACTGGTGGAATTCCAGGCAAGTCTTTTTGAACACTGCAGTAGGGCATGGCATAAGTGGTTTGCCTGTTAACATATTTAAATTATGATTTTTTCTCTTTTGATTTTTTCTCTTCTTTTCTCTAGAGGTTTTGGCGGCATATCCCCTTTCATTTCTGTTTTTTCTTTAACCTTTATTTAATAAATTTGAGTCTGGGTGACCTTTCAAAAAAATATATTTAATGTCTAACCCTTGCAGGCTCCATCTCCTTATCCTTGGAATTCTCAAACTTAGCCTTCAGACAACTCAAATTTATCTTTCTTGCCATTCATGGTGCAACCATTGCACCTTCCTTATTCTTCTTACTTCTGTTGTCGAACTCATTTTTTCCCTTTCGAAGGCTATCCGTCTCCCAAACTCTTCTTTGGCTTCATGCCTGTGCCATCCAATACATTCAAAGGCCAACTTAAAAAGATCTTCAAAAGAAAGAGAGGTGTTAAAACCCTCATGCACAACGTTACCATCCACCGAAAGGACTGTAATTTAAAGAGCATCGTCGGAAGTGATACTCATCTCCCCGTTCGGAAGATGAAACGTTATTGTCTCGAGAAATACCTTTCCCTAAAGGAGCAAACAGTGACAACATCGTACTACTTCTGCGCAGAGGTTATTCCAGGCCATATGACCGATGCCTGAACCAAGGCTACCAACGCTTCGCTCTCGTTATCCAATGGCCAAAAACTCACTTTCTGGTGTTTGAGTTTTGGGACGGCTGTAGTATGATCCTACATAAACAATGGAAAAAACATTAGTTCATGATAATATAAAATATAAAGTTTTAGTTGTACATTAGATTAGATTATATTAGATTATTACTAACGCCTGACAGACCCTACTCGCCCATGAATGTTGGTAACCAAATAAGACGAAGGCCCTATCCCTTGGCTCACCCCAAGATCCTCCATTCTGCTTGTCGGGTAAAAAAAAAAATGTTAATAATGACTTGGGATGTTGTAAAAGCTTGTTTCTTCTCTTTTTCTTTCCCATTAGCATCGGAGGGACCAACCAATGGACGGACACTTGTTTCGGCCCTATGTTCTTCAAGAAGGTCATGTTGTTGTCATTGTTGAGAAAGCACAAGTGCACGTTCAGTTACCTCTTCCGTTGGTTCATTATTAACAAGTGTACCCGTCTTCCTTTTCTCCGCACCCAATTTTTTCTTGTAACGAGGGGTTGGAGTCGAGTCATTTCTTGGTGTAACTTATTGCGTTCTTCTTTTTTTCTTTTCCTTTCGCTGCCTAAAAAAAATTTAAAAGGCATGATAACAACAAAACAAAGTTAAAAAAATGAAAAACCAAACAAATGTGATTTCAAAACAAGAAACTCAGGTTCATTTACGGCTGGAAAATATGGTTATACGATTGGGTCGAGTTTCTTTACGGCTGTCTCTTCATGGCATTGACCTAGCTGTAACCTTTAAAACAAAATTAAACCCGAACTCAGGGTCTTTTACTGCTAGAAAATCCTATTTAAGGTTGGATCGAGTTACTATACGGTTGTCTTTTCCAAACATTAACCTAGTCGTAAACTATGAAAAATTTTAGACCCAAACTCAGGGTCATTTACGGCTAGGAAATGTTACTTACGGTTGGGTTTTCAAAATTTTATATTAGGCGTAAGTATTTTGTTATTGTTAGGAAAGTTTGATTTCCTATCCTTAACAAAAACACTACCTTGAGTTTATGGCTGGGATTTTATAAATTCCCAGCCGTGGAAGGAAACAATAATCTTATACTGGGAGTTTATCACGACCCAGAGTCTGTATTTACGGCTAGGAAATCAACATTTGCTAGCAGTATATAGTTCTGAAATTGAAATATGGAACCCTAATTTTAACAAATGTACCCTAATTAAGCAATAAAGTTGATAGAAAAATGATGGATTTTTCGATTCATACCTTAAACGAGCCATTTTTGGTGGATTAGCAGGAGTTTCTTCCTCTTCTTTTTCGCTGGTAGATTCGTGATGTTGCTCTTCGGGTTCTTTGGAAGAACTTGAACTCGATTCATTGTCTACTGGTTGTTTTCTTGTGTGTAATTTGTTTCCTTTGGTCACTTGCTTCGACCTCATCTTGTTTTATAGAAAGAGTTTAATCATCGATGAATAATTTTTAGAATCGCCGATGAAAAAGAAAAAAGGGAGAAGATGAAATGGAGAAGATGGAGGAGGAAGATGAAAAGATAAATTAAATTTAGTTTTTATGATTTTGTATTAGACTTAGGATAGTTATTAAGGGAGGATAATTTGGACATTAATTAATATGGCTATTGAGTCACCCCTACCCCTATTTTAGACGCGCAAGAGTTTACCCAATAGAAGAGGCTATGTTGTTGCTGTACTTGCTGCTCATAAAAGTGTATGGGGAATGACTTAGATTCAGCTTGAAAACGGGAAAAATTAATTACCGGAGTGAATGTATGCATAGGTGCTATTTTTCAAAGAAGCGATTGAAACTTCTTGGTCTAATTGGGGCCATTGGGCACCACATCAGAGAGCACGCGCATGCAAAAATTAATTTCACTCGTAGACTACATCGAAAATGGATCATTTAAAATTTAAAAGTCTTGCGGTACAGTATAAATATGAAGAGAGGGTTGGTCATTTGTCATTCAAGTTGCTAAACTACACCAAGCTACTCATCTTCAATTAGAGAACCTTTCCAAACACAAAAAATATCCTTTTGAAGTTCTAAAGTTCTAATTTTAACAAATGTACCATAATCATTTTTCCATCTGGAAGTATCACACACCGGGAACTTATCCAACAGTGAATAGTCTTTCCTAAACAATATGCAATCGTTTGGGAAAGCATCAATCTTTTGGTAGGTAAGACCCAAGTCCCTTATGGTTTTTAGAGCCTTATAACAGTTCTTTGGTATTAGGGCAGTTGGAAATGCCTTGATCAGAAGAATCAACAGCTCGTCAAACCATTTGTTAGCCAATCCACCACGGGTCTTAATACGAAGTATGTGCACAGTAAATGATAACCTTGAATAGTTCTTACAATGTGGATAAAGGGGTACCTCTGCCTCCTCCAATAACCGGTAAAACTCTGCAGCATCGGAGTTCGAAGCTGCTCCCATACCACCTAGTAACTCATCCCAATCGTCGTTTTCTGGCAAGTTATCTTCAACTGTTCTACTAGTACCCAAAGGTTCCCTAACCTCTGCCTCCCCATGATATATCCAGTTAGTATATCCTTGAGTGAACCCCTGACGCAATATATGTACATGGACGTCATCTCGAGAACGGTATAAATTGTTACTGCAGTTCACACACGGACAAAGAATTGATTCCATCCCAGGTTGTATATGCTCAAACGAAAATTCTAGGAATTTTATGACTCCCTCGCGGAACGCATCCTCTTTCCTATGCTTTTTAATCCAACTCTGATCCATCGATGCTATAATATCTGTAACGAACACGCACAATTAGTAAAATTCTTAAGCATTTTAATACTGTTAACATAACAAACCATCATTTTAGTGGATGGCCTCTTAATGCATTATGACAGGAAGAAGATCTTGCAATTGTGGGCTCAACAAACAGAGATGCATGATTGTGTGATGTGTGACTAATATTGAGCTGCAAGATGGCTAACAAGAATAACCAACATCCGAAAATACCATAACATGTTGAATCTAAACACTCTATGGATCATTGTCAACACAAAAACAAATATTCAAGTGCTGGATCATGAAATCAATAGGACACCACTAACACTACTTCTGGAAGAAAACTGCAATCTAATTAATAGTTACAACCCACTATACTAGTGAATAAACCAGGACAAAATCTAGGAGTTCAACATCATACATTGATTACATGTGATTCTTAGCATCAACTCCTCTACAATTAGCAAGAAAGAAGTAACGGTAATTTATTTCATGTCAGAGTAATTCCTAAATCCCCAATATCATACCAAAACCTAATTCCTAAATCCCCAATTTCATACCAAAACATAATGTGTAACACCCAAAACCTACTTCCTAAATCCCCAATTTCATACAAAAAAAAAAAAAACCTCTTTTAGCAAATTAATCAAAGTACACAGAATTTCATCAAATACCACAAAACTTAAAAACCTACCGATGGTGGAGAAACATCAGATTCTGTGGAACACGGTTTAAGAGAAAGCGTCAGTAAGAGAAGTCCAACTGATTTCTGTACCGATCAGAGTCCAACTGATTTCAGAAGTCCAACTGATTCCTGTACCTGAACACGGTTTAAGAGACATGGTTTAATCAAAGTTCAACTGATTTCTGTACCGATCGTGGAGAAAGCGTCGGGAAGAGAAGTTGATGAGAATTAATGTGCGGTTAATGTTTGGGTTTAGCTAATTTTTTGTATGCAACTTGGACACTTGAAAGTTAGTGAAGTTAATGTTTGGGTCCATCAATGGAACCCTGTCTTTAATATTGTCGTTGAACCCTGTTTTTAATGTTTCAGAGTGGAACCCTGTTATCATGTGTTTGTGGAACTGATGTAATTTTAGAAGTGGTAAATAAAGATTCGATTCTCGAACTTGTGAAGGTGATGATTTTAGAAAATAATGATTTAAACTAACTCTAGAAAATTCCAGGAGCAAGAAAAAGACTAAATAACCTAAAGATGATTTTTTGAATAATTTTAAAAATACCAGGAATCAGGAATCAGGTAATTCTAACAACCTATGTGATTAATCAGATAATTCTTTTTAAATTAATTGAAGCCCAAATAATTGCCAAAATTGGTTTTGTTATGCTAACAAACAGAGGTAAATCACAAGCATGGATTATCAAAATTAATTAACTAAGCATAATCCATCAAGCAAAAGCACAACTGTTGAAAGAAAACCGTTTTTACTATTCAAAACTATGCAATTTTAATGATAAAAGAATTATAAATAATTATTAGAAAATAATTAAATCACATAAAATTGAGAAAATTACCTTATCCATCATCCCAGTAAATAGACTTAGCTCATGGTGGAAAAAGATTGCTCAAAAGTTGATTTCATTGCTCAAAATATCGATTACAAGGTGAAATAATAGTGCAACAGCCAAACAGCAACGGGTATAAACGTCACAGGAACAGAGTTCAACTGTTACAGCACAGTTTCAAGCAACAAAAGAGAGAAGAAATGGTGACAGACAGATTTGAAACAGCAACAGTTAAAACTGTTGCACTGTCTTCTTCTTCAGCGGCGATGATGAAGAACACCGATCACCGGGAGCAGCAGCAGTGACCGGCCGATGTCGGAACTTGATCGGAAAATAGCAAAAGTGGTTCTGGAGCTTCGTACTTTGATTCTGAGGATTGTAAACTCTTTATATAGGCCCTGTGAGTCTTCTAGGATGTTCTAATCCCATTAGAACTCGGTGATTTGACGAGAAATCAATAGTTATCCAAAACCGAAACATGTTCCTTTTCCCGTCCAAATTCATGATTCTCCAGCCCTTATCTTCGGCTTCTAGAGCTTCTAATCGATTATACGAACCTTCAATTAGATTGGGTACTTATCAATTTGCTGAAATCCCATCAAAATTGCGATTTGATTTGAGTCCTGTTTTGCCGATGAAGCTTTGACCTGGTCAACTGGGTTTGACTCGGTCAACTGACTTTGACCGAGTTGACTGGGCCGAGTTGACCCGCTGAGTTGGTCCGATCCAGCCCATCCCGATCCAAGGGTGCCCCAATCCAAAGTGTGGGTGCCTTGATCCATTTTCCCGGGTGCTTTGAACACTTTTTGAGCCAATTTTTCCACAAATCTTTATTCTTCTAATGTCCCTACAAAAGCAATAAAACACGTAATAGACACAAAATCGAATACTAACTCACTAGAAATTAAGGTGCAAATTAGACACTAAAATGTGTCTATCAGGAACCCTGTGTGGAACCCTGTTTTAGTGGAACCCTGTTTTCATGTGTTTTAGTGGAACCCTTTCTTTTTTATGTTTAAGTGGAACCCTGTTTCAGTGGAACCCTGATTGTGTGTTACTTTCCATCAATGAAAATCTTTAAGAGTTTATGTGTGTTATAAATCATTTAGTCCACAATTTATTTTCTAAAGTGTGGGGTAACATGTGTATTTTATAAAACGAACTCTGAACCTTTAACCCTTAAATCTGTACCATTAATAACCTTATTCCCTAAGTCGGATCTTCATCGGTACCCCGAACCCTGAACTCCAAAATATGTCTTAATAACCTCATCCCCTCAGTCGGGTCTTCACCGGAACCCCGAACTCGTTAAACTTATCGGACACGCAAAATCGGATGTCTCATGTGTGCAAAAACTTAAGAGTCGCAACATTAACTCTAAACTACGCGACATCAAGCTTTGCGTCCCAATTCCTTTCAATTGAGATGATCATATATTTTTTGTTATTAGATAAAGCTTAACTTTATATAAGAAATTAAGCTACATCTCAATTCCATTTAATTGAACATCTGTTGGGGTTCAACCCAAATCATCAAATCATTACTTATAAACAAATGACAAACTAAGAACACTAGTTACAATAGACTACTTGTTAGGGGTGCTGGAACGAATGATTTTTTACTAAGCTTTTGTATAGCGCTTCAGGTCTAAAACAATATTTGATTGATTAATGTTTTGCCATCTTGATTTTTGGAAATATGATTTTCTTCATGAACAATATGATGAATAACATATATTGGTGATATATTCATACCGGATTCATGTTGTATACCAATTCTGAATTTGTTGTAACTTGTACTCAAAATATCACAGCCTTTCCTGAGAACACACTTATAATCCATAACAAAAAAGTTACTGTTTGTTCCAATGGTTGCCTTAGTTTCTTACCGAGATCCGATATTTACTATATTGCTAACACACACAATGATAAAAAAAAATAAACATTTTTGATGAATCCTAATTTCCAAAAATGGTAACTAACACATGTACACAATGGTAACAAACATCAGAAATTTTCGTTATAGTAACATGGTAACTAACACATGTACACAATGGTAACTAACACACTAACACAAAATTGTAAGTAACACAAAATCCGTATGACCATCCAACATCAAATCTGGACCCTCAAAATATTTTCACGATCCGTATGAGGCACCATCACCACCGTTAATTGTTTTTTTATCAAAACCCTAAACAAATTTTCCTATTTCATTTTCGGTATTTGCTTTTCTCTCTCCATCAATTTGAGGCGCCTCTTGCGAAAACTAGGGTTCCATATTAGACATCATCATCACCACCATCACCGCCGACTCTGAATCATTCAATACCATCACGAACACCTCCTCACTCGGTAAGGTCTCTCTCTGATGTTACTGTTCTCATTATGTTTTGTTTTTCTGATTCATTTCTACATTGTCGTTATTGTCTGTTCAGAACAGGGTTCTTCATTATAACAGCATATAATTCGTTTAATTCATTACTGCTTGTTTCATGATATTGTTGATTTATAATTAGTGGGTTTAGGTTAGTGTTTCTGGTTCTGATATTTGATGAACGTTTTGGTTAGTGTTTGTCGAAAAAATCTATTAGTCCTGTTCATTACTGCTTGTTTCATGATATTGTTGAGTTATAATTAGTGGGTTTAGGTTAGTGTTTGTGGTTCTGATATTTGATGAATGTTTTGGTTAGTGTTTGTCGAAAAAATCTATTAGTCCTGTTCATTACTGCTTGTTTCATGATATTGTTGAGTTATAATTAGTGGGTTTAGGTTAGTGTTTATGGTTCTGATATTTGATGAATGTGTTGGTTAGTGTTTGTCGAAAAAATCTATTAGTCCTGTTCATTACTGCTTGTTTCATGATACTGTTGAGTTATAATTAGTGGGTTTAGGTTAGTGTTTGTGGATCTGATATTTGATGAATGTTTTGGTTAGTGTTTGTGGAAGAATTGGTTTAGTCCTGTTCATAAATGTTTGCATTCATTGCCATTCTTTTGTACTGAAGTTAGTTGCTAACTCTTAATACTGCAGTGGACTTTATTTGTATTCGTTGTTATCTTACTTAGGGAGTGAAAGTGAAACTGTCTCATTATGTGTAGTAGACGTTATTTGCGTTATCTTACTTAGGGAGTGAAAGTGAGACTGTCTCATTATGTGTAGTAGACGTTATTTGCATTATCTTACTTTTTATGTTTCAGTGAGACTGTCTCATTATGTGTACATACATTGTCATTTATTGGTCATTTAAGTTTGTTGCTCACTGTGAATACTTAATAAACAAATGAAATGAATACTTCTGACAAGGATCTAGCTTCTTAGTAAGGTATGATTTCTTAGTAAGGTCTGACTTCCAATTCAAATTGCTTGTAATTATCATACCTAACGGTTCAGGTTTTTCATTTTCAGAAATGGCTAGAATGAGAGGCGCTCTTGTAAAGCAAGTTCCCCGGAGTGATCCGATGACAACTCGACAAAGGGGGCCGGTTCACATGAGTGATACGAGGGTCACTCGACAAGGAGGGTCGGTTCACATGAAATTTGTAAAAGGTAAAAATATTCCTCTCCCTTATTTTGTTTATTTATTCATTTCATTTGTTTTTCATTTATTAACTGTTTTGTTTACGGGTTACTGCAGAGAAGGGTGGTACTTCTACAAATGTATTAAAGCCCAGAAAGCGATCTGATGCAGCTTTAACAACTCCTCAAAGGTCGTTAAAGAGAACAAAGCCAACCATAAGTCCCCCATTACAAACAGTCATTCCAGAAAAGACAAAAAGCTCAACACAAGCACAACGGTCATTGTCATGGGATGTTGAACCTGTAACGGGTGGCAGTCAATGATTTTATTTGCTACAACCTCTCTATCCACCACGTAATGATGTTGAAAACAATGGGAGTCAAAATTATGTTTCTAGGCACTTCCCTACTCCAATTTGTGATGAAGTTGGAAATCGCCTCAACCAACGGTCTGCTTCAGCTTCTAATCTCTCACATGGTCAGCGCATCAATCCCCGTGTGTCTCCTCGACGACATTCCCAGCAGTCTTATAAAGAACTTGAGTCAACCCCGATCAGGAGTCCTCGAAGAAAAACTCTGTTGGCTCGTAGTCAACTTGAATCGACACCTCGTAGGAGTCCTCGGTTGTGTCGTCCACATCAAACTCATGAGGTGGCTGAACCTGTCCATGTTTCACCAGAAGTAGACCATCGTGGTTGTTCTCAAGAAGCCACTAATTCTCCTCAGGATGCTGATTCTTCACAACCACTTCGTAAAAGTAATTTTTTGTAACTTAACTCTATTTCTTTCACAATTAATTTCCTACTAACTGCTCACTGTTTCTACTGACTTCCGTTTATTACACAGAGAATACTAGGGGTATTACCACTCTGCCTAGTGTTGCACTCAGAGATATTGGTGAGGATAAATTGAAAGTGGAAGTTTCGCAGCACGGCTTGGTGGGTACATTCGCCCTTGAATGTATTCTAGCAATAGGTATGTGGGTGCGCCAGAGTGACAACTTCCCTTTGACTGTGCGTCTGTTTAGAGACATACCTGAAGAAAAGATAGCAAGAGTATCTAAACTTGTCAGGGTACGTAAAACTTAATTCACCTTTCAATTTATTTTCTTTAGTTTCATGAATGTTTTTTCAATGGTAATTGTATAACATATTTATTTTTTGTTATATGATTACTATATCTTAGTACCTGATGATGCTTTTGCTGAAAAGACTATTAGAACACAGATGAGGTTGGCTTATGTGAGATATCGCTCTGAGTTGGCTAAGCATTATCGCTCGTTTGATAGTCATGAAGAAGCTTTGCTGCATCCATCCCCTAGAATTCGCAATTTGGAGGACTGGACAAATATGTGTGACTTCTTCAACACGGATGTCGCGTTCAAGGTATGTTAATTTGCTGGTCATCTCTTTCTGCAATGTATTTTAATGATTTCACATCTTAGATAATAAATTTTTATTGAACATTTAACATGGAGCCGTGGACTCCAGATATTTGTTAGAGTGTCTTCTAACTTCCATTTTTCTTATTTAATTGGTAGGCTGCATCAGAAAAATCAAGGTCTGCGCGGAAGGCACAAGCTATGAACCATACAAATGGTATGCAGAGTTTTGCTAGGAAAGCGCATGAGAGGGTAAATCTTAAATTGTTTATTGTTGTATTTTGGATGTTCTTTATGTCTTAAATACTTTAAGTGTGGTATACTAACAACCTTTATGTCATTAGGCACGTAAAAATCTCCCGACTGATCCACTTAGCATGTTCATGGTGACACACAAAGCAATCAAGCTTGGTAAAGTGTGTCAAGACTGGCAGGTACAAATTTCCTTCATAATAGCTTTTTGTTTAAATGCATAAGCCTTAACAGTTAATGCCTGCATAATAGCTAATGGTTTAAATGTGTTAAATATGCATTTCTTAATGTTTGTACGAATTTTGCTACCGTGTGAAATATTCATCAGCCCTGTTGTACTACATATTACAAGAAGCATGTCTTTTTTTCCTGTTTTGTTTTCATTTCAATTAGCATGTCTTTTTTTCCTCCCTAAACGGTACCGTAATATGTCACTACATGTAGACTATTCTGTAGCATGTCATTTCAATTAGCATGTCTTCAGTGATTCTATGGTGTTAATGTATGAAACCTTGTGTTGGATTGTAATTTGGATGATTTGTCTGTGTATAATGTATGATTTCTTGTGGTTAGTTTAGTTTGTGTTTGTCGAATTATGAAGAAGTTTGTTACTTAGGAATTGCATGAGCTACATATTGAAATATTTTTCAACTTGATGCGTTCATTTCTTTTATGATGAATTGATGATGTTTGCTTATCGAATAACGGAATAGTCTACATGTGAATACAAAGACACGGAATAGGGCTCACCTTGATTATTACTACTGGTTATTAGCAGGTTTATGTACTTTTGCGCTTGGTGTTCATATATCAGTTTCTAGGTGTTACTTATAGCTGTACTTGTTTCATAACATGGCTTGCACACCAAATTTTTTTATCATTCGTAAATATTTTGTAGCTGGGATCATTTTGTTTGCTAGCTACTTCCTTTGCTCTCATATGCTTTAAAAGATGTAATCCTTGAAGATCTTAAATGCATTTCCTGAATCCCACTCTTTTGGTAGTATCAACAATAGGACCAGTACTGGTATTGACTGTGGTATAAATACTATATAGTTGTAATTACAATAGGAGCATTTCCTGAATCCCACTCTGGGGACCTATGGCTATTAGCAAACAACACTAGCCACAGTACTGGTATTGACTGTGGTGTAAATACTATATAGTTGCTTGACTTGCTTCTAGTATTGTATTTCTAACACTTATGTTAACATCTTGACCAGATATTATAGTTGCTTGACTTTCTTCCAGTATTGCTTCTAGTTTAAAACATTACATAATGCTTAAGAATTCTACCAACTGTCTGTGTGTAGTGTGTGATTTCATGTGGTTAGTTTAGTTTGTGTTTGTCAACTTCATGCGTTCATTTCTTTTATGTAATGCGTGAATTCTACTAACTGTCTGTGTGAAATGTGTGTAATGCTTGAGTTATTTTACTAACTGTCTGTGTGTAATGCTTGAGTTAATTTACTAACTGTCTGTGTCAATTTACTAACTGTCTATGTGTAATGCTTGAGTTATTTTTTAACTTCATGCGTTCATTTCTTTTATGATGAATTGATGTTGTTTGCTTATCGAATAACCGAATAGTCTACATGTGAATAGAAAGACATGGATATGAGCTTGGTCTGTTGTTTGAAGGGGGGAGTGCATTTAATAACAATGCTTCATTTAAGTATTATGTGTGTAATATATTTTTTAAGCAGCCTTGTCATCTCCATGTCATTAAGTGCACTATTAAATGTGCTGGTGGTAGGTGAAACTAATCGGTTGCCTGTTTTTTTATAGTGTTTATGCAGTCTGAAATGAACCGGCTGAGTGAACAAGTTCGTCTAGGCGAAGTGAACGATACTCCCGAAGAAATATATTCAAAGGTTGTTGATCCCCGTCGCTATGGGGCCAAGCGTCCTCGTAAGTCAAAAGCCGCTTCCGGCAGCTTCACCTTATACGAAAGAAATGAAACCCAACTTGCTGCTCTCAAAAAACAGCTGGACTTGGAAAAGAAGAAAAGGATTAAGTTGGAACGGAGAGAGCTTGATCTAAGAGAGTATATGAACGAGGCTTTGAAGAAGATGGGATTTCAACCTATGCCAGATTTTTTGGAAGATGATTCACTAGATGAGCATGAAGATGGAGCAGATTGAGGTGCTGATGATGATCATGATGTGCAGGCAGATTGAGGTGCTGATGAAAATCAAGAGAATGATTTGTATGCGGAGGATGCTGATGAAAATCAAGAGAAGGAGGATGCTGATGACAATCAAGACAAGGATTTGTATGTGGAGGATGAATCGGACTAACGTAGCTTGAAGACCCTTTTATTTTGGTGAACAATGGATGTGCGCAGTTTTTTTTTTTGAAGCAACAACCAGGTATAATGCTGACTTTTTTAACTTGCACAATATGATTTACATTGTATGTGCAGTCAACAAACAGGTATACTGCTGACTATTTTTTGGTATACATGTGGTGTACTCAGCAAGACTTATACTGCTGACTTTTTTTGGTGTACAAAGTATGTGCAGTATATGTTTTTTGTTCTTTTGGGAAGTGAAACTACACATTATGATGATACAAGAACCATCAACTTTGTATGTATTTTGGTTCTTGTTGGGTATGTGTATGAAACAATATATTGGGTTATGCTTTTTGGTGGGATACTCAAATGAAATATATATATTTCTAATTATCTAATCTTCTTAATTAGATGTTTTCATTTTAATTATATCAATCTTAGTTATAACTTTTTTTAATTGTAATTAGATTTTCGGATTATTTAAATAAAATGCACTTGATCGCTTAAAATTTTAACCAAGTAAAATCAGGTTTAGTTGTTCCATGTATCTTCCAACTAGGTAGTTTAATAGCTCCTAAGTCACAAGCTGCTTCTAGAGAGTAAAAAATTTTGTACCTCAAAAGCTTGAGCAACCAACTTCAGGCCAATCAAAATCATAAATCACTTTTACCGAGCAAAATTTTTGATCGCTTAAAACTTTAACCAAGCAACTCCATAAATAGTTGCTCCATGTATCTATCAACTAAGTAGTTTAATTGCTTTAGAATGATTGGTATATCTGAAGCGATTGATATGTTACTTGCTATATTGGTTGGTCTAGATGTTAAGCGATCAAAACTTTACTTGCTCTATGTTAGTTGGTCTGATGTTAAGCAATGAGTAAAGCACTCGCTTTAGGTAAGTTGGTTTACCACTAGAGCGATTGCATGGTCGCTCAAGGCTTTCGGCAACCAACGGAGCGAGTGCCACATTTAGTCGCTATAACGGTTATAGCGACTTAAAAGGGCTTTAAGCGACTTAAAACGACATGTTGCTTAAACCCGTTTTTCTTGTAGTGAGAAGTTCGGTTAACATTTTGATGTTTTTATTTTACAGGCAACTGTCTCACCTATGGTAGTTGCACAATTCACTGTCAGTGCAACTTAAGGGAATATAATCCAATTCTTTTGTGCTCGTTTGATACGTCGTACCAACGATCTTGTCATATCGATCTTGAGTTCGGGGAGGAGGATGGTGATATTGTTCTTTCAGTTATTGGCAGTGGTAGTTATGGTGTACACCTTACTGGTTATTATACCGGTAATGCTTCTTTTAACGGCCATCGACCTCATAGTTCCTATCAACTTCATTAAGTAGGAAATCAGGTGTTGTTCAATCCCCACCGTAAAGGTTTATATTCATATAAATGTAGTTGTATAATTGAGTTGGACGGGATAGATTTGACATTGGGGTCAGGCTGCCTGCCTGGATTCCGATAAAGACCTCATGGTAATTAATTCTCATTTAAATTTCAACTTATGGTACTGCAGTTGAGTTTTTCATCTTGTACATGCTTCATATTTCATGGTTTCGATAAATACTGATCTTTGAAAGGTACGGCCTAATGCTTTTCATTCTTAGATGTAATTGGAAAGAAAAAGCCTGAAGGAGAAAATGTTGCAAAAGATATTGCTGCTGGTGAAGGTCACAGTAAGGAAGGAAAGAACAAAATGGTGAAAAGATGAAAAGATTCAACGTTGGATATATCTTGAAGATGATTCTGATGATTTTTCTGTGTTGGTTATTTTGGGTGGGATGTCTTCGAAATTTGAATCATTTGAGGTTCAGCCAAAAGTTTGCACCCGTTGGATGTAGTGCTTCTAGTTATGAATCCGTTCTGTTTGGTTGCATTCTGTTTTGAAGTACACTCATTTTGCAAACGGGTCATTATTTTGTTTTTTCACTTTCTTGGAACTTTTTTGTAGTGTGCTTTGGTTGTCACAAAGCACACAGAATGGATAGAAGTTTTTGTTAATCACACGCCTGAACTCAGTTTGTCATTATTAGCTTTTACTTAAATCTGAATTATTTTATTTATTTTTGATGAATGGACAGTATCGGAATGTTACTTTACTTTTATTTATCCACATAAAAATCGTAGTAAGACCTTGCACTTTCTTTCTTTTAACCAAAATGCCTTTGTTTCCACCAGACCATGGCCAAATGTTGTTGACTGAGAAAATTTCATGGGACATATCCGGTAAGTCGGCAACTTCCCAAAGCAATCTGGGGTACCAATTTCCAGTTGGGTCCCTTGTATTGGATTAAATTTTGTCTGGTTAGTTAATAAATAAAGCCGAAAGAAGTATAATATGTCAGGAAGAAAAGGCTGTACGACATAATGGCACACTTCATAGAGTGTGAGAGTATCCATAACAGAACGAATATTTGTACTCGACAAGAGATATGATTTTCTAAGAAGTCTATTATTGGACTGCGATCCTTGATTTCTGAGGGTTTATAAGTCCAATTCAAAAATGATAAAAGAGATCATATATCCAATTTAAAAATCTCTTATCCTATCATTTTTGATAGTGTCAAGAGTAACTTCTTTTAATTGGTGTCGATGAATTTAGTTAGTTAAAGGGGAGTTAATTAAGATTTAGTGATTTGATTAGATTAATAAATTTAATTTATATTTAGTTTTTAAAAATCAAATTTTTTTTAACAGTCTACTGCTGGAAATTTATAGGCTCATAGTCGTAAACTATTTCTATGGCTGGCAATCAAGGTACGAGCTAGCCGTAAACAAACCTACGATTAGGAAATATTAATATCGGTTGGAAATTTTGTTTTCATTGCACATTGTACGACTAAAAAAATACTTGTACGACTAGAAATTTTATTTTTCAGATTAACATACGCTAGTAATTTTTCGCTTCCCAGCTGTAGTAAGTTGATAATATCTAACTTACGGCTGAGATTTTTTATTTTCTTATCTAACCTACTGCACATTCTACCACTAGAAAAATATTTGTAAGGCTAGGAATTTTGTTTTTCAGATTAACATACACTAGCAGTTTTTCGCTTCCCAGCTGTAATAAGTTGATAATATCTAACTTACGGCTGAGATTTCTTATTTTCCTAACCGTAAACCTATTTTATGACTTGGAATTGCTATTTTCCCAGTCGTAATAGCTGATTTACGGCTGGGAAAATAAGAACTCTCAGTCATAAACAATTTGAGAAACTAAATTTTAAACCTTAACTTCTCAGATTAACCTACGACTAGGAATTTTTCACTTCCCAGCCGTATTAAGTTGATAAAATCTAACTTACGCGGCTGAGATTTCTTATTTTTCCAAATGTAAGCCTATTTTACAACTTGAAATTGCTAGTTTTCCAACCGTAATATTTGATTTACGGTTGAAAAAATAACAACTGTCGGTCGTAAACAGTTTCAGAAACCCAATTTTAAACCATGACTTCATCGAATCTCACCTTTTAACCAATCAAAAGCAGAAATAAACAATGGGTTTTTCGATTGTTGCCCTATAACATTCATTTCTCGATGATTAATCGTCGTTGGGAAAGAAAAAAGAAGGAGAGAGGCGATGGAGAAGAAGAAGCGAAAGGGAAGGAGAAGAGATGGATTATAATGAAAGGGTATTTTTGAATTTTGGTATCGATTAGGTCCCCCCTATCCATATTTTAGACATTTTAATCCATTGCATCCCTCAAAAACCAAGGGCTGCAGCCCCAATAATAGGTTGCTTTTCAAAAGTATTTGGAACTTAGAATGGGGGGAAGCAAAACTAGCGACTTTATTCTACATAAGGAGAGGGGTATGTGGGGGGTGGGGGTGGGGTGGGGGGTGGGGGGAGAAAATAGTATCGCCACTTGGAAGCATTACAACAGTAAGATGGAAGTGAAATACGGAGTAGAAGTAAAAAAGTTACTTTAACATAAATCGAGACTTCTACCACTTGCGCAGGATAAAGACATGTGTCCAATGTACGAAATAATCTACGACCAAGTTCACAGTGAGTAGTTGGGCATTTAATGAATTTCAAAAAGGTCAGATCAACGGAAGATTCGGGTTGACTGGACAGGTGGACGAAGAGCATTCATTCGGTGTCAGTTCGAAAGTGATACCTTCCGTGAGGTCAATCATTGTTACTTCGCAGCGTTGGTCGAACGAAGGTCAAGTTCATATGAAGAGATGAAGAAGGACCAGATCTGAGCAAAGCTCCACTTCGGAAGACCAGCAAGCAAAGTGAGATGTAACCCACTATTTGCAATATTACTTATAAAAGGAGAATGAACCCATAAGAGTTGAGTTTTTGGTGGGTGAGAGAGAGTAATAGTCTGATATTGTATTTGTGAGTCAGAGTGTATATGAGAGCTCGTATCCTTCATCTAAAGATAGTGAAACCCTCTTGTAGACGTAGGTTTTAACATCGAACCACGTAAATTTTATTGTGTGTTGTCTTGAATTATTCTTGTTTATATATTTGGTAGATTAGAATTTTAGGGTGTAGTTGTAGGATAATACTCAACTATATTTTGGCACTAGGAACACAAAGCAAAATTTAAAAAGGATTTTTCCTACCTATTTAGCAAAAAATCAAATTTTTCATTTAAATTGTTAATTAATTTATCTTTGTATCTGTATAAGTATTTAGCTGTTTATTTTATCGAAATGCGAAAGAAAAAAAACAAATCATATAGTCTTATAGACAAGTTCACAGGAAATCTAAGATATAAAAATGGGTTTAAATCTTATACTTTGTTTAAAATCGGTTTTGTAACTAGGGTTTTCTTTGCACTAAGATTTTTTGAAAATTAATAGGAAGGAAACCATGAATCTTTTAGTTTTTGAAGGAAATAGATCTTCAAAAAAGCTAGATCTAAGTCTTCTTTGATTAAAAATAAAAAGAGATAAAAAAATACTTATTTACTAAAAATAGTATGAATAAAAAGAAAAAGAGAGAAAAAAATACTTATTTACTAAAAATAGTATGAAAATTTATACGGATATAAAATCCTTCTAAGAATGTTCTTTTCTCAGCAAGCAAAGTTTTCAACAATAAAGCCAGAAGACATAACAATTGGATCAAGGCTACAACTTTTTGCTTGTGTCAAGGTCTTTCATAAGGAGTTCATGATCCTTTTTCATATGTAGATCTACAATCGATTTTCATAGGGAACCCCCGTTAGTTGTTTTAACAATTCTTTTTTCATGATCTTTTTTCCGTTTAACAAGCATAAAACTATATTTTTTTCTTTTTTTTTTCCGTAAAATAAACCAATATTTGTTAAATTATTAGAAAATATCATAACAATTTTTTTAAAGCATATTCCTAACAATACCGGCCAACACACAAACATCTCAAAAGTCTTTTTATTTTAATAGAACATCTCTCAATAGTCATCATAAAAATCATCATTTATACTTGTCCATAGATGTTAATGGGGGTTCCGATTTACTTGAGGATACCAAAATCCATCGAAGACAAACCCCCAAGTAAATTAGCACCCCGTTAACAATGCTGAAAATTTTGTTTTCTTCATTTTCTTTGTATTACTAGCCACATGTTCAGGAATTGTATTCTTCATTATCTTTGACATTTTGAAATGGAAGTGTTACAGTAAAACTCCTCCGGCTTTGTATTCTGGATTCTCCTTTAGAAGTTTCTCTACTCCAGCCTGTGATTTTGTCTTCTTTCCACCTGGTGTTCTACGGTAGTCATCAAATCTAATGTAATTTCTTCTTATACTCACAAATCTTCTAAAAACAACCTGGAGATTTTGGAAGATTAGGCTTGTCAATAATAGCCTATGTTTTTCTAAATCTATGTTAGATTCATCTTTATGAGCCATATTATCTTTGCATCATAATCAAATGAGAGCGAGGCATTTTATGGTCGTTTTTGAGCTTTTGTTCAA
The DNA here is from genome assembly GCA_023531435.1 of Papaver californicum. Taxonomy (NCBI): domain Eukaryota; kingdom Viridiplantae; phylum Streptophyta; class Magnoliopsida; order Ranunculales; family Papaveraceae; genus Papaver; species Papaver californicum. Next base: position 4,044,387 of record JAJJMC010031210.1, on the reverse strand, counting down.
ACAACCCAAATGGATATATGGATGGATACAAGATATATTCAAAAACAAGTTAACTACCTCATCATTGGCGTCCTGGATGTGTTCACAATCAGTCTTTATTCTAAACATGAACATAACTGGCCTAATAAAGATGCCTTATACAGGGGCTTCCCATTCCAATAGAGGGGCTTCCCATGGTTGAAGGTTAACCCAAATATTGGATAAGGGATACCCTATGATAATAACAAATACCTATATTACCCTTTACTCTATATCCTAAACAAAAAACCTATTAAAATCTAAACAAGAAATTCTTCTTCTTCCCAACCGTAAATCTGCTTCTCTTCACCTCTCCTTCTCCCCATTTTCTTCTCCATCAAATTCATCGTCTTCGATTAATCGTCGATTCGAAAATTTATAATCGTCAATCAAACACTATAATAAAGATGACAAATTCTACTAAAGGTATAAAAGGTAGCAGTGATTTGAATCAAAATCAATCAAACAAAGAAAACCGAAATCATCAAGAAATTGAAGAACATACCGGTGGTAAAGGCAATCAAACTCCCCAACCACAACCAATGGTGTATATGAGGTATGATTCTACAATAACCCATGTTATTTTTCTCCTTTTTATGATTGTAATGTGTTAGAATGATTGATTTCAAAGAAAAAAAATTAGGTTTCCAGAAACATTTACGGTTGGGTTATGTTCAAATAACAACCGTAAATATAAGTTCTCAAGAACTTACGGTTGGGAATCCAACTGTAACTGGTTTTTTCTAAATTTTACGTTTGGGTTATTTCCAAACCCAAACCGTAAATCGGGATAAAGGAGATGAAGATGAAAGTTTACGGTTGGGTTCGATTCTGAACCCAACCGTAAACTATTTTGCAGTAAAACAAGAAATGTTATTTACGGTTGGGTTCGATTGTCAATTCCCAACCGTAAATTATCCTGGATACTTCAAAATTTTTTTGATGATTATTTATGGTTGGGTTCGATTGTCAATTCTCAACCGTAAATTCTTCTGGATAGTTCAATTTTTTTTTATGATTATTTACGGTTGGGTTCGATTATCAATTCTCAACCGTAAATTCTCCCGGATAGCTCAATTTTTGTTTTGGTGATTATTACGGTTGGGTTCGATTGTCAATTCCCAACCGTAAAATCTCCTGGGTAGTTCAACTTTTTATTGATGATTATTTACGGCTGGGTTTGAATGTCATTTACCAACGGTTGATGATTATTTACGGTTGGTTTTAAAGCCAAAACCAACCGTAAATCTGTTTACGGTTGTGTTTGATATGTGTAACCCAACCCTAAAGAATTCTGAATTTTCAAATTTTTGGTTATTTGTGTTGAATTGTTTGGAAATTATCTAACTTGTGCTTTCAATTTGTATTGATTGTATGTTGTAGGAATAAGGATAGGGCAAAACCCAAGAACAAGAGGGGTAATAATTTAACACCGATTGGTCACACTCCCACCCTCGCCACGAAATTCATTTAGGGGTAGATAATAGAGGTTTGAGAAAGAACGATAAGAAGAAGAAGAATTTTGAGGTAGGGGGTGGTAGCTCTAGACAAGAAGTACTACCTCAAGATGAATCCCATGTTTTCGAAGACTTCGAAGATCTACCGGTGGTGAGTGGAGGTGCGCTTGTGATTAGAGAACCACCACAAGAGGAAGAATGTGATGAAGAAGAGACGGACTGAGAACAATTTGTCGATCAAGGCAAAGGTAAAGAAATTATCGTTGCTTCGCCTCAACCTCAAGTGAAGAAAAGAAAGCCAAGGAAGAAACCTTCACCGAAAGGCAAGCATATTCCCAAAGGAAAAGACGTGTTGTTACCTAAGAAGAAGAATGGAAGATTTTGGGGTGAGGCCCCGGACAGGTCTGCAATATTATTTGGTTATCCACATTCATGGGCTGCCAAAGTTGCTGAGACTAGGGTATTAATCTAAAAACTTCTCTTGTTTTGTTAAATTTCCGTTTGTTTAACTTCAAGTTATAACTTGTTGGTACGATTTTGATTAAAAAAGATTGTTTTTATTCTTTCTAGGATCATACACATGCCGTGAAGAAATTGGTTCGTCAAAGGGCTCAACATTGTCCGTTAGCTGAAGAATGTAAATCCGTCTGTGTTCTCGTAAATGGTACAGGGTTAGCTCCCGGAATTACCAATTCTATGTTGGAATATGACAATGTTACCTGCACAGCTTTTAGGGAACGTTATTGACCTGAAACCGATACGTTTCATCTCCCATTCGGCGAGATGACAATAACGCCGGATGATGTCAAGTCAATTCTTGACTTACAAGTTGAAAGAAAATCCGTGTATGAAGATTTTGACAACAACATGTCTTGGAGTGATCTCTGTGTCCTTGTTAAAGACACACTTGGATGGGAGAAGACAGAAGCCGAGTTAGAGTTTAAATTGGCTGCTGGAGATAAACCGGGTGAAGTTCCGAAGAAAGGTATAAGTATGAACAAGAAGATCTTATTGCGTAGTATGAGGGAGAAGTTTGGAGGAACCCTGCAATTGGAAAAGGATGGGGTCGTCATAGATGAAACTAGAGCTATGCGTACATCCAGGGCGTATCTGCTATATATGCTTGCTACCAACTTCTTCGCTGCCAACTAATAGGGTCAACGCTCACTTTCTACAGTGGTTGAAGGATCTCCAGAAGACGCATGAGTATTCATGGGAACTTCCACCCTCGCTTACTACTTTCCAACCTTAGAAAAGCTTCAAGGGTTAGAGGTACTGAGATTGCCGGGAATACTGGTCTTCTTCAGGTAATTTATTGTTGGAATTTCAATGTTTAACTTCAATTTTTTTTTGCGCATTATCTTATATTAATATCTATTATCTTCATAGGCATGGGTCTATGATCACTTTCCGAGCCTGGCTCCTAAGACGAAGTGGAGCGGTGATTTTACTGGACCTAAAGGAAAGAAATTCATATTCACCGGTACTCAGTCAAAGCGTAAAGAAGTACAGATAGCAAAGAAGAGAAGTGAAATTGATGCTTTCACCGTAGAAGATGTGGTGTTTGATCCTTATGTGAAGATTGACATAGTTGATGATGGAGTAGTAGAAGATTTACGTCAATTCTCGGACGTGGCAGGCTACAACGGGCCTTTGTACCATCCGTTTGGGTTCGTGATGTGCAACCCTCGTCGAACTCTCCGTCAATATGGCTATGTCCAAACCAAGGTAACAATCGAAGCCTTTAAATTGTGTGTGAATGGCTCCATGATCGAAGGCCCAAGCATCGTGCTCAACTACATCCCAACGCTTTCGGTCGCGGTTTGGAACAACCACCATAAACCGGAATACCAAATCCAAAGGGAGGAGGTAAATCCATCTCCGGGCACAAAAGAGGTCGTAGAAGATTACTTGGATTGGTATCGTCATTTTGGTCATCCAAATGTGATTAATATTGATCCGAAATTTATGAGAATACTTCAAAGGGGTCAAGGAAACAACAAAGGAGATGGACTCAGTGATGTTTGGAAAAAGGCATATTTTAACTTGGTACGTAAATTACTTATGTTATTAATGTTTTTAAGATTTATTACTAAAGACTAAACCAATATTTGTTTTCATATGTGAATAGAAAAGGAAAGCACTTGCATTGGCAGAGTCTATGACTCCATGTATAAGTAGAGGTGATGTGATGATGGTTGAATAACAAAAGAACCTGCAACACAGAATGAGGAAGCTTCATGAATCAAACGAAGATGAGACGGTGCAAAGCTTAAACAGGAGTAGAGCCGATACAAGAGGTGCGAATACTAGCCAAAGAGAACCGTAACCTAGTGATGAAGACACACATGATGAAGCCGAGGATGTGCAAGGTGGTGCTCGTACTCGTGGCGGTCGTGTTGGTGCTCGTACTCGTGGAGGTCGTGTTGATGCTCGTACTCGTGGCGGTCGTGCTGGTCCTCGTGCTCGTTGTAGCACGAGCAAAAAAAGAGTTTGTCATGGTGATCGATATACCCCTCCTCATTCTCCTTAACTCTACGTTGATTCTAAAAATTACGTCAAACTTAGGGTTTTTTTTGTGGGTGGATTATAACTTCTTGCGACAATATTCATATCTCAATTTAGTTAGAATGTATGAGAAAGTTTTTATCTTAAATTTTTCTAGCTAAATTTCATGTTTTATTTACAAAAATTTCACTTTAGAAACCAAGCAAAGGAGAAATCAACTTAAAAAACAAAACAACTGATTATTTACGGTTGGGTCCGCAAGTCCATACCTAACCCTAAAACAGCCAGAACCATATTTCCTAAAGTTACGGTTGGTTTTTGAATCAAAACTCAACCGTAAATATTCCTGGACCCTTTTACAGTTGGGTTCGATTACAATTGCCAACCGTAAATTATCCAGGATAGTTTAAATTTTTTGTTTTGAAGATCATTTACGGTTGGGTTCTATTGTCAATTCCCAACCGTAAATTCTCTTGGGTAATTCAATTTTTTTTTGATGGTTATTTACAGTTGGGTTCAATTGTCAATTCCCAACCGTAAATTCTCCTGTGTAGTTGAACTTGTTTTGTGTTGATTCTTTACGGTTGGGTTTTTGTTTGTTTGAATGACCCTATTTACTTTAAATCTAGTAAAATTGAATGAATAAGTTTAAAAATTCAATTTTTAAACCCAAATTTGGAGTGAAAGGAAATACAAAAAATAAGGGTCAAAGAACATTTACGATTGAGTTGGACTCAAAAACCCAACCGTAAAACTGTAGGGAAAAAAATGACAGATTTACGGTTGGGAATCAAAAATCGAATCCAACCGTAACTGGTGCAACAAATACCCATGCACATAATGCATTACAGTTGGGTCCTATGCTAAAACCCAACCCTAAACTGTTACGATTGATTGTTCCGCCATGAAAATACGATTACGGTTAAATTAGGATGAACACCTAACCGTAATTGTTAGTTACGGTTGGGTACGATGCTGAAAACCCAACCGTATAACTGTTACGATTTGGTTTTCCGCCATGAAAGTACAATTACGGTTTGGTTAGGATGAACACCTAATCGTAAATGTTGTCTACGGTTTGGTTCGACAAGAAAACCCAACCGTAATGTTTCCTGATTCATAAAAAAATCATATTTTTTTACGTAATTCAATTTAAACCATAAAAAGACCAAGAGTTTAAGTTAGAGGTATCCTAGATACACCGCCGTTGTAGACACTCCATAACGCAACTCACAAATAAACTTAAAAAACTAGCCCCAGCAAATCCCGAAGGTAGAAATATGCTCCTTCAAAGGGCATTTTCAGCATGGATTTTGTTTAATTTGTAACCTTTTTTTAAGAAACTAGTTGTTACGAATCGCGTCACTACACAATTGTTAAGTTTTGTTGTTGTGGTGTTTCTAGAAAAATTCCTTTTCTCTCCGTTAATGAAAATGTTTGCAGAAAAATTCCATTGTACTCTGTTCATAAAATGCTAAAAGTCGCGTTACGAAGCCAAAATGCGACTAATTAATCGTATAAGTCGTCTGACTTTAGGTATAGAAAGAGACATTCGTGATCCAGCGAGTTAAAATCGTCGACGACTCACTATCTAAAACAAGTTCACGGTTTTAACTGAGATGGATAAAATCACAAAGGCAGTACCATATTTATTAGGGCAGGTATTAATCCACATAAAATAATATAATCCTGATAATTAGGTCTTTAGATTGATACCAGCCCTAATAAAACTGACACCCGTCTTTAGCAATTTTTGATAAAGTTATTCTTTCAATCAGATATATTTTTTTAACAAAAATGCTTTTCACACACTGGATTTAACCCTAAAAACTTATCCCGTCCTGGTGTAATATAGGTACTGGTCTATGGTATTTAGTCCAGGATCCACCGTATACCCAGAGAGTTCACCAGACCTAGATACATACCAAGGGTGTAAAAAGGAGAGGTATAAATCCGATGTATGCATAGGAGCTTCGGTTTTTGACACACCGAAACTATATCCAAGCGGCCTAGCCTAACCTAGTCTAACTTTGCACTTAAACATTGTCCCTTGGTAGGGTTTAAGACAGGAATAGCTGTAAACTTCTTCTACGGTATAAACTGATATTCTAGTCTACTTTACTCTTTCAAATAGTTGTGTCCCGTAGCAGAAGTTAATGGCTTCTTGGGGTTAGTTTTTTTTATCTCAGAATGTTTTACTCTCTCTCTTATTTCAGAATTTTCATATCCTTAATTTCTAGTAAAATTTTTAAACCCATGATGTAAATAATCTCATTTTTGGATTATTATTACTTTCTTTAATAATCTTTTATTTGTTATTTTACCAGGAATTGAATTAGTGTCGGAAAAACCTTACACCCTTGTCTTTGATAAATCCCGAGGAAGATTACGCATTTCCAAGGTTTGTTCTTTAGATTCCTGTGCAATACCCAAATCATATGGAAACCTTAATAAGATTGGATGGATTAATTTGATGCTAATGGTTGCAGGCAACATTAGGTATAGATGATCTTTCAGAGTAGAGGAGTGTTGTTCAGTGTAAAGTAGGAGATAAGCGTCCAATTCTTTTGTGCTAGTTGAGGCCTCGTATTAAAGAATCGTGTTCGATTGATATTGAATTGAAGGAGGATGAGGATGTTGTTTTTGAAGTTGTTGGTCCTGCCACGACTAGTGTGCATCTTGCTGGTTTTTATCTTGCCAATATTCATTATGGAGAAAGGTAAGAAATTTCCAGATTTTGCGGTTGTATCGATTATAACCTAAAGTATGTATAGTTTCAAAACAACTAAAATAAGTAAAGATGAACTTCTTTCAATAGTGTGTTTATTTAGCAAGCGAAATCCTAGGAGAGGTATCGTTTTTGGCAGCAATTTGTTAGTTTAGACACTTGTTGTGTTTGTTTCTATCTTGGTACTGAGTATGTATGTGGTTTTCCGAGGTCTATTAGTGACCTATGGTGTCTGCCAATGCATAGTTGGGAGGTGGTGCTCTATAGGTACTGGATACTCACGCATGGATTTATGTGGCCTTGGAAACAAGTCCCTCTCCGACCCCCTAAAAATTTGATATCTCAGCACAGATTCATGTCAGGAGATATTTAGGAAAGTGGATGTATGAATCATATTTGTCTTTATACGTTGATAATTAGTAGAATTGTTGTTTCGAAAGAAAAGAGAAAAGGAAAGAAATGTCATTACTATTGTTAAAATCTTTTCTTGTTGCTAATTATATATGCTGGCAGTGATCAATGCGAGTAAAACAATATGAAAAAGACTGTAGACAATGGAGCTGAAGTAATTGGACGTGTAAGAAAATTTTCTAACGGTTTGGTTATTGAAGACTTAGAAATGAACCCAGAACGTATCAGCATAATGGCTACGCCTGGATCTACGGTACATCTCCCTCTCTATCTCTATCCATGTATATATTTAAGCTTAATAACTTTTCAGTTGTCTGTATTTGTAGTCCGTATTTGTTACAATGGAATGCTTTCAACTCTAAGTCTCGATTGAATTCATAACCTTGTCTGTCTGCAGGTGTTGATATCTTATGTTGGACAATTGAAATGCAATGGCTTAGTTTTTGAATCAAGTTTCTCCAAGCCACCCTTTTTGTTCAAATTAGGTATTTATCTATTGCACCCAATTCAAACTTCACATATGATGCTGTATGCTCTTTATGTTAACTCTTAATCTATCCATATTTCGGGTTTCAGGGGCAGGAGAAGTTATCAAGGGTTGGGATATTGGGATAAACAGTAATTGGCAGAACAAGATTTCTTACTTCAACTAATTGTTATTTAGTTGATGAAAAAAAGATAAATATTCCCTTAATTGTCTCTGTTTAACTATCAGGTACGCGCATTGGTGACAAAAGAAGGCTCACAATACCACCATCTTTGGCGTATGTATTGCTATTTCGACTCTTACATTTCAAAATCACAGACCAAAACTATGCGAAATTGTCATCATTGTCTTTTTACGGGAACCAGAACATGTCCCTTTTCTTTTCTTTTCTCATGTATGTTTATGTTCATGTTTTCATTTCAGGTATGGATCTAAAGGACGTGAAAATGTACCACAAGACTCATGGGTTGTTTTTGATATTGAGATGCATAAAATTCTATTTTAATCAGAGATTGGTTTATGGTCTACTGCTTACCGTGTAAGTAATATAACTATTACTAAGTTATTCTGTTGAATAGTTTCCACGGCTTGAATTTGAAGTAGCAATATTGTTAATACTTATTCGCAAAGAACAGCTTGTGCAATCTTGTTGCATTTTCATAGAAACTGTAGTTTTAGATTTGTGAGCTCTGCTTTTTATGATCCTAAAAGGTTATATACTAACTATATTCGACTATGGAATGATTAAGCCCAGTAAAGCTTTTAAATTTGCTTCATTATGTAATCTTGGAGTCGATGGAATTGAATCAACACTGCGTTATCTTCTGAGTTAGCTTTTAAATTTTCCTCTTAATGATTGAGCTCAATGTATCAACAGTAGAATATCTCCAATGAAGATTTATGTTATCAATTCCTACGGTATTAGGATTCTGGTGTGTATATAGTGCCCATGTGAGTTGGGCATTTCTGGCCCAATGGTCATGTTAGGATAATGCATGCCCGCATTCGACTCTTTGAACGAGCACATATGAGCATTTCTGTCAAGCATTCGAATGGTAAAGCCACCACGTGCTAAACCTTATGCAAATTAATTTATCCATGGCCAAAAGTTTTCGCAGAAGCATTTATAGCGAAGAAGTTTCTGCAGAAGCATTCTAACCCAAATAACAATGAATTTTTATTTTTTTTGTGAATACTTCCAAATATCAATGTAGTCATTTGAACTTCAAATTTGTGAATACATGATGAGATTATAGCCAAGTAACAAGTGAATCTATCAATGGCTCCAAAATAAAAAACAGTTGGAGAATGAGGAAACGAACAAGATAAAATCTCCACTTTTTTGGTCGACAGAATGTACTTCTCCCTTCATCACATAAATAGTGCATATGAGTCGGCAAACTACCTTGAAAGACGAGATTAGCCGGTAAACAACCTCATTCCACTCCTTCACGAACTTGTTTAACCAATGCCACAAACATAGCCAACTCTATGGTCAAACAAAGAACAGACCAGGCGACAATTTGACACCAGATATTCGGAGGTGTGGAAAGAGCAGCAGTGAAAACAGAAACAAGCATCAAATACCGACGATTGTTCGTAAAGCTTTCCACAGAAAGAGCCTTTTGTTCTAGCAAAGAGATCAAAAGGACAGGCACTTGGGAACAGATGGACGAAATCAATGAAATACGAAGAGTCAACATATCATAGTCATAGATCTTAGGTTGTAACTTGATCATGAGCAAATTGGTTGATGTTGCACCCATGGAGTATACAAAATGCCAAATATTCGGAGCTACATAAGAAAAAGTAAGGCACAGCAAGAAAACGAACGAATAACCACTTAAACAAAAGACCGTACTGTATTTCATCCTTTGTTCTTCATAACAGCTGGGTATCAAAAAACTCCACAACTGATAACTAAGCAATGGAAATGCAAAATAAACACAGGCTATCGAAGCCGTTGCAAGGTTTGTCGACAAGGCCTCCGTTAGTTGAATACAAACAAAATGCGAATCCGAATTCAAAGTCAGAAATGGTTTAGCTATTAGGAAAATGAGTTCTTCTGAAAACTAGTAACACGTAAACCATGTCATACCAGGACAAAGGATGTCCACATGAAACGGATTCGAACTTCTCCTAAAATCGTTTCCAGAGGTGAATTTTTGGATCTTTCTTTATCAAATCCCTCTCTTTATCAGTGTTTTTCTCATAATCATCAACTCTATCGGGTTTATACATGAAATGTCTTGAATTACTCAACGTAGTATGCCTCAGCCAAGTCAGCCGAGTTACTCGCGAGTAACTCAGGTATCAGCCTTAAGCCGATACGATTCTCAAAAACTTGGCCGAGCCGAATACTTCCTATTTGCTTGCCGAGTATGTCATGACTCAGTCCGAGTCACGAGTCCTGTCGAGTCACGAACAATGTGGCCAATCTCGGCCGTTACGGCCGAGATAACGACGCTTTTCGCGGTATCGCCTCAAGACCTTGATGATTTCCGAGATTTCGCCGAACGATATTTGAACGCGAATATCGGCCGACTCGCCCGTATCTCGGCCGAGACGAGTCACCGAATCTAGGATAAAATGGGTATTTACTCTAGGGTTCTTAAGAAAAGCAAGAACAGGTGGTCTGATTCAAGACCAAATTGCAGTTGAAGGAAGAAGATAAAGCTTGTTCTTGAGCTGAGATTGAAGAAGAAAAAACATGGGGAGAAGGTGAAACTTTAAAGCAAGAAAACTTGGTTTCTGTTTGATTTATCTGGGTTTGTTGATACAAAGTCAGAAATTAGGTTTAAATTGGGGTTTTGATGCGAACTGAATTAGGAGCTCGTCTATGACTTGCGATGAACAAGAATTTTGGGTTTATTGATTTTGGGAAATCAGTTGTCGCTGCCATGGATTTGGTTTAGATGTTTGTGGTAGTTTGACTTGTGATGGGTTCTGTTGAATTTAATTGAAGAGCAAAAACATGGGTTTCTGTAGGAATTGAAATTGGAAACTGAGTCTGGGTTCAGAATTGTATGAGTTTTTGGTTATGTTCTCGATAGAGAAGAGAAGAAATTGCAGTTGAAATAGGAGAGGGATAGAAGATGAAGAATAGCTATATTGCCGCTGTAACTAAAGAAGATGAGTTTGTGTTCGTTTGAGCTGAGATAAACAAAATGAGAGGTTAACAAGAATTCAGTGAGAACATTGGGTTTGGTCTGTACTGATGGATTAGCTGTGAACGAGAATGAGGTTCTGAGTTTGAATTGAGACAACAAGAAGAAAAAGGAGGTGGTGTTGTTACTAAGTCCGTGAATTGAATGCTAAATGGGTTTGATTTGAAATTTTAAATGGCGTGTGTTTGTATCGAATGTTAGAATAATGCTCTGCAGGGAAGGAGTTAGAACTGGGTGATAAAATCACCAACAATTTATATCCATAATCAGCAACAGAACTGCACAGAACATGTTCTCAGAATTGCCTGAATGACCATTTCTTGAACCAAGTCTTCAAGTTAGTTTGCCATGGGACTATGCGCATACAACGTTGGACAGTTGTTTTTTGTTTCCAAAGCTTTGGTTTCTACCGGATTACAACTAAATTTGAATTGGAAACCTTGTTTAAATTCTAACTTCTAAAATATTCAAATCAATTACAGCATGATATAGAAAAATAATTGTAATGATTGGATACTTTACAAAGAAAATGCATGAGTTTCAATTTACTACTTGAATCATGCATGGTCGACATTCACAAAGCAAAATTAGTGTTGTATTCATGACAAATTAACCATCAAAATACATAATTAAAGGAAAATATCAAGAACGCTACACCTCATATGAATCCTTCCTGGTACTAATAGCACTAAAAATAAAAATCACGTGAAATTTTAACAATGATTTCAGTGTCTCACAGTGTTGCATTCTGAAATTGATATCACCAAAATCTCGACCAATCACAAAGTGCAGAGATGAAGTCAAATTCACTTAAATGATATATATCAAGAAAATAGTTTGTTTTCCTTAATTATGGAGTTTTGGTTTATTTTAATTCAACAATAACTTCATCTTTACCAACTAAATGTTGTCAACTCCTAAAGTTATTGTTGAATTAAGACGTGACCCAAATTACAAAAAATAGGAAAGCTCAATAGAGACATAGCAGTCGTCAATCAAAACATTCCTGATCTTCTGGTTGTGTTGGCGAGAAGCTGCAAAACAAACCCAATTGATGTCACAAATTCCTGATAGCTCATCCCAAGATTACCACTATTTTTATTCCAGCAACATAATAGTTCAGAATGAATTTAAAAAGTTGGATTAAAATCAAAATTGAGTTGGTTGCACCCTTTTTAGGCTTTTCCAATTCTTCGTTTTCCGAATCGTTGTCCTTACCTTTGCTTTCAGATTGCTCAGGGACCTCATCCTCAGACGCATCAGGAACTCTATTCATATATTCCTTGTCTTCCTCGTCAGATTCATTTTCCGAATCATTTGACTTCTTCTTTTCTTCATCTTTAGCAGAATCATCAGTCTTTCTTCTTTTCTGTAGAGTATATAACAGTAAACTAAAAGGAAGATACCAACCACAAATGCTAACCTTTAGTCCTTTACTCATCGTATAACAAATTTTAAAATACTTGAAAAAAATTAATATAAAACGACCATTTTATAACATTAAAAGTTACCCTGGTATATATATAAACAGTGCTTCTATTAATGTGAATATAACTTTAAATATAAAACCCCCATATGGGTTTTACACTTTCACTGAGAAAGATAAGTTATCCTTGGCGAGCACTTTGCAGTTGTGCCTCCGGATGTTGACTCAACTTTCGAGTTCGAGATCCTCATCCGCTTTGAACTTGATTGGTAATTTGCAGGAAACATAATCATACATTAGATACCAGGCTTATTAAAGCAATGCAACGGAATTATGTACTAATCAGGCATACAAACCTGGTCAGTCTCTGCTAAAAAGATATCAGTCGTAGCATGAGGAGCATCGAAAACATATAGTAGTTGTGCGATAATGTCCTTCTCCATGCCAAGGTATCATTAGCATACCAGTTGAAATTAAAGGCCCTGCCTTATGCAATGGATGGCTAGGCTTATTTAAATTCCCCTGGACTATCACAAACACCAATCCGTGTTACTTAATGGTCATAAAGGTTTATGCATCTTCATTAAAATCATCACAAAACCAATATGTGCAGTGGTGAAAAAAAAAACCTTTCTGGATGTATCCCTGGTAACACGTATATCAAGCACGCCATAAAACTCTAACAGTTTCTCTTTAACATACTTGTCAATTTTTTCTTTGATCTTATTTTTGTTCTTTTCCTGCAATAAGCGGAAGTAGTTCTTAGAAAAGCTAGAGGAGGTGCGTTTTATATTTCATGTCAATCCTTACAGCATCATCATATAAACCAAATCACAAAACGGAATAGACTCTATAAATAGACAACATACTCACGTACCGCTCTGTGAAAAAGAAATCCAAAAGGAATCAAGCAAGAAATTATAATCATTAGCGTGAATATTTATTTTTACGTCATTCTCATGCCATGCAAAGCCAGAAAACTAGGATAGGTTTCTCTGGAATGCCTGAAAATATAGGATAAAAAGTCAACTTCATATACATTTGGTGTATTTCCAATCCACAATAGAAGTCCAAACTTAGAAGTTAGAACCCCAAAAAGAAAGTTATCTTAAGTTGCATAAAACCAAACTTTGAAGTAGAAACTCATATATTGCATAAGCCCAGAAGTAATACCCTAGAAAAAACAGAAGTTCGGCAAAGTTTACATATCAAAGCTCAAAATCATATTGCAAATAATGATTGAAATTTAAAGATGTTGATATATTTAACTACAGAACAATCCATGAAATCAGCTATTTATGTAGATGTTTGTGGGTAAAAACGATTTGAGGGTAAAAGTAGAAATGGTGAAGAAGGGTAATGCTAGTCAGATCAATGAGAGATCAAGATATGCCAGTCGAAGCAAGTCACTCGATTAAACACCAAATCACTTAAACATCAAATATTTGTACTGTATAAGTACTGTTAAGATTCGAGAGATCAATCTGTACGAAATCAGCCTAAATCAAGAAATGACTGTTCCAGTTTCGTTTCAGTCACAAAGGAAGGAAAAGGGTTGATCTATAGGGAGGGAATCAGAGAGAGTATTGAGATCAATGGAATTGAATGCCAGTGATGGTTGTATGTGTTTCAACTGCTATAAAAGACTTATGATACCTTTGTGATCCTTTGAGTTCTTATGAAAATGAAACTCTTGTCCTTTGTCGATAGGTTGAAGAGCCTTTTTATAGCATTGGAAGTTAACACATTGATCTTGTAAGTGGTGGAAAATGTAGAGGAGTGGAAGAGTAGAGAAGTGGAGATCGTGTGTTGATAACCAATTCCATTGTGTTAGTGGGACATGACAGTTGTGCGACCACTATCCCCTTCACTCCTTCAACTGCCGACATAAATTTTTAATTTTTCGTCGTGGGTGTATAATTACACCACACGTGCTGTAGGCCTCCACACCAAAACCCTAGTGAATACCCCCCTCAGGTGACATAATTGATATCTCGAGCATGCTTGAGTCTACTTTGTAGACGATTGGTCAGTCGTTGACCTAGATAGAATGTCAGTCTTAGCATATTGATGAGTCTATCATGTTGACTCATTGATAGACGAAGCACTAGTTGTGTGCTGAGACAAGCAGTGATGCTTAATAGATCGTGGACGTAGATATTCTGATCAACATTGACGTTGATAATTGTAGTATGTAATTGTGTCAGCTGATGCAACAATAGTACTCGAATGATCTCGTTGAATTGATGAACATAGGTCTAATGAGATTAATGGATCTATCAAAGACGTATGTATTGACATGAACATATGAGCATTGAGTCGTTTAAACATCAATTTTTTCGAGGCTCAAGTCGCGTGAACGCTAGGTCATGCGAGCACCAAGTCGAGTGAGTGCTAGCAATCTGTAAGATATTCAGTTTCTTCAGAGTAAAACAAAATTGAGGTTATTTTAAATACTGGTAGCGGGACCAATTGAATTAAACCTTAATATGGCAGATGAATCATGGTAGATGAACCATGCCAGATGAACAATGGTAGATGAGTAACTAGTGGACAGACTAACTAGAGAAGAGGGAGAATCCCAGAGAAGGAGGACCGACCAAGGTGGTGGGACCGGTCAAAGGTAGGTCCAATCATGGATTAAGCACGAATTTGGTAGTCAGCTGGACTATGCTTCACTTACCATGTCGTCTCTATATAGATCTGCAGAGCTATGTGTTTGAAGCAAGAGAGATTAGGCTTTGGTAGAAAGAGTATAAGAGTTTCAGTGAAAATAGGAAACCATAAAATAAAATAAAATAATAAAGTTCTTTGGATAAAATATGGGAGTGGGGACCGACCAAGGGAGGCCGGCCGGTTGGTGCTGTTCCCAGAATCTTCCTATTTTTCTTATTATTTTATTTTTTTCTCTTATTTGCTCTTTAAATCTATGCTCTTCAAGCTATGCTCTTCGAGCTATGCTTTGAAGAACATTATTATTATTTACACCCGTGGGTGTTAGTTTTTATAAAAATTTCAAACATGACGTCCTTCAGTAAAAACACTGTGGATTCCTTATATGATGTCCGATTTTGATGATCAGACTCAATTCGGAATCCTGAAATCTATGGATACATCCCTACTTGAAAGAATTTAGGTTTTGAGTTCGTTTAGGTCGTCAAAAGGAGCAAATAGTAACCCTCCAGATGAAATTCTGACAGTTTCAGATTGTAGTTCGTCTAGGGTTTGAATCATATCTCCTAGACCGTTATTCAGAATGAGATGCCCTTTTAGTATGTCATAATAGATATGTATGGAAATATATGTTGTTTAGAACAATTTGACCCATTCCACACCTATTGTCACGTTTTTTGCAAGGTGATATGATGATGTGTCAGAAACCAATAATAAGGTTCCGTTGTATTTCAACCAACATTGGGACTTTTAATACTATCAACATTGATAATATGTTATTCAAGATCGACTAATAATTATCAGAGCTTTGGTTTTTACATTTGGCGTGACAGTGACTTACGAACATGCGGTGTTTCGTCCTAGTGCATCCGTGTACAGCTTGTTATGCGTTATGATCAATCAATGCTACTCAATTCATAGTTTGAATGTTGATGTAAAGTCACTCTAAATATTCAACCATGGAATATAAAGAGGAATTAAGTTGCTCTATACTAGTAGACAATCTATCTAGGAGAATGACATCCAATCAGGAACAAAAGAGTGTTCTGGATGTTTATTATGAATAGTCAGAAACCATCTGTGGACGAACTACTATCAACACCAGTGATATTATAAGGACAATGTTGCTATATACTAGTGTGCAACACATTTAGGATCTGCCCATGGTAAGCATTCGATATTTCAATTCTCTTTCGGAATATGAAATTTATGCTAAGTCAATAGCATATACAATATTATTTTTTTGATTCTACTACTAGGTAGAGATGATTTTACTATTTTATCCTTTGTTAAAAAATCCACCATTTACAGTAGGATGAATTCCTTAGTAATAATCTCCAGTTTTTGAACAACATAACAAAATCCAGCTTCTATTATACCATGTTTAATAATTTCAACTTGAGAATGAAATGATCTGATGAAAACTCCCACTAATGACTTGTATAGTTAAAGTCTTCCTCAACTATAAAATATGGAAGAAAACAAATCGCGCTACATAACATTTTGATTTATGAACACCATCTTTGCACTCTGTAATATTATATACACTTATGCGCATACGTAGAATATTAAGATGAAACGCACAAATATTTCTAAACCCATGAGATGGATAAGAGACATAACCTGTGCTTCCATTTGAAACCATACACAATAGACAATAAGCATGGGGGTATGATAAAAAATTAAAGCTTAAAGTTTTATAAAGTATTGTTATTACCTCATTAATTCTTAACACCTTGACAACTTCACCAACACCTATAAATGCAGTAACTTGGAAATGGTCAGAGTTTAAAGTACAAACGCGATAAACTGAAGTCTGATAAATAAAATTCAATAATTTATTGTCTGGTGCTCTTAAGCTTTCAGGGTATAGGCTTAGGAAAGATCCACAATATGGTAATACTCTGACTATAACAACAAATATATACTGATACTACTGACCTGAAATTCTACACGTAATAAAAACTCTGCATGATATAACAACATTTGATGAGGAAGATTTAACAAATCCTAAACCCTTTTAATCAAACACATGATCAGTAAATCTAACTCGAAAGTAGTGACAATTTTCAATATTGATAAACTAACTGCAATGAATAGATCGACACTAATTCGAAATGATAAACATAAACAATGATGAATAGATAAACTTACGTATTACATGACACAAGATTAAAGGATGAAATTTCAGACATAACGAATATTTGAAATTTCAGATCAGAGAAATAATGAGAATAGTAGCACTAAATGGAGTGTTGGCTACAAATTAACAACAAATTCCTGGTTAAAAAAAAACAACAGTTAATTGTAAATTTATATTCCCCATTTCAATTGAAATAAAATATCAAAAAATTATAAATTTTCTCACAAATGATAATTGATGATACATTGATGATACATTGATGAATATCCTTAAATTGAAATCTAGGGTTTTTCTTTTCCTTCTTTTGGTTTGATGAATATCAGACAAAATCAGAAAATGAATCATATCAAGAATCAGGCACAACAATAAAAATTATTGAGTTGAGATATCATTGTTGACTCACTGCATCTACGACAACAACAAAAATCAGGCACAAATGGCAAAATTGCTAAACACAAAAACAAAGGGAAAATTACCAGTTAAAGAAGAAAGGATCTAACCCTTTGTAGCCCATGCTGGAATCAATTAATTCACACTGAAAAGGGCATCAAAAATCAAGAAATGTCATATGGATTATGATGAAAACACGGATATGCATCACACATTTTTATGAACATGTAATTCTTAATTCTCTATTTATGAAATGTTTCTAAAACTTAATTGTGAATTTAAGAAAGATCATAGAAATGATGCATCACAATAGAAATAAGATGTATCAATTCAATTTGAACTGATAGAAAAAGACAACCAATGTAAGTGGAAATTTAGAGAGAGTAAAGAACAAACCTGAAATTTAAAAGAATAAACTGGTTTGTATGACCTAGCTATCCAGATATGGAAATCTCATCTCCGTTATGTGAATGTGATTTTATCTACCGATAAGGAGAATAAAGAAACCCTTTCCATGCATTCATTGCAATGAAAATGAAGGCTACAGAAAAGGGGAAGTTTTGATTTGAAGCATCCATTACGAGATGTTTTAAGGGTTTCAAGGATACTCGATAACTTGATGATCATCAAAGCACTCATGTGTGGCTATTGAATGAATCGTCTAGTCTTATGTTGAATTACGACCGTGTTTTTATATGTCCAAAATGTAGATCTTCGTCCATTTGTGAACACAAAGAATTGTCTAGTTTTATTTTCAATCTGGACCGTCCTTTATATCCTCGAAAGGTAGAGCACTGTCAGATGATAAAAACACCATTATGTATTATGTATCTAATGTTCAATCTTGGACGTCCTTTATATATCCAAACTGTGAATGACTGTCGATTGGAAAAAACATCATTGTCCCTTATAATATAGATTTGTACTTTACAATGTATCTTCTCTTTAATTCTTCTCTTTAATTCTTCTTACTGTTGTCAGTTATTAGTTAGGTTCATTAATGTGTTCTGAACTTGATTGTTAAGTTTACTAATTAGTGTAACTTGATTGTATATAAGCTATTTAATGCCTTTTACGTGTATGAATGGCTAATGTAATAAAGTTATCATTTAACAGGTGAATCCTTCTAATGCTTCAACTTATCAACTGATGGACGTGATATAGCTTGGGAATGGGATGAATATTTTGTTCGTAAACTAAGGCGCGTCAAATGTAAGTTGTACAGTCATGTAATAGGTGGTGGGATTAATAAATTTAAGGATCATAATATACAGAAAAAAGGTCAAATGAAAAGTTGTCCCAAGGATACACCAGAAATGATGAAGAAAGTTACGGGAAACAAGAAAGAAAAGAGTGAGAAACGAGCTAATAAGGAGAGAATTGATAGAATGTATGAGGATATGGAAGTAATTGTGGAACAAACTGATGATGAAGTGGTGGCAGTGGAGTCTGTGGAGACCAAAAAGAAGAAACTGAAAATTAGTGATGTTAGATGTGCTCTTGATTTGCTAATAAAATCAAACCCTCAAACCCTCAAAAAGCAAAAACAAAAATCAATAAATGAATTCTATCTAGCAAAAGTAAAGCTGGAATTGGAAGCTTGGGATGCAATTGGAGCATGGAAAACTGAAGCCGAGATACCATTCAATGCCTTTCGGTGCCCGTCGTTTAAAGAAATGGTTTACAAAATTAGAGAATATGGAAGAGCAATGATGACACCGTCGTATCGTCAGCTGAGAACCAACATATTCTACAATCAGTTGAATGAAAGAAAAAAGTTTGTAAAGTCATTTAGGGAACATTAAACGAGATTTGGATGTACTATAATGTCTGATGGTTGGAACGATCGAAAAGAAAGACAAATTGTGAACTTCTTAGTGAACTGTCTGAAAGAGACTGTTTTCCTGAAGTCTATTGACACTTCAGGAATAACCAAGGATGCCAAATACATCATCAAACTCTGCAACAAGGTGATTGCCGATGTAAGAATAAAAAATATTATTCAAGTAAGTTAACAATTTATTTTGTAAAGTCATGATTCATTTATTAGTTGATTACATCCTTTATTATTAATTAGTATCTAATGAGTTCTTTTTTTTCTTCATAATAGTTCGTATCTGATAAAGGTTCAAACTTTAAAGTTGCTGGTAAAGCTTTGATGAAAGAACACCCCATGTTATTTTGGACTCCATGTGCTGCTTATTGTAATAATATAGTGGTGAAAGATCTTAGTGAGCATATTCCACAGATTGTTAAAGCTATTGGCAGGGCCAAGTCATTTGTTTCTTACATATACAATCATGGAGCAGTATTGACAATGTTTAGAGAATTGACGAAGAACAGTGAATTGCATAAATCAACTGAGAATCGATTTGCAACACAATTTTATACATTGAGTAGTCTTTTGAAGTACAAATACGCCTTGCAAGTGCTATTAGTTCAAGAAAAATGAATGAAGTCTAGTTATGAGAGGAAACCAGATGCTCAAAGAATGATAACAATAGTTTCGAACAATGAATTTTGGAAGAATGTTACATTTTCTTGCTAAGTGTTGTCTCCACTAGTAGAGGTTGTGAGGATGGTTGATACTGAAAGAAAACCTTTTATAAGCTATATTTATGAAGCTGTGTTTAGATGTAGGATAAAATGCAACAAAACTTGAAGGGAATTAAATACAGTGATCAAACATCAAAGAATTATTTTAACATTTTAAGAAAAAATGGGAAAAAAAGATTCGTCAACCCTTGCATTGTGCTGGTTTCTAACTAAACCCAAGGTTTTGCTATAAAATCCCTGCCGAGAAAATGGACAGTGATCCAATGTACCGAGATGTGAAGAAAAGACTTTACAAGTCTATGGATCGTATTATAACTGATCCTAAAGATTATAATCAGGCAATGCTCGACTTGAGATCTTACACAGATGCTGAAGGGTTACTAGGAAGACCTTCAGCTGTGAGGACCAGAGATACGATAAGACCTCGTAAGTCAATACAAAATTTTATCTCTTAAGTCTAACTTGTTTAATATTTTCAAACAGAATCTTAAGTCTAACTTGTAGTCTAACTTGTTTATTTCAAACTGAATCTTAAGTCTAACTGAATTCTCAATTGGATGATTGGTAGATACTTCATGGGGTTAACGTGCCTTGCCTATAAAAGTTTACAATTCAAGTGTTAAGTCTAATTTGTAGTTCTTCTCCTTGTGATCGAAATTGGAGTACATTTTGAGAATGTAAGTCCATACTGTTATACTATTTATTTCTTTTTTTTCTTTTAATCTGTTATACCCATTATCCATGACCTTAATTATCTTTCAACAAATGTACTGTATATATAATATATTTATATCTCTCAATGTATATAGATAAAAGAGAAGTAGAAATACTAATAGTACTATTCCTTTCAGTTAAATTTTATGTCACTATTATTGCTGACTGAGAACTCTTTCTCATTCGTCTAATAAAGATTCATTCAATCCCCCCCACCCTTTTCTCTCTACAGAATCTTTGTTCTCTATATAACCTCAGTTCTAAATGGATTTTTTAGTCTTTATATCTTGTTTATTCAAAATGATCAAATAACTTTCTACTTGGATCAAATTTCAGTTGTATTCCAAGAAAAAACAAGTTCTTGCAATAGAAATTAAGCGAAGCTGTCTACATAAGGTATAATAAGAAATTAGAACGTCGATACAAAGAAGAAAATACATACAATAACAAAGATGTAGACCGTCCTATTTTCTTGGAAGAATTTGATGAAGAAAATGATTGACTCATACCGGAAGGTGGAGGATTACTTAGGGAGGTGAAGATCTTACTTGGGAATAGGCTAATGGAACCAATGGAGCTACGGATGTTGGACCAAGCACAAGGTCAAGAAGAAAGGAAAGATCAGACTCATCATACATTCAATCTTCTCTCTGATGAACCTGATGATGATACTCTCCCCCCATCTGATACAGACAGTGAAGATACTGATGATGCAAATTTTTATTTTGAAATGAATTATGATAAGCGTATGGAAGCTAATAAGAGTAATGGTGCTAAAGGAGACAAAGGTGTCGACAACCAAGGAGATTATAAAGTTGAACTTTAGTCTTTAGAGTTTAGTTAGATGTTTGGAAGCTGGTATAGGTTATGATTTAAATTTGCTGGCTAGTGGTGAATCTTTAGAGTTTCAGTAAATGTTTGGAAGCTGGTCTAGGTGATGATTAAAGTCTGTTGGCTGGTATTGAGTGCTATGAGATGTCCATGGATGTCTAATTGAAGTCTATTTTGTTTGTTGACAGAACTTCTATGCTTGATTTATGCTTGTTTAAGCTTGCGAATTTGAGGGCGACCCAAAACTAATTAGGGGCGACTAATAAAACAAAATAAGATCATTTTGAAGTAATCTCAATACATCCCTTATCCATATAATTTCTATAATGGATAATCTACCCTTGCTTAATTAGTGTTAATGTTGATTATTTAGTTAATTAATTTGGTTATAGTTAGTGTTATAAAATTATTTGAGTTAGTTTTGGAAGAGAATTCGAGAGTGTTTTAGATTGATTTTTTGAGTTATAGTTTTGTACAATCGGTAGGTTCGTGATTTTTATTCCTACCGATTGTACAATCGGTAGTTTAATGGAGTACTTAAACTACCGATTATACGTGTCACCCCAAATTGAATTTCTCAAAACTTCCAAAATTTCGAACTCTTCATCTTTCTCAATCGGTAGGCATTGAAAATTTGAACATTTTGTACAAGAACAATCGGTAGTTTAAGAAATTATAATAAGTAGTCCCAAATTGGAATTCGAAAGTTTTTTAATAATTTCAAAATTTTCTACAAGCACAATCGGTAGTTTAAGAAATTCTTAAACTACCGATTATAATAAGTAGCCCCAAATTGGAATTCGATTTTTTTAAAAAAATTTGAACATTTTCTACAACCACAATCGGTAGTTTAAGAAATTCTTAAACTACCGATTCTAATAGGTAGCCCTAAATTAGAAATCGAATTTTTTAAAAAAATTTGAACATTTTGTACAAGCATAATCGGTAGTTTAAGAAATTCTTAAACTACCGATTATAATAGGTAGTCCCAAATTGGAAATCGAATTTTTTAAAAAAAATTCAACATTTTGTACAACCACAATCGGTAGTTTAAGAAATTCTTAAACTACCGATTATAATAAGTAACCCCAAATTGGAATTCGAATTTTTTAAAAAAATTTGAACATTTTGTACAAGCACAATCGGTAGTTTAAGAAATTCTTAAACTACCGAATATCATACAAAAAGTGGCCAGGAACAGACAGTTCCTGGGGTAAATGCAATCGGTAGATATTTAACTGCCGATTGTATTACGCTTGCACAATCGGTAGTTTGTTACTCCCGATTGTTGTTGAATATACACAATCGGTAGTTTGTTCAAACCCGTTAACTACCGATTATAATGTAAAATTTGAAGAAAATAACTTGTTAAAAATAAATAGATTGCAAATCAATTGATAACTCAAAAAAAGAACATAAAATCCTTTCAAATGTTATACATTAAAACCAGTAATGTTAAACACTATAGTAATATCCATCAAGTTAACAACCACAATCTAATTTCTAACTCTTTTGGTTTTGGTACGAGGAGCAAGAGCAACAGGGGCATTGGCTTCAGGGACATTTGCTTCAGGAGCTGCACTCGTTGATCCGCGAGATCTTTTACTGTGCTTTGATGTTACCCTCTTCGACCGATTTGCGTATTTCTCTCCAAACTTGATAGCATAGTCTTCATTATCGATGTTGTCAATGAGGTCTTTATGCTTACTCGTTGGAGGCACTCCTGCATTGATGCACCCAGCTATCTTGTTCGACAAAAATGCAAACTTTTTTTTTCTGTTTTTAGGAAATAACAATCAAACGATTATTATCTATAATATTGACCCGTAATACTAAAATCAAAAGGAAATAACATTACGTACCAGCCTTTCATAGCCCGAGGGTTTGTCTTTGATGATGCACCTATATTCGGGCACCCTGGTGCTCTTTCCTTTATCTTCACGGATCACGTGAAGATGAGAATACTCTTGGTACCATACCATATATCCAGGATCTGCTTCATCAGCTCTGGTGGAAGGTCTCCCCTGATTGATCATAGATTGCATCCTGTTGTCCCAATGTTCAACCGATGGGTTACCAGAGTAAACAATTATGATCGAGTCCTTACCACAAACAAAATTCTCCACGTCCAGCTCAAACCTGCCCCTGAAACGACTATAAGGTTGTTCTTGGACAAAACCTAGTTGACGCATCACCCTTGTGGCATTGTATATTATCCAATTGGATGCCACAAGGGTCCATAGTAGAACGCCAACTCATACCTTCGCGCTATATGACCATTAGCTAGGTCTTCCCTGTAAGGATCAAAATATACATCTTTGGATTCCATGGAGTCTAGTTTCCTCCTCAAAGTAATCAACTCCTGCTTCTTGATCCTTGAATGGTTGCCCGAAAAGATGTATTTTGTGCCTCGAGTTGTGCCTTTCTCCCATACCGGGTTCTCTCTAACCAACTCGAGGGACGGGAAGTGATCATAGATCCATGTCTAGTGTACATATCAAACCAAGTATGAGAAAATTGATTCTTAAAAGAGGAAAAAATAAATAACAATCAAACCATCAATGGAGTTACCAAAACACCTGGAGTAGCTCATGTTCCCGGCTATTTGGCTAGTCTGCTCCCGGGATGCCTTTCTCATCTCTTCCATCAAGAACGCAAGACATAAGGTACCCCACGAATAGTCTTGAACTTTGTGGAGGGGATGAAAAAGTTGTAAAAAGTTGGTGTCCACCCGGTTGCCACTAGCATTGGGGAAAATCACACATCCCTAAAAACAGAGCAGATATGCTGTGGCTGCAGCATTGACCTCGTCATCGCTAAACTCTGGGTTCAACGCTTCCTTAGCCTTGGTGCCTCTGAACATATTCATCAGTGCCACCATGCTGAATTGCCTGGTTTTGTATTTAGCGCACTGGCTAAACTCTTCATCGGAGGTCGCTTGGTCTCAGGATAATACCTCTCCATGAATGCCGGTATCAACACCCGGTCGTGAGGTAACATGGAGTTTTTGGCGACCGTAGATAGCCCCGATTGCAGTATAATTTCCTTGAACCATTGATCCAACGGCCAATCGTTCATCTTTGTTGGTGCGGCCGTAGGTTTGAGTAGAAGGACCGCATTAGAATGGTCCTAATATACACGACGAATTATAAAACAATTATAATAAAAGTTAACACTTCTATGAATAGAAATAATAATAAGAAAATATATTAAGAATGGTATTTTATAATTATTACCTCAGTAGAGTAGATTTTTTTGGCCCAAGAATCCTTGTACCCAAACAATAGATCTCCTCCATCTCTTGGGAGGCCAGGTATTTGACCTTGGTGTAAACCCTTCATCTTCAAAGAGTCGGGGACCTTGTGTCCTCCTTTCTTCCTAGCGTGCTTCTTTTGTAGCATTTTCTTCTTCTTGTGTACCACTTGGTCCACCTTCTTCGAAGTATCTATCTTGTGGAGCACTTGGTCCTTCTTCTTCTTCGTTTGTACTTCTTGGAACGCTTGGTTGAGTTCCTTCGGTTATAAAAAATTCCCCTAGTGCTCGTTTGTCGTCTTGCACTAGCGGTAACCTTCTTACCACCTTCACGACGAGGCCCCGATAGAATTATATTGTGTCCTTGCTTAGAACGCCTTTCTCTTCTTTGATACAAGATAAAGAACAATTATTCCAGTACTTAATCGGTAGACAAAGTACATTGAACTCAAACATATTGTTAACAATCGGTAGTCAAAAAAACAACGTAATTACCGATTGTGTACAATCGGTAGTAAAAAAAACTACTTAACTACCGATTATACACAATCGGTAGCTCGGGCTCTACATTATCTACCGATTGTTAACAAAAAAATGGAACACAAAAGTCTATGGACAAACGTACAATCGATAGTTACATAAAAAATTTAACTACCGATTATCACTAAAATTGGATCCAGTAAAACAATCGGTATTTTATGTCTAAACCTAACTACCGATTGTGATCGATGTTTTGAGGATCACTAACTAGCACAATCGGAAGTTAACCCTAAACGAAACTACCGATTATCACTACATTTGCATCCAGTAATACAATCGGTAGTTTATGTCTAAATATAACTACCGATTGTGAAGAATATTTTTGAGGATCACTAACTTGCACAATCGGTAGTTTAACCCTATACAAAACTACCGATTATCACTACATTTGCATCCAGTAATACAATGGTTTATAACCTAAACATAACTACCGATTGTGCATGATTTTCATGAGAAGTGAAGAAAACTAGCACAATCGGTAGTTTAATACAACCACGAAATTACCGATTGTGCAATCTAACCTAAAACCCTTGATATTCTAGTGACTAATTCATGCGATTCAATCAATATAAACACAAAATATGGCAAACCCCTTACCTTATTGGAGCCATCAAGTGCTCGAGAGGCTGATTGTCGGAATCGGTCTCCGTTTCTAGCTCAACCTCTTCGCGTTCTTCGTTTTCTTCGTATTGTTCTTCAACAATCTCACGATCTCTTACTCTTGTGGCAAAATCCGGCCACGTTGTATTAGGAGGTTGACGATTTGTTTGCTTTTGTCGAACCATCTTCGGATTGTAGTAACGACGATTAATTGATTTACGATTAATCGGTTGAAGATGAATTCGATTGTGCCACAATCGGTAGTTTGAAAAAATGGAAGAAGAAGAGAAAACAAAATTTTAAAATCGGTAGTTTGAGAGAAAGTGGAGTGAAATATGTTTAGGTTTAGTTTTTATTAGTGAAAGGTTTTTTTGGTAATTATTTGATTAGTGAAAGGGTATTTTAGTATTTTTACATACCCCTAGGTCTTCCCTTAGCCACATCCATAGGATTGATTTAAAAAAATCGTCCCCAATTAGTTTATGGTCGCCCTCAAATTCGCAAGGTTTTTTAAGTGGTTTACGTCTTTAATAGACTTGAATCGAGTGTTTGATTTGATATAGAATGTCATACATTTTCATGTCTAAAAGAAATATGCTTAGGTATGTGACTCACCGAGTTGCTCGATTGGGATCGGCCAGGACGATCCCGAGTCGTACAACATTCGCATTACTTAAAAGAAATTTCTGATTTTTGCCATTACTCATTAGAGCAACTGCAGCGGTTGGACCAGACCATCGATCAAAGACCAAATCTGTTTGGTCGTTTAAAAAAAAAAACGCAACGAAAACCTGACTAAATATGATAACACGCTGGTGTAAATAAGCGTTAATTATCAAACGCTATACTACAATAACTTATATTACACAGACGTTTAACTAGACAAACGTTATGTTTTTGACGTTCATCTAGATTAGCGTTTTTGAATGACGCTCCTGTAATGAAGCGTTACGTACTCAAACGTCACTTTACTAAAGCGTATATCTAAACGTTACTGCACTGAAGCGTCAAAACTGAAACGCTCGACTAAAACAGCATTTAAAAAGATAACGTTAACATAAAACAACGTTGGAAAACAAAAAGTTGGTGTATAGGAGCGTTGCCATTTAAACGTTGCTGTGTATCAACGTTAAATTTAGTTAACTTAAGGTAACGCTAGTGTAGACGACCGTGAACAAATGTCACGTTAGTGTGAGCGAACGTTACAAAAAAGTCAAGCTAAGTCAAAAGTCAAGCATTTCAACAAAACGCCACACTACCAGACCGTGTCCAACCAAAACGTTCTTCTTCTCAAACGTTTCAAATGTAAACGTTTTCTTAGAGCAGCTTTAATGTGTGAACGTTCATCTGCTCCGACGTTTTGTCAATTAACGTTCTTCTGCTCAAACGTTTTGGCAATTAACGCTCTGACAGAGGAACGTTCATCCCACTCGCTCTTCTAGCTTGCCGTTTGTTTAAATTACGCTGTTTTAATACAGCGTAATTTAAACGCTGCTATAATTAAACGTTTTGATAGACGTCTTTCAGTAATAACGTTTCTGTTTATAAACGGCCTCGTGCAGTGGCGTTTTGGGATAACGCTGTATTACATTAGCGTCAGACTATATCTGTTTTGGTCCAGTTAACTCGACTAAACCTGATCAAATACTGTTCAATTTCTGGACCAAATACCACATTTAGTCGTCCGTTGCGGCTCACAAAATCGGACCAAAGAGCATTCCTGGTCTTTGCTCTTTGGTCTGGTCGACCGCTGCAGTTGCCCTTGGCATACCACATTTCTTAGTTAAGAACAATATATTGGGTTGAATCATGATCTCTTAATAGCTGTGATACTTAAAAAAGGCACACAGCCTTCGACGGACCAACCTGAACCTTTAACGGTTCAACTGGAAGAGAAAAGAGAAAACAAAAAAAAGACAAGTGAAAGAATAAAAGAAGTGAGTAGGTTACAGAAAGTCTTCTCCATGATACTCTTTGGGCTCTTCAAGCTGTGTCTCCCTACATTTTAACCAGAGGTGTGAGTACCTAAACAGAGTCCTAATTCTGAATTTTCGTCAAGATCCATCTATTCTCCGACTCTAGTATTTTAGAAGAAATGGCTTTTTGGGGTTAGTTTTATCCTATTAACATTTCAGAATTTCATATATTTTCTTTTTAATCAGGCTTCATGGGAGTAATCTAAATTGGGTTTCCTTTTTCTGTCTTTTACGTTTTTGATGTTTTCTCTCAGGAATCGAATTAAAACCAGGAGAACCTTTCACCCATCACTTCCATAAAAGGGAGAGGAAGGCTTCACATATCCAAGGTCAGTATCCATCCCACTTCATCTCTTATGTTACATCCCTGTCTCAGTCATATTATCCAACAACTAACGGCAAAAACATTAGATCCATAACCCCTTTTCATAGTTTGACCAAATCAACAAAATCAGTGATTAAATTGACAACATCAATCGATCAAAATTGTTTAATTTATAAATATCTAATCTAATTTCAAGCAATATCATCTTCTTGTACTTCATTATGAAATCTGAATAACATTTAGTTTTCAGTGCCGAACTCAATAGACGATTAAACGCATAACTAGATGGTTATGGTTTTTCCAAAATGAATTTACCAAAGTTATGACCACACCTTTCTCGAGTTACCGTTATGTCCTGCTGCATCTTATTCATTTCCAAATCATAACACCATTCTTACATCTTACACTTGGCCTAAGTAGATTATCACCGACTGCAACATAGATGCAGGCAACTCTATAAGTGATCCCGTTTGTGATAGTTTTGTTGGTTATGTTCCTGTAGGCTGCAGCATCAAACCCTACAAATTCTTAATAGCAGCTGTTACTCATTTGCATTGTAATTGACTATAAGTGTTACTCTCGAATAAATGGCATTATTGTATCTTTTTTTTTTATTTTGTCAGTTAGTCTCATTTCTTAATTGACCACGAGGTTTGTGAATAATTGGCAGGCCACTTTGGGTATCATTGGTAGTGTGAAGGAGAGAAGTATAGTTCAATGTAAAACAGGAAGTAGGAGCCCAATTTTTTTGTTGTCTTTGAGACCATTAACTAAAGAATCATGTACAGTGGATGCTGAATTCGATGACGAGGAAGGTGATGTTGTTTTTGAAGTTCTTGGCCCTACGAATGTGCATCTCATAGGTTTCTATGTTGCCAATGGTCCTAACCGAAATGGTGATGATAAGTTATTCACAACCTTTTAAACGATATTGTAAACTCAGTTTCTTAAAAAAAAATTCATTATTATGTTTTCAGTGTTGAACCACTGCTTGAAAGGAAACGAGATACAATTCTGATTACTGATTCATTTATCTTATAATTTTCCTTTCAGTTTTAATTGAAAAGAACGAAGAAAACGATGCCAAGTATGATGCATACAAAGATGCTGAAGTGGAAGCGTAAGAGATAAATTTTTGCATGCATATTATTTCTTCGATAGTGCATAATGTCCGCCGGAACACCCATGAAGTTTATTACCAACTTCATACAGTTGAGGTTCTTTAATTATACTTTTCAAATTTCTACTCAATGAATCTATAAAACAAAAATATAGAAGTTGACCTTTTAGGTAGTAGTCCATACTTTTCAAATTTATGGAGGAATATGATATGTTGCTGAATCTACTGCTAATGATGGTCGCAGAGAAATTGAGAAGGGTAGACAACCAGAGGTTGAATACAGGGAAGTTGAAGTTAATGGACTTTTTAAAAGAATCTTCCCTACTGGTTTGATCATCCAGGATTAGGAAATGGGAAACAACAGTACTAGTTCGCACAGCCACCGCAGTTCTTTGTATGATGAGGAATTCAACACTCCTAGTCCCTGTGGCATGCTGGCTGGTCCAAGATCTCAGGTCTCTCTCCCTCTCGATCGAGTAGTATATATTTATAGGGATGCTATGCTATGTTAAAATATCAATACATATATTGTTTCTTGCTTTAATAACTCATATGGAAACGGAATGAATGTTTGAACTCTAAAGTTAAATTGATGGGCAGTTTACAATTTCTTGCTCTAGGTATTGATATCTTACTTTGGACAATCGAAGAGCAGTGGCTTTATATTTGAATCAAAATTTTCAGTGTGGATCGCATTAGGTATTTATTTACTGAAACCTTTTCAGACTTCACATATATGATGCTATGTTCTCTTGTTCTAACTTCTAATTGATCCATATTTCTGGCTTCAGGGGCAGGAGAACTTGTGGCAGGATTGGAAATTGGGATTAATGTATTTTTATTAGAGGAGCAGCATTCCGTACTTCTTCTAATTACTATTTCAATTGATTAAACAAGGTTAGAAAATTCATTATATTTGTCTGTTTTTAATCATCAGGTATGCGCCCTGGCGACAAAAGAAGGATCACAATTCCACCATCTTTAGCGTATGTATCATTACACTTTTAACATCACAGTCATACATTCTAATGCAGTAATGCTAGTTACTGTCAATGTCTACTCACTAAAACAGAACAGATCATCTTTTCTTGTTTATATACATTAATTTCAGGTATGGTTCTAAAGGACGTGAACATGTACCACCGGATTCGTGGGTTGCATATGAGGTTCAGATGCTTGAAAGCAGGGCCTTTTATTGAAGTAGCAATATTGTTAACACGTATTCGCAAAGAACAGCTGGCTTGTGCAATCTTGTTGCATTTTCATAGGAACTGTGTAGTTTCAGATTTGCCAGCTCTGCTTCTCATGATCGTATTACAAACGGTTATATTTACTAACTATATTCGGCTATGGAATGATTAAGCCCAAGAAAGCTTTTAAATTTGCCTGGTAATGTAATCCTTTGGAGTCGAATTGTGTCAACAGTGGATTCTCTTCTGAGTGAGCTTTTAAATTTGCCTCTCACTGACTAAGCTCAATGTATCAATAATGGAATATCTCTTATGAAGATTAACGTTATCAATTCCCACGGTATTACAGTTCTCGTGTGTATAGCTCCCGCCCATGTGAGTTGGGCATTTCTGGCCCAGTGATCATATCTGGACATGCCGTGCCCGCATTGACTCTTTGAACGAGCACATATGAGCACTTCTAAACAGTCGTTGTAAAGACATTTGATGCCGTGATTGTAGTTTTTAACTATAACAGTAATCTACCACTGTTTCATTTTTGAGACAATGGTAGTGGAACATTCGGGTAAAAACTTTTTAGTTTGTTAAAATGAAGCCCTTGGGTTCTTCTTGTCGTTAACAACAACTATTGAAGTGATAGTGATACCTTGCTGGAGATCCTACCGCTGCATACAGTAGTTTACGCAGCTGGAAAAACAAATCTCCTGTAGTTTTTTCTTGTCGTTGGCAAGCAAACGAGCATATGAATAAGGACCAATAGTTGCTTTTCGTCGGCAAGTAGACGTGGGCGTATAAGGCACACTGATTTGCTGAACTGGCAATTTTAATATAAAATAGGCTAGCCATAAAATAAAAAGGATTATAAAGATTGGACTAAAGTATGTTTGTCCTTGGCCAAATTTCATCCTCGCAAGGAGAAAAGAAAGAAAAAATAATCAAGTTCAACAATAAAAAAGTTGAAAGAATTCCAAGGAATCATAAAAAGAAAATCTTCTTTTCTTCTCAATTATTGTTTTGTGATCTTCAAACAGTCTCCCCCAGCAACCTTTTAATTGCACCTACATTATTGTTATTTGGATTATCTATAGGCGCGCACCTCAAAATGAGTCTATAAACACATTTCTATGTGATGAAGCAGCATGATCTGCCTCTACTCTCACTAGATTGTTCTACGTACGGTCTAATTTTCAAGGAATCTAGGCTGCTTTACTTCCAGATGTAAAGTTGTTTTCTAGCGGAAGCAGAGATGGCTTTCTGGGGTTAGTTTTATCATTCTAGAATTCTGATTTTGATGTATGAATATTTCCTTCCTTAATTCTTGATTTTGGTTTTTGTTTCTCTTTGTTTTTGTTATTATCTCAGGAACTGAATTACTTGCTGGAGAACCTGTCACCCACGTCTTTGAAAAATCGCGAGGAAGGTTACGCATATGTAAGGTTCGTTTCTAATTCTAACTGATGCTACTTCGCTACCATATGTATATGTTAAATCATTAGTACTAACATTTACTTTTGATGTGGTTTGCTTTCTTTTACAATGCATATATTGAGTCTCGATATGATTGTTGCAGGCAACACTAGGTGTAGGTCTTGCGGAAGGGAGGAGTGTAGTTCAATGTAAAATAGGAGACAAGAGTCCAATTCTTTTGTGCTCGTTGAGGCCTTACAACAACGAATCGTGTTCTGTTGATATTGAATTCAAGGAGGAAGAGAAAGTTATTTTTGAGGCCATCGGTCCTACAACCACCAGTGTGCATCTCGCTGGTTTCTATCTTAACAATAATGCCGATGGAGAAAGGTAAGAAGTTTCCAGATTCAGTAAAGCCATTCCACTACTTAGAAAAAGAAGAAAAAAATAACCCAAAATATGCTGCTGGACAATTATCACAGTGAGTTGAACAAAGTGAAGAAGACCGAAGACACTGAAGCTGGAGTAAATGGAAATGTACGAACATTTCCCAGCGGTTTAATCATTGGGGATTTAGAAAAGAGCCAACATTCTAGCACCATGATAGCTAGTCCTGGATCTATGGTACAACATACACTCTCTCCAGCTTTTCGATTCTGTGGTTTTTAAGTCATATGAATATGGAATTAATGTTTATGCTTATTCAGGTGTCGGTATCTTACGTTGGAAAATTGAAGTGCACTGGCTACATTTTTGAATCAAGAAATTCCAATTCACCTTTTTATTTCAGATTAGGTACTTAATTACACCACAGAAGTCAAACTTCACATATATATACAGAATGCTACAT
Source organism: Papaver californicum (assembly GCA_023531435.1). Taxonomy (NCBI): domain Eukaryota; kingdom Viridiplantae; phylum Streptophyta; class Magnoliopsida; order Ranunculales; family Papaveraceae; genus Papaver; species Papaver californicum. Next base: position 4,011,618 of record JAJJMC010031210.1, on the reverse strand, counting down.
GTTCTCTACTTTAAAATCTAATTGATTCATAATGGGGGTTTCAGGGACAGATGCAGTTATCGCAGGATTGGAAATTGGCATTACTGGTATTTTTATCGGCAGAGCAAGCAAATTCTTTTCTTCAAATATTTGAAAAAGGAAAAAAAATGCTTATTTTGTCTATGTTTAATCACCAGGTATGCGCGTTGGTGACAAAAGAAAGATCACAATTCCACCATCTATGGCGTATGTTACATTTTTAAAATCTCATCCAACATTCTGAGGCTTCTCGTTAAGTGCAATGTATGCTTGCAAAATTTATAAAGATCCTGTTTTCTTATGTTGATATTTTTACTGCAGGTATGGTCCTCAAGGACGTCAAAATGTACCACCGGAGTCGTGGGTTGTATATACTATTAAGTTGCTTTCTATTAGTAACAGTGTGCCCCCACTGTTCAGTGACGAACTAGGATCCAATGTCGAAGTGGACTGAAATTACTCTTGCTGCTACTTTTTTATATTCACATCGATCGACTGTTAAAATTTTCATACGGATTTAAATCCAAAAATAGGGCACAAAAAATCCTCCTTTAAAAGTGAAATCTATAAATTTGGAAGAGCCACCCCAAGTTGTATCTTTGCCGTGTAAGTAATTTCTAGGAATGTTTATCTTGAATGGTAGAGAGAGATTGTATTGCAGTAAAGATAATTTCTGGAATTGTTGTTAATAGTTTGCCGCAAAGAAAAGCTTGTTATAATTCATTGTAACACTGTTTGCAGTTTGTTTTTGGAAAAAAAAGAGGAAGTATGTCTGATCCCAGGTTCGAACTGGGGACCTTTAGTGTGTGAGACTAACGTGATAACCAACTACACCAACCAGACCTTGTTTACTGTTTGCTAGTTCTGTATATTATTCTTAAGTTGAAAAGTCCGGCAAAATTTGCATGAGTTTAATCACTCTTACCCAGTGATCCTAACAGTACCTGTCTCCCTTTAGTGGAAGTGTTGAACACAGTCCCAAACGGGAAACCTACCTTTCCTTTCCTCAAACTTTGCAGATCAAGAAATTGACACCAAACAACATAAAGAAACAATTGAATACAGACTGCACAACTAAGAGTCTATTTTCTGAGAATGTTAAATGGAATTTCCACGCACACCCCCTTATGGATAGGGAGGTGAGGGCCAAAAAGGAAAACACACCGGACAAATGATAGGGAGAGACGTGGACCAGTGACAGTTGGAGAGGCCAGCTCATATAGGGTGTAAACTGAATGTGAATTTATAAATAATTTGTTACTCATGTGCGCATTAAAATATACTATCTTTATCCCAATAACAATAATACTTTCATTTTTTTTATTTTTACCCAAAAACAGGTTAAACTGAAAAAAAAAATGAAAATCTTGGGATGAAAGGGCTATTTAATATATGTCTAGTGAAATGGAAGGTGTCCATAGGATCATTTTGGAGTTGCACGTTGACATTCAGTTTTTCAAGCACGTCGAGAAAACTTTGGCAGTATTTAATTGGCTCTTACAAAATTATACCACCATAGATAGAGATCTGATGTATTGCTATATAATGTAACATTCTGTACGAAAATACTAGTCTTCAGTCACTTATGTCCTCTAATATCCTCCCCAATAAGTTATCATAAAAATAGAGGTTTAATACGATGCAAATGTGCCCCCTATTAACCTTATCAAGGATTTAAAATGTGTCACCTACTGGGGATGATGACAAAATGTGTCACCTACTAGGGATGATGACAGGGAAAAACAATGGGGCAAGTGTAGCACTGTATTGGCATTTCTGATTCCGGAATGGGATAGGAATCGGCAGTATACTTAAGCTGTTTGTTGTCAGTGGTGTACTTAAGTGGAATTGGCAGTATTATATATATAGTAGTACAATCTATAGATTCTTTTGACAGATTTCTTACTGTGCATTGACAAAAAGAGCTACAGAACAAACTGTGGCCAAATCTTGATGAACATTAATGAGCTGGATCATGACAAAAAAAAAGAAGAAGCTGCAGTAAGTTGTTTTTCTCGTTTCCTATTTTTGTTTTTTCTTGGCCGAGTGTCTCTGGGCCCTTACTGATCTTGTAAAAGAAAAAGTGAAGCAAATTATTGGCAATTGGCAATTATTATAATGAAAAAGCACACAGTTTCCTGCAAATAAAGAACAATTACGTGGAAACATAAAATGTGCTGAAAAAAGAAGTGGAAGCATCCAAAACTAAAAAAGTATACGAAGAAAGATCCAAGATTTTTTTCTTTTCTCAATTATTGGTGAATTCGTCAAACAGTCTTCCAGGCCCCAGTACCTTTCTAATTTCACCTAAATTATGTAAATGGATTGTCTGTAGACACCTGAAATATCTGTATGTGTTGTTCTAGCTGCCTCTTACATCTTTTTACATTCTAGCAAAGTTTTTAGAACAGAGTTGTTTGCTAGCTGAAAAAATGGCTTTCTGGGGTTAGTTCCATTGTTCTTGAGTTCTGATTCTACTATTAGAGAATTTCCCTTTCTGGTTGATTTTAGTATTCATGACAATATTGGTTTTTATTTCTTTAATTTTAATCTTTTGTTTGCTGTTATCTCAGGAATTGAAATAGTTGCTCGAGAACCTATCACCTACGCCTTTGAGAAATCGCGAGGAAGGCTGCGCGTTTCTAAGGTTTGTTTCCAGTTCATAACTTCACAGACAATATCTACCCCAAATAAGATTGTTCTAAGAAGCTATGTCTCCAATATACCATCAATTTCTTTTTAAATATATTGGTTAATTAGTCTCATTTTGATTGTTGTAGGCAACATTAGGTATAGTTCTTTCCGAAGGGAGGAGTGCTGTTCAATGTAGAGTAGGAAATAAGTGTCCAATTCTTTTGTGCTCGTTGAGGCCTCGTACTAAAGAGTCGTGTTCCATGGATGTTGAATTCAATGAGGATGAGGATGTTGTTTTTGAAGTTATCGGCCCTACTACAACCAATGTGCATCTCACTGATTTCTATCTTGCCAAAAGTACTACTCATGGAGAAAGGTGAGATGTTTCATATTAGGAGATACGTAGGAGACTGGAATGGATCTTACATTTTGTTTATATGTTCACCAACAGTCTAAATTAATACTAGGAAAGAAATGTCGTTACTCTTTGAGCGTTGAAAACGTTTCTTGTTATGCTCCTGGGCAATGCTCACAGTGAGTTCAATGAAGCTGAAATAAATGGAAACGTACGAACTCTGGCCAGAGGTTTAATTATTGCGGATTTAGAAAAGGGCCAACATCCTAGCACCATGATAGCTATTCCAGGATCTAAGGTGCAACTCTCTGTCTCTTCCGGCATATATTTGTGCATATAAAGTTTGAATTTAATTCAATTGATTGAAATAACTTTTACTTTGCTTCAGGTGTCAGTATCTTGCTGTTAGTGCAAGCTCATCAGCAGCACAGACTTCTTCCACACGGAGCGAGTCTTCAGCAACAATCCATCACTCTAGCTAGCAGATTCTCCAACACAGAATCAGATTCTCCATAAGTATTTTGCCAGCAATAAACTAGAGAATATTGAGATTAAATATCTCTAGTTAATAAGAGAATTATCTCTAGTTAATATGTATCCATTTCAAGCTTTATATTATGAGCTTGTAACCAAAAAGAATATTGAGCTAATAAACACATTCAAAATCTCTCTTAACTTGGTATCAGCCTAACCGATCCAACAAAACTCAATAGAAATGTCTTCCAACACACAGACATTACAACAGCTCCATATCAATCATCTTGTTAACATTAAGTTGAATGAGAAAAACTATCTTCTATGGAAAACTCAATTTCAACCACTACTCAATGGCTACAATCTCAATGGATATGTAGATGGCAGTCTTCAACAACCACCACAACATCTACCAAACACAACTCAGTTGAATCCTGAGTTCATAAAATTTCATGAACATGATCAAGATTAGAGATGGATATCACTTTTATTTACTACTCCTTGATGTTTATTCGCATTATACATGGGTATATCCTCTTGTGTGCAAGTCTGATGCACTCCCTGTTTTCATGCACTTCAAAAGACAAATAGAAAACTTAACAGATTGCAAATTCAAAAAAATTCATTCAGATAATGGTGGAGAGTTCAAAAAATTTACATCCTTTCTAAATGAGTCTGGTGTTGTCCACAAATTCTCCTGCCCACACACTTCAGCCCAAAATGGCTTGGCAGAGAGAAGAATCAAGCACATCACTGAATCTGGTCTAGAAACTTTGTTCCATGGTTCTATGCCAAAAGCATACTGGTCTGAAGCCTTCATTACTGCCTGTTTTCTCATTAACAGGTGTCCAGCATCACAAAAACAAAATAAAACTCCTCTTGAACTTTTGTTTGAACAAAAACCAGATTACAAGTTTCTAAAAGTCTTTGGATGCCTTTGTTATCCAAGTTTAAGAACTTACAACAAGAACAAACTAGAACCAAGGTCTTTGCCTTGTGTGTTCATAGGCTACAGTGGGGCACATAAGGGCTATCTTTGTCTTCATCTTGCTACAAAGAGATTATACATATCAAGGCATGTCAGATTTGTAGAGGACTATTTCCCATTTTCTGCCAATACATCAAGTGGACCTGTGCAGCAGCTCACTCAAGTAAGTTCTACAACTAAACTACTATCTAACTTAGTGTTCAATTATCTATGCCTTGTAATAATCAGTTGCAACACCAGGAAACATCAGTTTCACAAGATGACACTTTGTCTCCAGTTTGTCAATCTTCAGAAAGTACTTCAGGTTCGCAAGTCGAACATTCTCAAGAAGATTCAGTACCAGTTGTACTGCCTCCACACTCTACTCCACATGCTCATCCAATGATTACCAGGGCAAGGTTAGGCATCAAAAAGATTGTACAAAGGTTGTTTTTAACATCAACAAAACATCTTTTAATTTTAACGGTTGTTTTAACACCGACATGTTACATCCAGGCTGTCAAGGATTCTAAATAGCGTTCATCTATGGATAACGAGTATAATGCTCATTTGAAAAATGGTACATGGACTTTAGTGCCATTTGAAGAAGGAATGAACATTGTTGTTTCAAAATGGGTTTTTAGAATCAAGTATAAAGAAGACGGGAGTATTGACAGGTACAAGTCTAGACTTGTTGCAAAGGACTTTCAGCAGCAAGAAGGTGTAGACTTTGAAGAAACCTACAGTCCAGTGGTTAATCCTTGTACAATTAGGCTTGTTTTAACTTTAGCTACCATGTATGGATGGCATTTACATCAGCTGGACGTACAAAATGCATTTCTCCATGGAGTGCTAGAGGAGTCTGTCTACATGCAAGAACCATCGGACTATGTGGATCCTAACAATCCCACATTTGTCTGTAAACTAAACAAGGCTTTGTATGGACTCAAGAAGGCTCCAAGAGTTTGGTTCTCAAACCTAAGCTCTTATATTCTTTCTGCAAGTTTCACAGGTTTCGTAGCAGATAGCTCTTTATTTATAAAAAATACTAAAACATCTACTTTGTATGTACTTGTTTATGTTGATGACATCTGATAGGATTTTAGAGTACCCTATTTAAATAACCGTAATCGCACGGCGTCTAACTGGTAGACAACGGCAAGTACGGGTCGAACCCACAGAGAGCGGAAAAATATTGCAATTAATATCTCTAATCAGCTAATCAAGGATAATATTTTTGGATTTTTATATTAATGAATAAAAGACTAAAACAAACTAAACTAATAAATTAACTCAAACGAGAGAGTCGGTAACCAGGGTTTTTCAGTATCCACCACTATTTCTATTTAATTACTGAAATGAAACATAACTCATGAATGTTCATTTATTGTTCGTTCTATCGACATTACCTATTATATGTATTAGAGTCGCAAATATCACTGTTTAGAGTACCCTATTTAAATAACCGCAATCGAACGGCGTCTAACTGTAGACAACGGCAAGTACGGGTCGAACCCACAGAGAGCGGGGAAATACTGCAATTAATATCTCTAATCAGCTAATCAAGGATAATATTTTTGGATATTTATATTAATGAATAAAAGACTAAAACAAACTAAACTAATAAATTAACTCAAACAGGAGAGTCGGTAACCAGGGTTTTTCAGTATCCACCACTATTTCTATTTAATTACTGAAATGAAACATAACTCATGAATATTCATTTATTGTTCGTTCTATCGACATCACCTATTATATGTATTAGAGTCGCAAATATCACTGGGACGCCCTAAGCATGGCGCATCAAAATCCCTAGTCTGAAACATACACCATCTAATTGCGTTAGCGAGAAAATAATACGAAGCTAATTGTAGGTTCACAAATAATATCCGGCTCTAAAAAGCATACCCCATCTAAAGATTAACCAAAGCATGGAATATCTAAAAAAGTAGACAAACATATTTATTATCCTATTGATTCTGCACATAGGTTACTGTATTGTACAGAACCGGTGAAACGACAACTAATTTGGATTTAAATCAATAAACAAAATCATGGAATTAATCTATTCAAATCATAATGGTCTATTACTTGATAATTCAATTTAATTAGT
>JAJJMC010031210.1:3991221-4005047 GCA_023531435.1 Papaver californicum | reverse complement strand
CCTAATGAACATCCTACTTCCTTAGCTTCACTTTCTAGCTTTTCTTTTTATTCACGTGCAATCCTTGAGGGAATGAGTACTCTGTGGCAAGAGCAACAGCCAAACGGTTCTTGTACGCATTGATGAAAATGTGACGAGCAGCAGCAAGAGTGGGGTATGCAACTGAACCATTGGGAGCGTCTCCAGCGGACGATATCCTTCTAAGATCTCACTAAACAAGTGTGCGACTATAAGAGCTCATATCATGCCCATTTAACTGTATTTATTTATAATTTCAGGTTTTATGTATATCACCTAATAAAATAATAAAAATATTAAAATTAATACAAAACGATAACAAGAAAATATAGATAAAGCGGTAAAAATATATAAATTAAGCGCATATCAACATCATAGTCACAGGATCGTGCACACAATCCATCCAAGAGCTAATTTCAAGTCTGAACAAGGCCTTTGCAGTTAAAGATTTGAGACCTTTATCATATTTCTTAGTGATAGAAGTATTTAGAGACAAGACAACTCTGATTCTCAGTCAGCAAAAGTACATTGCTGATTTACTCATCAGGTCTAAACTTGATGGAGTGAGACCTGTTGCAACACCTCTCGCAGTACAAAATGTCATCAAGAAACAAGGAAGTCAGAAATTTGAAGATGTAACACTTACAGAAGTTTAGTTGGTGCACTACAGTATCTTCATCTCACAAGGCCTGGCATCTCTATGACTGTTAACAAAGCATGCCAATATATGCATGAACCATTTGTGGAGCATTGGGAGCTAGTGAAGCGCATGCTCAGATACTTGAAGCAAACAACTAGTTTTGGCATGTATATCAACAAGACCAAGGATTTTTCTTTGCAAGCCTATACTGATGCAGAATGGGCTAGAAACTTGGATGACAGGCGTTCCACAAGTAGGTATTGTGTTTATATAAAAGGAAACTTAATATCTTGGAGTGCCAAGAAACAAAAGACAGTGTCCAAGTCGAGTACAAAGTCTGAATACAGAGGCATTGCCATAGCAGCTGCTGAGCTCACTTGGATACAGTCCTTGTTGCGAGAACTAGGATTACAACCTGCTCCACCTATCCTATGGTGTGACAACCTAGGTGCAACTTACTTAACAACTAATCCTATGTTTCATGCAAGAACAAAACACATTGAGATTGATTTTCACTTTGTGAGGGAAAAGTTGCAAATAAAGAACTACTCAGTTCATCTCTTCACATGATCAAATTGCAGATATATTTACTAAAGGCCTTTCGGGAATTAGATTTCAGCAGCTCAGGAACAAGTTGAATGTTCGTGAACTCCCTTTCAACTTGAGGGGAAGTGTTAGTGCAAGCTCATCAGCAGCACATACTTCTTCCACGCGGACCGAGTCTTCAGCAACAATCCATCACTCCAGCTAGCAGATTCTCCAGCACAAAATCAGATTCTCCATAAGTATTTTGCCAGCAATAAACTAGAGAATATTGAGAGAATATTGAGATTAAAAGAGAATTCTCTCTAGTTAATAAGAATTATCTCTAATTAATAAGAGAATTATCTCTAGTTAATATGTATCCATTTCAAGCTTTATATTGTGAGCTTGTAACCAAAAAGAATATTGAGCTAATAAACACATTCAAAATCTCTCTTAACTCTTGCATTGGACAATTGAAGTCCAATGGCTATATATTTGAATCAATAATTTCAAACACACCTTTTTATTTCAGATTAGGTACTTATTAATTTACAACACCTAATCCAAACTTCACATGTATCTGATGGTAAATGTTCTCTATTTTATCTTCTCATGGATCCATGTTTGGGTTTCAGGGGCGGGTGAAGTTATTGCCGGATGAGAAATTGGGATTAACGGTATCTTTTGTTGGCAGTGCTAGAAAATTTCCTCACTTCAACCAACTGCGAATTGAAGAAAAGCTTAAAAAATCTTGTTTTGTTCCTTGTTTTTCAGGTATGCGCGTTGGTGACAAAAAAGGATCACAATTTCACCATCGTTGGCGTATGCATTTTCACTTTTTCTTAAATTTATTCCAACATTCTAAGGCTAGTTATCGTAACTGTCTACTCTCAAAAATTTGAAATCTTATGGTTGGTTATAAATGTTGATGTTTTTATATCAGGTATGGTTCTAAAGGACGTCAACATATACCACCAGACTCGTGGGTTATACATGAGATTAAGGTTCTTAGTAGGGATAATTGGGAAAATACCCTAAAAATGGATACCCCGTTGGGAAAATATCCTGCAAAATTAAAAATTCTGGGAAAATACCCCACCGTCACTTTTTCCGAGATATAGTTTGCATATAAAATTACCAAATTACCATTCTCTTTTTTAAACAATTAGGTAGACACGTGTGTAGATCGTGTTTCTACACGTGTAAAAAAGACGGGCTAGATATCTTACACGTGTTAAGAAAGATAACACGTGTTTATGTGATCGGGCTAGGGTTCAAACACGTTCATTTTCACTTTGTCTCTGCAAAAGAACAAAAACCCTAGCCGCGCCCTCCATTCTTCTTCTTCTGTTGCTATGAACCTCCATTCTTCTTCTTCTTTTGCTTGGCAGAAAAAACCCTAGCCGTCACTTTTTCCATCTTCTTCTTCTTCTGCTATGAAAAAAAAACCAGGTCTTCAAATCAATAGAACCCTAGACGTTCTTCTTCTTCTTCTGCTATGAACCTCCATCTTCTTCTTTTTCTGCTATGAAGAAAAAACCCTAGCCGTCACTTTTTCCATCTTCTTCTTCTTATGCTATTTACCAAAAACCAGGTCTTCAAATCAATAAAACCCTAGCCGTCGCCGTTCACAGTTGGTGATGAACCCTAGCCGTCGCCGTTCTGCTCTTCGTGTTCTTCAAATTTGAATGTTGGTGATGAATCCATTACAATCCAAGTAATTCAGTTGAAACCCTATGATTATATTGCATTATTTAGTATGTTAATTTGATTTTTAATGAAATTTGATTTTTAGGGTTTTCAAAAATTGGGGGTTTTCTGTTTTGTAAATAAATTGGGGGTTTTTCTGTTTCTGGATGAGATTGATTGTAGTATAAACATGATTGTAGCATTTCGATTGATCAATTTGATTTAATTTTGTTTGATTTGTAATTTTCTGACATTGATCATTTTTTCTTAAATTAGGGTTCACTGAATATTAAGGAAGGAAGAAGAAACAGGTAAGAGTTGGAGGTTTCGCTGATCATCGTCATTGATATTTACAGGTGAAAAGAAGAATGATCCATTGGCAATGTATGCAGGTGAGATCATGACTGTAAGTATATAAAAGCTGTTCTGTTCCCCAGAATTCCAAGTCGTTGCATTGCTTGAATGCATTTGGTCAATTCTTTTGGTTGTTCTCTAACCCGGTGATCAATAAGTTATGTGGTTAAACTTCAAAACTCACCATCTGACTTGTTTTCAGTTTCAATCTTTATCCCATTAGTTCCCTAAGTTGTGTTGTTCTTAACATAGGTCAATGTTAACTTGGATGGGCTACCTGTGCTGGTTTTGCCATGTGGATTCGCCTAAGGAGGACCTGCTGGCCTCCCTATTGGACTTCAAACGATTGGTGGACAGTTTGATGAGGTATTTTACAAAACTTCCTTTTAATGGCAGTGGATATTTTTGTTTAGATTACGTTTTTTTATGCTCATAAAAAATGCGGTATCACAACTATATACCCAAACGTACTACCAGATTAAAATGCATTTAGGCTTCTTCTAGCAGAACTGTTGAATTGTAGCTGTTTAGAAACAAACTAGTCAGATAAGTTGAGTCCATGTCTATTTCCTTGTATTGGTTGTAAAGCTCTATTTGTAGAACATGTGTACATGATCTATTTGTGTTTGATATCTCCGAAGATGGTTCCGACTTAAATTCAAACATAGTCCCCCCCTTGGTCAGAGAGAGTCGATTTCACGTCTACCTGTGCTGCAAAAACTTTCCGTTGCATTAGCAACACATCTAATAAATTATCACAAAGATAGTGATACGACTTTAGTGCAGCTAATACTAATATTTTTCTTTATTGATTAGGGGAAATTGCTCAGAGTGGGCCACATCTTTGAGCAAACTATTCGAGGTGGCAGCTTTATTCCCCCATTGGTAGCTTAGAGCAAGGAAGGTTAAGATATGGTGTTGATGCATGAAGCTAAAGAAAGTATCAGCACATAATGACATTTATTCAGTCCAGCTGTAAAAGTAAATCAATTCTCGCTGGACCTGACACTTTATATCCCGCCAGATTCGGCCTACATCTATAATTCCCCGGCAGGCCCATCTTAGTTTGTCATCTTTGAGGATTCTGATGGAGGAGTTAGGTACAGATTTTGAGGTACTAATCGAATTTTTGGGGCGAGACACTCATTTGTAATGTTGCCAAAATTGTTGACCATTTTTTTAGTTTTCTTCGCTTGTAAAGCTACTGACTTTTAAACAAATAATAGAAATTTGATAGCACAATGGTTTCGCCAATGCTCTTATTATAGGGTTATTAGGCTACATTTAGGATCAAATACAACTATTGGGTACTTGGATAGTTATCTTTAAATTATTCGGGATCTATGCATATTAGTGTTGATTTGTAGCACCTAAATTTGGTTGGTATAACTAGTATTTTCAGATGTAAACATTAATTTTGATGTGAACTTTAGTGTTTCAACCAGACAAAATTATGAGCTATTCACAAATTATAAGTTTCATACACTCAGATTAACATAAGTGAATTTGTTGATTTAAACACAAAGCTTTAAATATCCACCGTTTATTCATTGAGGCTGCCACGTGTTGAAATCCTGTGAACTTAGAAGTAGAGGATACAGTAGCCATTTCTACAAAAGGTGGGGGTATATTTACACAGCTTGAATCCCCACCGTTCATTCATTGAGACTGCCACGAGTCGAAATCATGAACAAAGGGTAATTTTGTCTAAAATCTCACATGTGTGAACACACATGTGTGCCTAGTTTGACAACTTAACATCATTTGGATGAAAAAAGTGACGGTGGGGTATTTTCCCAGAATTTTAATTTTACGGGATATTTTCCCAACGGGATATCCATTTTTAGGGCATCTTCCGATTATCCCTTCTTAGTATTAGTGACAGCGTACCCGTGTAGTAATCTAGCAGTGTAGCTAAAAAAACATATAAAATGATCCAGCATGGTTGTTAATGTTGGCATCAAAGATAAGACTGTTTCGTTGTAATAGAAAATTTATTATGAAATCAGCTTCATGCTGTGCTAGCTTCTGATGTTGTTTATCAGCATGGGCAACAAATGATTATACTAACCTAACTATAAATTTGGAGTGCTCTAGCATAATCCCCAAGTTTCATCTCTGCCTGTGTGTAAGTAATTTCTATGAATGTTTTTTTTTTCCCCAATGGAGGAGAAAGATTGTACTGCAGAGAAGATTGATCTAAAATTGTTAATAAATTGTCGCAAAGAAAAAGCTTGTGCAATATCTTTCAGTTGTAAAAAAAACTTAATGATACAAGATTCGCACGCTCAGGCAATGGAATGATTAAGCAAACAAGTTTAGTATAAAGGACATTCAGACTAGTTATGCTTAGAGTTGAAAAGTCAGCAAAATTTGCATGAGTTTAATAACTCTTATCCAGTGATCCTATCAGTCCCTGACTCCCTATCTTAACTTTAGTTGTTTTTTTCTTTATGTTTTTGTTATCTATTTCAAAAAAATCGAATCATATATGTTCTCAATCACAATGTTGCAAGTCAAGTTTGAAAACCAGATTAAGGAAAGGCCAAGGGTGGGCAGTCTACTCAGAATGTAGAAACATATAAAAGTAGAGATTCTAATCTCAATTGTGTCTGTGGGCAACTCAAGGCTTGCTCCAACTCTATGTAGTTAAGTTGGAACACGTAACAAATCCTGCTCCAGATATTAAATAGGATTTCTTATTCCATTAGCATAGCTTGTAATTCAAAATTAAGTGGCGCACCCAGGACTCCAACAGGGCCAGGCACCAGCTCCTCAAGAATTTTTTGGCCATAATACCTATATGCCTCGAAACAGTCATCTTATAGGATATCCTTTAGTCCCTCGGGAAATTTATCAGGCTTTATCACCATCTGATAAAGTTGATGCTCACTATCTAACAAACGAAATAACTTCATTTCCTTACTTGTTGGAGCACCATAGCAGTTGCCCAGATAACCCGGAGCTTAATGCACAACTTTAGGATTTCCTTGACGACTGGATAGCAAAGATGAAATTCCTCCGAGTCGATAACGATATAATGCTTATACAGATGCAACCCCAAACAGGCTAGACAAACACGGCTGAATCTATACTCACAATTTGCAGAGAAGTTCAAGTCCTTGAAATAATAAATGTGATGAAACAAATCCCAAACTTTATCTGAACGGGTAGCTAATTCGATGTTAGCACCAAACTCTTAATCTAGAGCCAGGTGAAATGTAGCTCTAATGCCTTGTAACTCAAAGAGAAAAAGTGAGTGTCCTTTTGGAGAATACCCAACATCAGACACCTTTGGCCTGCCATAATTGTCGATTAAGGTAACTGCGTAACCCCTTTTTCTCTTATTTTCGTCTAAAAAACCATCTACTATTGCAGTGTTACACAAATAACCATCAGTTTTAGTAGGAACGACTCCCAACCAGTTAGGCTTTCCCTTTTGACACCAAAAAGCTCTCCACTCATTCTTATCTGGTATAAGTACTGGTTTATAAAATAAAACAGCATCAGAATGTAAGGTATCAAGCCCAATATATTTTTCAAAGGTAATCCTTGAGAATAATATCATGTACCAACTTGGACATGTATACCTTGGTTGTTGACCAATTCATCCCAACAATTAATGTCTTGATATCCTGCAGGTTAGGGGTGAGCATTTGGTCCGGAATCCGCAGATCCGGACTAACCGTATTTTTGTGAGTGGGTGTTCGTACCGTTTACTAATGGATTGGATGCGGATGAAAAATTTAAAATCAAACGAATTACGGATTGACCCAGATGCAACCTTGAAAATTCGTTGGACATCCGGACCTATTAGTATATTTTTTATCAAACTTCTTCAATACAAATATGAAGTTAGCATATTTATTTTTTTGCCAAATCAGGTATTCATTTCATGTCATACTTTAATGATCTTATAAGATACAAGACCGACATATATATAGGTAGACATACTTGATTCCAAACACCAAAAACATCTTATTTTAAAGGGGTCGTGTTTTTCTTCCTCTTCAAATTTTAAGTAACCTCAAAGCATTACACTTAAATCCAATGTTAAACCCTTAAATAATGTGGTTTTATTTCTAAAACGATCCATAAACGATCCACATCCAATTTAAATTCATTTGTACATCCAATAGATATTGAATGCCAGATTGGATGCAGATGCCAAATTTAAAATCCGTTATGAATTAGATTAGATACGGATGAGATGAAACCTGGTTCATACCAGCCCATACTCATCCCTACTGCAGGTGGATAAAAAGTTGATAATAACATGTTTCTGGTGGACGTGGTTCGTTTTCTAATATATATTTAAGCTGAATCGTAACACAAAATGATATTTTCCTCTTAGGGCATCCACAGTCACACGACTAGATGAAATGATCAAAGATCAAAAAATTTGATCTCTACTCCGGTTCAAGAACAGTTATGGATAGTCAAGCGGGCTTCTAGCACTGCGTCTGGGATGGGGCGAACACTTAGCGCTACGCTTGGGGTGATGGACGGAATTCTAGGATCTTGCTTGGTCTTGACGGTGTCGCAGCGTCACGCCTGTGGTAGAATGGGACGGGCGGTGTCCTAGCGCACCGCCTGGTATACCCAAGCGAAGCACTAGAGTACCGCTTGGTTAAGTCATTGCTAAGTTAGTTAATTAGTTAGTAGTTAAAAACGTTTTAGATTAGTAGTTGGTTAGATTAGTTAGTACAAACGGTTTATATTAGTAGTTAGTTAGATTAGTTAGTACAACGGTTTAGATTAGTAGTTGGTTTAGATTAGTAGTTAGTTAGTTTCGTAGTTAGTTAGCAATTAATTAGATTAGTTAGTACAACCGGTATACTAAGGCATCGCTCACATCGAGCGAAAGGTTGGTGTTGCGCTTGGGTGTAAGCGGCACTCCAACTTCCCGTCTCAGCAGGCGGAGCCTCAACGTACCGCTGCGTTTGGCGAACTCCTAGCTCTTCGCCCGTGTTTTTAAACGAAATGCTGGTCTTGCGCTTGGGTCCAAACGAACTTCTAGGATCTCGCTTGATTATAATTTTTAGTCGTCGATCAGCGATTACTTTTAATCCTGTACAGTCGATTTCTTCGATTAAAAACCAAATTTGATCGCACGGCTGCGCTTGAAATTTAGCGATTAAAGATCAAATTTAATCTTTGATCTGGGATTTAATCGATGACTGCAGTTGCTCTTAGGAGATGATACCAGGAAACAGCTTACAACATGGGGTACTGTAAAAGCTGTTGATAATATTCTTCCAGAAAAGGCAATAAGTTTGTTGAAAATCGAATAACTCATGTCTACACCTTACTCTTATCTTTCCACTTTTCTATTCTTCTTTCCAAACAACTCTTCTCTCTCTTTACACGCACTAGGATAAGAGATCTTCAACCCAATTGATGACTTCTCTCGTAAGGAAACACCTTACTTGATGATATCGAACAAGACCTACGGTTACAAAGTCTCCTTTTGATTTTTGCTTATACATGGGTTTTGATTTTGAGATGGGAATTTAGGCTCAGACGCAAAAAAAAATTCTCCTATTCGCAAGCCCTAAATATTTCTTAGTTATTGTGAGACCCATAATTATTTGAAATTATGAAAAAAGATGAACAAGATACAAATACCTTTAATATGAACCCTCAATTGAGGAATACTCTCACAAATGGGGGGATACTCACAGTTACATGGGGCTGGATTTTAGCTAAGGGAATGTTTTTTAATGATGAAATGTTCATACTGCCCTTACACTAACAAAAATAATTAAAAAAAAACCTAATTTGATATCTCTCTTCTTTTTTCTTTAACTGTCCACTTCTCCTCTTCTTCTCTCCTTCCATAACTTTTTTATTTCATCGATGATTCCAAAAATTTATTCGTCAATTAATTCCTTTTATTAAAATGGTGAGAGTATTTTTATCATTTACTTCAAGTATAGTCGACATTGGTCTGTATTCAAAGCAATAGCGACTGTACAATCGGCATGCTCGAAAAAAAATAAAATGCCGACTGTTGATTGACTACTGCCAAATTGAACTGTGCATGCCTACTCCACCCATATAGCAAATTAGCCGAGTCCGCAACAACAAGGTCCATCGATAAGTGAGCAATTCCTTTGTTTACCCTGAAAAAAAATATTCTTTCCCCTGAGGAGAATTTTCAGACGCATGATAACAGTAATGCAAATCATAAAAATTAAGCAAACAACAAAAACTAATAAAGAGAGACAGAATCAACTCAAATACACAAAAGGAAAAGATAAAGATGGACGGCGCACCATTTATGCCCAATTTATCTTTGTTAAATATGACGAGATCTTGTCATCCTTTATTATGTTTTTTTTATGTCTTTTTTTTTAGTTTTTGGTTTCAGATTTTTCAGTTGATAAATTGATGATATAACAGGTCATGTGCTCAAAATGAAATTACCACCCAAAAAAATATAAGAATTAGCAAAGAATATTCTGAGTTTCATTGAATTTCCGAGCTACGCCCCCTTGTATTAGTTTGTTTACTTCCTTTCTTTTCTTTTTGAAGCTTTCATAAATATGATGGTCTGGTTATTTGTAGAATAATCCTTTGTTTGAATTCAATGTGAGTCAGAGAAACTGTGCAAATGAATGGAAATAGAATTCCCCAATTTGGTCAAAATCAAAAACCCACCTTCTGTGTTTGGCAGATGTAGATCACAATCTTTAGTTTACATTGATATCGAATCAAAAACATAAAGAAGATAAAATCAAAATATAAGTTTAATTTTAATAACACTAGGGAGATATTCAAGACTAATTTACCCATTACCAAAATTATTTGGATAAAGTGCTCTTCAAATTATTTCATAATGTTTTTGTTTTTTTAGTATCCCCAATTGATGGTTCTTTAATATGGTTACACGTATAACAAATAAATTTTGGACTTTCTCTCTCCTCATTAAAGTGGTTATATATCTAATTTTTTTGGGGTATATTTTTGGCAAGCAAACTAAAATATAACATATCTAAAAAACCGTATCTTAGAATTTTACAAATTTTATCTCGTTGGAAAGCTTTTAAAGAGATCTACACAACGAGTACAAATAACAATATCAAATTTAATTTTTTTTTACGAAAAAAGGCGAAGGTGATTGTTCTTTTAGACACAAATGTCGTGTGGATGCATAACTTGTTATCCAGTCGTCAAAAATGTTATGCAACCACCATAATGGATGCATAACTAAAACAAGGATGCTTATGCAGTATGCCAACATTATTATGCATATTCATCAACTTTTGTGTGTTATGTATCCATTTTATCGGATGCAAAATGGTTAGTGGATGAAAAATCGTTATGCAGTCGTCAAAATGGCTGCATAACAGGTTATGCAGTCGTTTTTATAGCTGCATAACAGATTATGCAGGCATTTTTTGGTTGATTTCAGTGGTAATAAAAAAATGGTTGCATAATGCGTTATGCAACCATTTTCTCGATTGCATAACAGGTTATGCAGCTATTTTTATAGTTGCATATATAATATGTTATGCAACCATTTCTGCACAGCCATTTTTTGATTGATTTCAGTGGTAACAAAAAAGTGGTTGCATAATACATTATGCAACCACTTTCTCGACTGCATTACAGGTTATCCACCAATTTTTGTAGCTGCATAACATATTATGTAATTATTTTTTGGTTGATTTCTGCTACCAAAAAATGTAGTTGCATTATGCATCTATTTCCTCGATTGCATAACAAATTATGTAACCTCTACAAAAAAAATAAGTGCATAAAAGAATCATTTGTTCACTATATTATAATATAAAATTACATATACAGTAACATAAACACCATACATATAAAAATAAACTTTAAAATGATAAGTCTTATAATTACAATATGAAAAGTATAATTATTTAGCCGCAAAATACCATTGTGCAATTAAACTCAGTTGAAATTCTCTTGACTTCTTGCCTTTACTTGAGTTACGGACTGGAGAAGTAATCAAATGAACTAAAAGGTTGTACTAGTTGAAGCTTGAATAGTGAACATAATTTCCATTCTGTAGGTCTGAGAATCAAATAAAAGGAAATCACACAAATAATATACTCAATGTAAGGAGGTACATTGGAAACAAAAAGGAAATATTTGAACTAACCAAAGAGCAATTATATAAGGTGTAGCAATGGTGTAACCACCATCACTAGCAGTGTAATTCGTTCAAAAATAAAATACAGATAAAGGATTGATTGAGAATATTTCCGTTAAGGGAAGGCATTTTTTAAAAACATAAGCAGAAGAAAATGGAGTACATACACTTCACAGATTATAAATCACTACCGAGAAATAAAGAACCTAAGAAATGAGAAATACATATACCTCACAGCTAAATCAATTTAGAAGAATAGTTGCTCAGCAAAAGCGTCACCAAAAGCATATCTGGAAGGTTTTGCTACGACCTTCAAACTAATTATACATGTCCAGAGTACTTCGCAGTTTAATTGAAGTCCGTCCCATTCAATCTGATGCTTAATCTGCACCAAAAGTATTCACTCCATGAAAATTTTGATCTCTAAATCATTTGCTTCATAAATAAATTAAAATGGATATCACCAAGAATGTTAGTTAGGAAGCACTCTATTGTAAACATGCAGTCGGTCCCGAACCCTCAAAGTAAGAGAAAACATTAGAGTTAACCAAGGATCTTCTGCAAACCCTCAAAGTGAATGTAGTATAGCTTTTATTGTACGAGGCCCTAATAAAATAACTTTTACAAGGGTTGCAAATAAAGTTTGGACATGTTAGAACGTGGTATTTATTTGTTCAATGATTGCACTCATATTAGCTTGCGAGTACCACATTTGAATATAACTTGGATAATAATAAATTAATAATTTAAAAGTTAGATGCTTATGAGAAGATTAAAGGTAAAGTACCTGACTTTTAATTTGTGAGATGCCAACTTTGAATATAATAGTAGTGGTTACATAATGTTTATGTAGATATTTTTTGGAATAATCCGGAATATGTTTCGCATTTAAATTATCAGTTGAGGATATGTCCTGTAACAGTTGAAATTAAGGGATATGTTTTAGCCGTTCATTTTTTTCGTTAAATATATTTTTCTAGACAGTTATGTCCTTGATCAATTTCATATTTTTCCGTTAAATCAACTCCCGCTTCCGTCAATCAATCACCATCATGATCAACTTCATGAATCCGGGATAAATTTTCAATTTTTCCTCTGTTTAACCATTAAATGTTTTATGTGTGGAGCGCATAACTGTCTAAAAATATGTATTTAGCGGAAAAAATAGACGACTGGGACATATCTCTTAATTTCGACCGTTACAGAACATATCCCTTAATTGCTAGTTTAAATCCGGGATATATTTTTAATTTTTCCAAATTTTTTCAACTGAATAACAGTTTATATAATTATTTTGTAGCTGCATAACGTATTATCCAACTGTTATTATTATATATATTTTTTATTTCAAACTTCTATGTTTTATATATTTATGAACCGATGGAGATGCCGGTGTCATTGCAGACAATTGATCCCACACTTACTAGTCTACTATTATACACGAGATTGATTGCTTTTATGTCCCTTTTGTGTCTCTGGTATACAATAGTGGAAGTAAACTGGATTTTTTCTTTGAAGCAAGAAGTAAACTAGAAAAATAATGTTATATCCAAAGCAATGAGATTAATTTAGTCCTTAGCAAGTCAGTTTGTGATTGGATATAGATTATGTGGAGAAGTGACATAATTTCACAGGTGTTTGCTACAGAAACACTAACCAATATACATCAAGAACAACTCGATAACAATAAAAACTCGAGCACATCAAATTCGTCTTTATTTTAGTGGATACATAACCTACAGTTACAGGCTCCTAAGGTCAGCCCTCTAACCAATTATCTAGCATACCTAATACATACATCTTTCTACCCTATGTTTCGGAGTCTCAACTTTTCCACGGTAAGAATTAACCAATAAGCAAACAAAAAACATATTTAAGTAATCATAAAAATTCATAAGGAAATGATGAAAGTTTCATATTGGGATGATAATAATCCAACTCCAGTAAGCGAATACGATGAACAAATTTTGAGCCTACAGTAAAAAGGTTGATTCATACAATAAGTTTAGGGGTAATTGGGAATATGTTCCGGATAAATTATCAGTTAAGGATATGTCCTGTAACGGTCGAAATTAAGTGATATGTTTTAGCTGTCCATTTTTTCCGTTAAATACATAACTGTCTAAAAATATGTATTTAACGAAAAAAATGGATGGCTGAAACATATACTTAATTTCGATCGTTACATGACATATTATTGCTAGTTCAAATTCGATATATATTTTCAATTTTCCCATAAATTTATTCACCAAATTGAAATTTCTGTGAGAATAATAAGTAAAACGTGCTTCCTTCCTAAATATCCTAAATGTACTTCACACAAAAATAATTACCTGCAAAGTTGCTTCGAATTCAAGCCCAACAAGGTTCCTTTCGCCGTCTCTCGTTACAGTTGATCAGTGCTTCCTTCCAAATTTCAGTCGGTAATTGCTAATAGATACCAATAATCTTACACTCTGTTTACACTTCATTTGTAAT
>JAJJMC010031210.1:3955846-3984058 GCA_023531435.1 Papaver californicum | reverse complement strand
TTACAATCTCTTTGTATCAATTACACTTCGAATAATGTCATTTTTAATCAACTTAAGTTTTTGGTTTTGAGGATCCAAAAAACGGTCGTCACAATATCAAAACCTTGATGAAGAGATTCAAAATCTTGCTCAAATTCTTTCTTTTCATCGATAAGAGCCTTAACATTTATAACTTTGCAACATACGCCTCTGAAACACATAAATTTTTTCTTCTCGCATAAGTAACATCTTCAGTTGTTAGCTGAATAGATTAAAAACTACACTGGTAAACTAATTTTAGCATGTCTACAATAATTAATTATGTTATTAATTTATTTTGATTTCATTAACGGAAACTCAAGATTCCTTACAATTGTTTTTATTTTTTAGTAACTTTGGAAGCTACTAAATAACATTCAGTAAAATCCGGATTATATCATACTAAAGCTCAACGAGATATTTTATGTCCAATATGTCATAAGGCTTCAGAAACTGCAACTCATCTATTTCATCTCTATTTTACACAATAACTCTTCGTTTTAAACCTGTAAAACTTGTTTGATTTTCGACTTACTCGTCGGTCCTGTTTTCGGTGACGAATTAACAATCGACTCGTCAAGTATTGAGTACCGAGTACTCACGAGTAACTCGAACGGTTTTGCCAAGTATGATTACATTGGGAATAAATGGTAAATTAATCAAGATTATCAATCAAATATTTAATTATATCTTATTTTAAAAAAAAATCACGATAAAACTCACTAAACATTAATATTTTTCTTAATTTATTTACTATGTAAATTATTAATGCCAACTTAATTATGAAATTTTTACCTAAACCAATGGCCTATATCATTGAGACAGGAGAGTTATTAAATTCTCTTAAAGGGAATAAGAAAAGAATGTCCCACCAAAAAGAGATGTTATTGAAAACACAATAAATAGGTGGGAAAGGAAAATTTATAGAAAATAAGTTTATTATTTTATTATTATGTGTATTTTATTAATAATATTTTTGGTAGAAAAATAATAATTTTTTAATTTTTATTACCGTAATTTTATAAGAATCTCTTATAATTATAATTTAAAATAATTTTAATAAGTTAGAAAAGGTATCCACAAATATTAATTAAAGACCCTAGGAAACAATTTTTTAGACTATTCACATTGTGACCAAGAAGCATTACCTTCTTAACCCTCTCATTTGAAAGATATCTTACATTTCTCACAATTGATTTCACAAGATGTGATTGCTCTCTTCCTCTCATGAAAAGTAACCAAAAACTCATACAACATATTTACTAAGACTAAATTCAAATTTCAAGAACATGGCAATACAGATGAGATAATAAAAATTAGAAAATTAACAACGCTGCTATGTTCACTAGAAACTCATCTGGTAAAGGTTATACTACTACTGTTAGGCTAGTATGTCAAATATGCAAAACTGTTGGTCATATTGCAATCAATTGCAACCAAAGACTCAACTTCTCTTATCAAGGAAGGAAACCACCTGCAAATCTTAATGCAATGTTATCTGCTACTGATATTTTTGATGAAGAGGAGTGGAATGCAGATAGTGGTGTTAATGCTAATATTACTTCTCAATCTGCTTCACTACAAGAGGTAACACCATATGATGGTTCTGAAGTTATCAAAACAGCTAATGGTGAAGGTATGCCTATTACTCATAAAGGTGTCTCTAGTAAAAATGTTCATGATCATTCTTTTGTTCTAAATAATATTCTTGTTGTGCCTAATTCATCTCACAATCTGTTATTTATACACAAATTTACATATGACAATCATTGTTCATTGGCTCTTGATTTCAATGATTTTTCTGTGAAGAATCTGATCTCTGGGAAGACTATCTTCCAAGGTCCACATAGGAATGGTTTAAATCCCATCAACTTCAGCTCATCTTCTGCAACTCATGCTCTTTCATCTACAATAACCAACACAGTTCTTCTTTATAGAAGATTTGGTCATCCTTCATTTGAAACTTTTCAGAAAATCTGTAATCATCTTCAACTAAGGAATGTTTTAAATAAATCTTTTACATGTATTGACTGCAAAATGTATAGAAGTCAGAAAATTCCTTTTCAATTATTTTGTAATAGTGCACAACAACCTCTGGAGTTGTTGCACATGGATCTCTGGGGACCATGTCATGTTGCATATGTATCTGGATTTTTGTATCATGCAAATATAGTTGATGATTACACCGTACAGTTGGATCTTGCCTATACATGCTCAGTCTGATTTCAAACATGTTTTCCATTCTTTTGTCACTAGAATAGAAAAACTGTTAGCCCAACATGATATTACCATAAGAACTGACAATGGTGCAAAGTTCATAAATGAATTTCTCAAACAATTCTGTGCTGAAAAAGGCATAACACATGAGCTGTCATGTCCTCACACACTAGATCAAAATGGTATTGTTGAAGTGATGCACAAGCATTTATTAGGAGTCACTAGAAATCTTCTATTCCAATCTGGTTTTCCAAATTATTTTTCGGTTGATGCTATTCAAACTGCAAATTATCTTATCAATAGACTACCTACAAGAGCTATCAACAATTCAAGTCCATTTGAATTGTTATTTCATAGAAAACCAGATTACACATTTCTCAAAGTGTTTGGTTGTTCATGTTTCCTTGGATGAAGCCATACACTTCTAATAAGCTTGAACCAAGAAGCAAACAATGCATTTTCCTTGGATATAGTCTTTCTCACAAAGGCTATAGATGTCTTGATCCAGTGACTGGTACAGTTTACATATCTAGGCATGTTTCTTTTGATGAATCCATTTTTCCTCTTAAACTTCAAAATTCTTCTGCATGTTCAAATTTTCTTATGTTGTTGATTCTCATTTTTCATTCCCTAATGTTACTGCTATTTCTACAGATCTTCCCACTAATCCTATATCATTTGTCACTATAACAAAGAATGATCATAACATGACCGCTAAAGGAAAGAATGGGATCTTTACCCCTAAGTCTTATTTTGCTACAAAGAATCCTTTACCTCTAGCTTTACTTGGTGAGCAGATTAATGTGCCTACTTGTATCACTGCTGCCAACAAGGAATAGGTTTGGAGGACAGCCTTAACAAATGAATACAATGCTTTACAACAAGCTGGTACCTGGTCTCTTGTTAGTCATTCTCTTGATCAAAATCTAGTTGGTTCCAAGTGGGTTTTCAGGGTGAAACATAATGCAGATGGTGGTGTAGAGAGATACAAGGCCAGATTAGTAGAAAAGAGATTTCACCAACAACATAGACTGGATTTTGAAGAGACTTTTAGTCCTTTTGCAAGTCCTACAACTATTAGGATAACCTTGTCTATGGCAGTGCAATTTGATTGGTATATACATAAACTAGATGTAAGCAATGCATTTTTGCATGATGATTTAAAAGAGGTGGTTTACATAACATAACCACCAGGTTTTATTGATCATGAAAAACCAAGTCATGTTTGCTTACTACATAAAGCCATTTATGGACTCAAGCAAGCCCTAAGGGCATGGTATGAAAAGTTGAGTGCATCTTTGCTCTCTTTATCCTTTGTCAACTCTACTGCAGATCTATCTTTGTTTGTACATAAAACCAACTCTCAAATTAAAGTTGCACTTGTGTATGTTGATGATATCTTCTTGACAGGTTCATCATCTGATTTTCTTCATCATGTTATCTATCAGCTGTAACTTCAATTTCCTATTAAGGACTTGGGCCATTTACATTATTTCTTGGGTTTAAAGATAAAGAGGGATACTGACTCTTTTTTTTTTTATCAAACCAAATATGTTGTTGATATTCTACTTAAATTTCATATGGAAGGTGAAAAACCATGTCAGACACCCATTGCTGCATCTGATAAGCTGAGCAAAGATGTTAGTGAACTACTGGAGAATCCAACTGAATACAGGTCTTTGGTAGGTGTTATTCACTATCTTACCTGGACCAGACCTGAACTTTCTTATGATGTGAATCTTGTTTTCCAAAATATGCAGCATCCAAGAGTACCTCACATGCTTGCTGCAAAGAGAATTCTTAGATATATTAAGGGTACCTTGGATTTTGGCTTGTATTTCACAAATGGAAGTTCTTTTCTATTAGTCTTTTCAGATGCTGATTAGGCTGATTGTGTTGATGATAGAAGATCCACTGGTGGGTATTCTGTGTTTCTAGGTTCAAACATTACATCTTGGTCTTCTAAGAAGCAAACCATTGTTGCAAGATCAAGTACAAAAGCTGAGTATATGACTTTGGCTCATAGTGCTGCTGAAATGGTATAGATTTTTTATTTGTTGAAGGATCTTCACTTCCCTATTCCTAGTATTCCTAAGCTTGGTTGTGACAATATTAGCTCAATCTCTATTGCTTCTAATCCAGTTTTGCATTTGGATTACCACTTTATCAGGAAATGGTTCGGTCAAAAGCACTAGATGTCTTTTCTATGAATACAGTTGATCAGGTTGCAGATGTGTTTACAAAGGCTTTGCATGGTCCACGCTTTAGCCTGCTGCATTCCAAGCTCTAGGTTCTAGCTGATCCCATGAGCTTGAAGGGGGATAATAACATAACCAATACAGTGGTGCGGGATATACTAGTCTGTGGTGTAGGATAAGCGTGTTTTCATTATCTCACACGTGTGTCTTGTACGTGTGTTTGGTTTGTTTAGCTGTGTGTCTTGTACGTGTGTTTGGTTTGTTTAGTTATGTTCGTTAATCACACTATATATAGTGTGTTGTCTTAATCATTTCTTTGTAATGATTCTCATCTTCTCAGTAAGAGAAATGTAATGACATTTCTTCATTTTATATTGTTACTACTATGTTCAACGACAACACATCCATTGTCTTCCCTGTCTTCTATTGCTCCAACAAAACTGCCAGAACCCATTTCCTCCACTATACGACAACAACATAATATCCTTTTTTTCATCTGCTTTTCATTCAATCTTGAGTCCAAATCGAACTCAAATTAAAATTCAGTTTCCTTCCTGTTGCCTTCCAACATCACCATGAACCTTTCAATTCGAAAACCCACTCTCCCAAATCAAACAGAACTCTGAATTACCACTTCGATCTTGTACAGGAAGCATCAACGAGTCCTTCACCACAGCGCAAACCCCTCACCATTTTCTTTTTGTTCACCATAACATCAACAACAACAACTCTTCCGTATTTCCCGGCCAGAAACTCTCTTCGACACCACAGACGAGCCTTATTTCTCAGACCCATCATCGCCGACATGAGCTCCCGGTGAAGTCTTGGTCGCTGTTGAAGAGGAGACTTATTCTTTATCACGCAGTAGAAATATTTAGTATTGTTAACAACGAAAGATTAAGGATAATTTAATGATGCATAGGGGTATAAAAACTTGGAAATGTTGGTTTTACCACAACTGATCCCGAGTTAAAATCCCGACTGAGAGAGTTCGGGGACCACTTTAATCATTGGCAATCCTGATGATAGAGCAGCTAATAAAGGCCATTGGATTTCCCTCTCGGGATGCATTGTGGGATATTCTACGGTAGTTGTAAAATCGTAATAAATTTTAAATTATCAAAGAAAAAAAAAATTAGTTGGGTGGGTTTGACTTGGTTGACTAAATAAAATTAATAAATTAAAAAACAAAATTTAGACTTTTAATAGTTTTGTGGTAGGAAGATAACGGTACATACTACATGTTGGGTGCAATAATTAAAAATAAAAAAAATTAAATAAAAAAAGATTGTTGATCTTTACTCTTAACGAAAGTGATTCTTTAAAATGGATGAGCTCCCCGTATCTCCGCAGCATCAAGATGGTATGTTGGGCTGCACAACGGGTGGGTCGGGTCGGGTTTGGCGTCACCCGCACCCGACCCGCCTCCAGCTGGTTTATTTTTTCCCACCCGCACCCGCCCCGCCTGGTCCTCGGGTCGGGTCGGGTCTGACCCGCCCAGATTGCGGGTCGAGTCGGACGGGTGCGGGTCACCCGCCCAGAAAATCATGCAAATTTTTTTCATGGGTTTGGCTGTTTTTTTGATCCTCACGCGCGCCACCTGATAAACCATTTTAACTAACAATCGATAATCTTAAAATCTAAGTCCCAATATTCAAAATTATACAATAAAATTAGAGTTTTAATATGCAATTCTACGACATTTCCCACTAGCAACAAAAACAAGTTCATCTTAGTAGCAGCACCATCCAGGTCACCGAATAGGAATCAATCGTGCCCTGGTGCTTGTTTATCAACTGCACTATTTTTGGTTATTTCATAATTATAAAGAGGTACTTAATCTCTGTGTTTTACAGCTATTTACCTGAGCAAATGAGGAATCCTGAGACCTTCAAATGTAAGTATTCAATATTGCCTAGTCCAGTTTCTCTTTTATCATTAGCAAGCTGTGATTTGGTTAGGCATAGAAGTTGGAGTAACTATGTAAGCCTAAAAGCTGGTTACTGCTGGTATTCATTATAAACTAAATATTGTTAAACAAGATGCTATGCTAAAAAATTCACTTAAAAAATTTACGTTTCTGTTTTTATCCATCCGAGATGCAGTTTCTTCATGCCTACTGCAGAAATCAGTCCAGATTCGCTCATGCTTTGGAGTATCTAAAATAATCAGGTCTTCGTAAAATTCATACAACAATTATGCTATAATGTAATAAAGTACATATCCAAATCTCAGCTACAACCGATAATCATACAGTGAGAAATTTAGCAATCACTGAGTAGTAGCCTTAGATACCCAATTCACTAATTATTGACTTCAGAGTTCTTTACATTTAACCCCTAAAATACCCATAATCCATAATTGAAATTCAGGTTCTTTAACTGGTCTTTATGACCAAATATTTCAGCATAACTCGAGCTCAAATACACCATACAACCAAGCTCAAAACCAGTACTAACCCTTCTAATTAACTCCTATAACAAAACCCTATGAATACCACTAACCCACACCTTTCCTCACTAGGAAAGGAAATTCACACAATGAGATCATGAAGAGAACAACTTAGGAGATATTCATATAGCCAGTTCAAGTTCATTCAAATATTCAAGTAAGAATCAAGTACACATGATAACTTGAGTACCAAACAATAAACAATATTTGGCCGTTACATTGCACAGAATAGAAAAAATGACTATGATGAACAGTACAGACAATAAGATGATGGAACAAATGAACTTTTGGAGTAATACTTGAGTTTCTCAAACTATACAAAGGGACTTGCTCTAAATTATAAAACTTCTTGGAGCAAGACTCACCAAATGGATGACCTTTTGCAGCCCCATACTAATCACTTCACAGTAAAGTTTGAATTTGATACATAAAAAAAAATGGAACACAAAGTTACAAACTACTACAGATTAGCATATCAATCTTCTTCTTCTTCTGCCTCTATCAAACTGCAAGGTACTTGGAAAATTTCAACAGGATTGAAACAATGGAATTCATGCTGTCATGGTCTAGAGGTTCAAATTTATACAAATTCAATTATTAAAACTCTAATTTTAATAGATTACATCAACCCATTCAAGCATTAATTATGTATTGACATTAGAAACAGATTTGGGAAAATTCCCCAAATTTTAACTTGAAGAACCCTAGTTCTAAAATTGATTTACAAACACTCGATCAAAACTAGTAAAACCCTATCACAGATTTAGAAACACTCAAAACTAATAAAACCCATATTCAATTGCTACTAAATCATGTAATGAACACATTAATTTCAATTAGGGCAAAATTTTTTTAATAAAAGAAACAGTACCTGATAGAGATTCAACTGATGGTGGTGATGAACTGATGATGCAGTTGGGTAACTTGAGTTCACGGTGGTGGTGCTGGTGTGACTGTGCTCTGTAAGAGAAGAAGAAAAAATGGAAGTATGGAGTGGAACAGAGAAGAACTGAAGAAGATGAAGTAGGAATAGACTCGATAGTTGATGCTTATGTTATGAGTGATAAGTGAGATGGAGGGTGGGCGGGTCGGGTCGGGTGATAGGAGTTATCACCCGCACCCGACCCGTTGATAAGCGGGTTTAAGAAAAATCACCTGCACCCAACCCGTTCATCGGCGGGCCGGGTGCGGGTCGGGTAATTTTGGGCGGGCGCGGGTCGGGTTGGCGGGTTGGTTCGAGTTTGTGCAGCACTAATGGTATGTAACAAAACTTTGAAAAGAACAAAGTGAATCACGTGTTCAACACGCTGTCCTTAAGACATCAGCGTCCAGCTACACTCAAAAGTGATGCTATAGCCTCCACAGGGCGGATGCCTCCAGGATAAAACACCCTACTACACCTACTACTAGCACTCGTAGTAGATGCTCAACTTGAGCTTGGCAACTCAGAAAAACCCTTCAAGGAAAATCTTAAAAAACTTAAGAAAGATAATAATAAATTATTATTCTATTGGTCTCTCCAAAAATATGGAGAAACCCTTTTTCCTTGGATGTCAAAATAGGTTTGAAAAGTTTGTTTATATAATCTCTTAATACAACTTAAGAAGTGGAAACTCCCCGATGTGGGACTAAAGTGTTTCATTCACAAAAGTAAACAAAGAAAAAACCAAAACATGTAAAGTGACCAATAGGTCAGGAGCTCGAACCCAAATAATACAATATTTTATATTTTTGAGAAAGTAAAGATGATTCCTCTCCTTATTATTTAGAAATTTGCTTCTAAGGGAGAGCCCTTAGGGGTTTAGACACTTTGTTGGTTGGGGGAAGACTAAGGCTATGAGCTAGTTGGAGCAAACATACTTTTCACACACGCAGCCGCTTGCGGTTGCGTTTTGCGGCTTGCGTGCTTGCGAGTTTGCGGACTTGTGGCTACTGTTACGGGAATGGGTATGGTTGCGAGTGCGGGCGTAGCTGAGTCCCACATTGGAGAGACTAGAGATGAGTTCTCTCCTTATTACCACAAAAATTACAACTAAGGGAGGGCCCTTAGGGTTTAAAAGCTTTTGTGGTTGGGGGAGGACTAAGGCAATGTGCTAGTTGGTGCATACATGCTTTTCACACATGTGCGATGCTTCGCACCGAAGCACGCACGCTTGTGGCTTGCGGACTTGCGGATGTGGCTGTGGCTGCGGGTCTGAGTGTGTGTTGCGGGCGTAGCTGAGGCGAGAATTATTCTTAACCGTTTTAACCATTATCTCCATGATTAATGCGTGGAATTAATTTCAAACTTAATGTCCGTGATTATTGCCACATTCTACTTCTTCTACCTATAAAAAGAAAACGAATTTCTCCATTAAAATTCACTCCAGAAGCAGCTACTATCTTGTCTTCTTTTCCCCTCTTCTTGTTTTGTTTTGCGTATTGCTTGTTTATTTCCCTTCCACTTCTATCTTGTTGTTAAGTTCTTGAGGGTGATTAGTATTGTGCTTATACTAATCATAACGGGCAGTTCTATCCTGGACACATCTTCTCTGTTGGGGTATAGCATTTCTCATTCTTGAGGAGTACCCGATGACTTTTGTGTTAAGGACAATTTGATGAGCAGGTGGCTCTGTCCATTGTGTGTGCATCATCAGAGATTTCCTAACCTTAACAAATTTCTTCTGTTTAGTGTTTTCCGTTGTTGCAGAACCAACAATCTTAACACAATAGCAATTTCTTCTGTAACAATGGGTAAGAATGATGTAGAAAGACCAGAAAAATTCAGTGGCAAAGATTTCAAAAGATGGCAATCCAAGATGCTCTTCTTTCTGAGTTTCCATATGTTAGGTGAACTAGTTCTAATATCCTTTGATGACAGTTTGAATGATGCTGGAAATGAAAGAGAGTTGGAGAGTTGGGGTAGACAGAACTATATGGCAAAGAATCATATTCTTAACTGTTTAGAAGAAGCATTGTATGATTTCTATAATGCAAAAGAAAACTTTTCTTCTTATGATTTATGGGCTGCCTTAGAAGCAAAATATCAAGCGGAAACGGATGGAAACAATAAAAATTTTGTTGCTAGGTTCCTGGAATACAAAATGTCTAATGATAAATCAGTAGTTGATAAATTCCTTGAACTTCGGCGCATTATTAATGAAATTATTGCTGAAGGTATGATGATTGATGAAACGTTTCAAGTGTATGCGGTGATTGAGAAATTACCTTCTTCATGGTTTGAATACGAACGAAGATTGAGACATGAAACTGGTGAAGTCATTATGGTTGAATTGGATAAGAAGATTCAAGTGGAAGAATTGATGTGTTCAAAAGACAAAAACGTATCTTCCGCAAGGGACGTGTCCAACAGAGCTCATGTAACTGAACACAAGTCTTCCGCAAGCCTGCACCGCAGCAACCGCAAACCTGGTCCGCACAAGAAAGGTACATTTTCGAAACCCAAATCTGGCATTGGTAAAATTAAAGGTGCTTGTTATGTTTGCGGACTTCCTGGCCATATGGCAATGCATTGTAGAAAACGTAAGGATTTTAATAACAAGAAAAACAATGCTAATTTGGTTGAGAACAACAAGAACGAGTTTTCTGGCACGGTGTCTGAAGTCAATTTGGTAACCAATGTGAGAGACTGGTGGGTAGACTCTGGTGCTACCAAGCATTTCTGCGGAAACAAAGATATGTTCACCTCCTATCAGAAGGTAGGGGAAGGAGAAAAACTCTACATGGGTAACTCGTCTGCAGCACAGGTTGCGGGAAAACGCAAGGTTGGGCTAAAACTCACTTCTGGAAAAACTCTCACATTGAATGAAGTTCTTCATGTTCCGGACATCTGCAAAAATCTTGTATCTTTTGGTGTGTTATATGATAAGGGTTTTAAACTTGTATTTGAATCTGGGAAATTTATTGTCACTAAGGGTAAGGACTATGTAGGAAAGGGTTATAAGACTGAGAGTCTATATAAACTGAATGTAACCTCTGTTGAAATGAAGAAAATTGATTCTTCTTATGTTTGTGTGTCATTGAATTTTTGGCATGGTAGACTTGGTCATGTAAACTATAAGTCAATGAATAAACTGGCTAGCATAGGCTGCATACCCAAATTTAGTTTTGAAAATGAACATAAATGTGAAATATGTGTTGAATAAAAATATGCTAACAAAATCTTATAGAAAAAATATTCTGAGAAATTCTAAACCCTTAGAATTAATTCACTCAGACCTAGTTGACATGAAATTAGTCCAAACTAGAGGTGGTAAGAAATGGTTTGTCACCTTCATAGATGACTGTACGAGGTACTGTCACATATATTTACTTAAGGGAAAGGATGATGCCTTAGAAGCCTTTAAAATATATAAACTAGAAGTTGAAAACCAAATGAATGCTACCATTAAAATTGTTAAGTCTGACCGTGGTGGTGAGTATGTAATCCCTATAGGAGACTTTTGCATAGAACATGGCATCATACATGAAGTAACCCCTCCTTATTCACCACAATCTAATGGTGTGGCTGAACGGAAAAACCGAACCCTTAAGGAGATGATGAATTCCATGTTAATTAGTTCAGGATTACCTGCAAACTTGTAGGGGGAGGCCGTCCTCTCAACTTGATATGTCTTGAACAGAGTACCTTTTAAAGGATCATACAAAACTCCATATGAGTTATGGAAAGGTAGACAACCTTCTTATGCATACTTTAAAGTGGGGGGGGGGGGGGGGCATTTGGCTAAGGTGTCCATTCCTCCACCTAAGAGGACCAAGATAGGACCCAAAACTGTTGACTGTGTCTTCATAGGGTATCCTGAACATACTACTGTATATAGATTTATGGTTGTAAGTTCTGAAATTTCTGAAATTGGTGTGAATACTATTATGGAATCTAGGGATGTTGTGCTTTTTGAACCTTTGAAATCTGAATCTAGCATGATATGTGTTGATCCCCTAGATGTTCCTTCTACTAGTCAGACATCACCTTTAGAGGAAGATGAATTTGAGCCTAGAAGAGGTAAAAGACTTAGAACTGAAAAATCTTTTGGGCCAGAATTCATAACATGCCTAGCAGAGACTGATCCACAGACTTATAGAGAAGCCATGACTTCTTCTGAATCTCCATGGTGGAAAGAGTATGCCATTAGTGAAATGGATTCCATTATACAAAATGATACTTGGGAGATTGTAGATTTACCTCTAGGGTGTAAACCCATAGGTTGTAAATGGATCTTCAAAAGGAAACGTAAAGTATATGGAACTGTGGAAAAATACAAAGCTAGACTAGTAGCTAAAGGCTATAAACAAATAGAAGGTGTAGATTTTTTTGATACTTATTCACCTGTTACCAGAATTACTTCCCTTAGGATGTTAATTGCTATTGCTGCCATTCATAACTTAGATATACATCAAATGGATGTAAAAACAACTTTTTTAAATGGTGAATTAAATGAAGAAATTTATATGGACCAACCTGAGGGCTTTGTAGTGAAAGGTTGTGAAAACAAAGTTTGTAAACTGAAAAAATATTTATATGGTTTGAAACAAGCACCTAAACAATGGCATGCAAAATTTGATCATGTAATGATTTCTAGTGGGTTTAAAATCAATGAATCTGACAAATGTGTTTATACTAAACTTGTGAATGATGCCTTTGTGATTGTATGCTTGTATTTTGATGATATGCTTATACTTGGTACAAACATAGATGTAATTAATTCCACTAAGAGCATGTTAAATGAGAACTTTGACATGAAAGACTTAAGCCCCACTGATGTAATATTAGGGATGAAGATTAGAAGAAATTTTAATGGATATAGTCTTAGTCAATCTCATTATGTTGAATCTGTGCTTAGAAAATATAACCAGTTTGATTGTAAACCTGCTTGTACTCCTTATGATCCTAGTTGTAGAATCAAAAAGAATAAGGGTAATCGAATTTTGCAACTTGAATATTCACGTGTTATAGGAAGTATGATGTATTTGATGAATTGTACTAGACCAGAAATTGCTTATGTTGTGAGTAGGTTGAGTAGGTATACATGTAATCCAGGACAGGACCATTGGGATGCACTTATTATAGTGTTAAGGTACTTGAAGTACACTTTAAACTTTTGTTTAAGTTATGAGAGATACCCTGCGGTCCTTGAATGATTTTGTGACGCCAACTGGATATCGGACTCAGAGGAGTCTAAGTCTGTGGATATGTTTTCACTTTAGCGTGCGGGTCTGTATCTTGGAAGAGTTCCAAATAGACATGTATAGATCGATCCACTATGGAATCAGAGTTTATTGCATTAGATAAAGCAGGAGGCCGCTTGGCTAAGATGCTTTTTATAAGACATTCCTCTTTGGCATAGGCCTGTGCCAGCTATATATATACATTGTTATAGTCAAGATGCAATAGCTGATGCTAAAAACAACAACTATAATGGGAAGTCTATACACATTCGTAGAAGAAACAATTCTCTAAAACAACTAATCTCAACTGGCGTTATTTCTGTTGACTTTGTGAGGTTTAAGGAGAATATCGCGGACCCATTGACGAAAGGTTTGTCCAAGGAGATAGTTAGTAATGCATCAAGGGGGATGGGGCTTAAGATCATCAATTAAACTTGCCATGAAGGATACTCAACCTTGCTGACTGGAGATCCCAAGATCAAGGTTTCGAATGAGACAACTAATTTGTGGTGGGTTAAAGGAAACACTATCAGAGAATTTCATTCTCTGTCCTTTCCCTATGGTGTAGACGTAATAGTGCGACTGCATGTGAGGATGACTTTTTATCAAGTCTTAATGAGTTCAAGAGTTTCAATTTAAGATTGAAGTGGGGTGCAGCAGTAAACACTCTTGATAGAACTCACCTATCTGAATGAGGAAGTGGGCCGCTTCCTATGAGAATTGAGCTGATTCTCTAGAGTATTCTGAGAAACGGGATACGCCCAGGTCCAAAATGGACACAATGACACAAACTTAACAGTACCTAGAGATATCACGCGTGGAAGTTATTGATGAACTACACCAAACGATGGCAGTTCAAGACATCGTGTTCAGTGTCCTTCAAGTAGTTCCGGTAATTTCTCACTAAGCAAAAGGTTCAAGACCTTATGGACACCTATTTCCTAAGAGGTATTTCTCGCTTTCTGATTTCTGATTTTTATCGGGTTTTCATTCATGTGGGGATTGTTGGAGAAACATGAACTTTAAAATTAATTTTAGTCTTGGTGGGAATGGACCTTAGGACCTAGATGTCAATAAGGGCGAATAGCTCATTTTTCACTATTGTGAATGAAGAACCTTTAGTCCCACATTTGAGAGACTAGAGATGAGTTCTCTCCTTATTACCACAAAAATTGCAACTAAGGGAGGGCCCTTAGGGTTGGGGGAGGACTAAGGAAATGGGCTAGTTGGCGCACACATGCTTTTCACACATGTGCGGTGCTCCGCACTGAAGCACGCACGCTTGCGGCTTGCGAGCTTGCGTGCTTGCGAGCTTGCGTGCTTGTGGTTGTGGCTGTGCTGTGGGTGCGGGTACGGGTGTGACCGTGGCTGCTGCTGCAGGTCTGAGTGTGTTGCGGGCGTAGCTGAGGCTGCGGACCAACCAAGACTTACGTTTTTTGACTAATCAAATCTTGTTTTAATTATGGGGGCGTATGACCCGGCGAGTCTTTTAGAGAGAATTATTCTTAACCGTTTTAACGATTATCTCCATGATTAATGCGTGGAA
Source organism: Papaver californicum (assembly GCA_023531435.1). NCBI lineage: Eukaryota > Viridiplantae > Streptophyta > Magnoliopsida > Ranunculales > Papaveraceae > Papaver > Papaver californicum. The sequence goes on along the minus strand of JAJJMC010031210.1, from coordinate 3,969,463 downwards.
TTAATTTCAAACTTAATGTCCGTGATTATTGTCATATTCTCTTCTTCTTCTACCTATAAAAAAAAAAACGAATTTCTCCATTAAAATTCACTCCAGAAGCAGCTACTATCCTATCTTTTTTCCCCTCTTCTTGCTTTGCTTTGCGCATTGCTGAGCAGGTGGCTCTGTCCATTGTGTGTGCATCATCAGAGATTTCCTAACTTAACAAATTTCTTCTGTTTAGTGTTTTTGTTGCAGAACCAACAAAAGGTACTCCCTATTCAGTAATATATATGTGTTTGACGATATTTTTCTGTTTCACTATTCATATTTAATGTAAATGCTAATGGTATCTTATTGCTGGTGTGAAGTGGAACTTTCGGGTTGGTTTCACTCCTAGAGAGGGTTTGGTTATATATTCCGTTGCATATACTGACGGAAGTGTAGGACGGAGACCTGTAGCTCACAGGCTGAGTTTTGTTGAGATGGTGGTTCCATATGGTGATCCAAATGAGCCACATTACAAGAAAAACGCATTTGATGCAGGAGAAGATGGCCTGGGTAAAATGCACATTCTCTGAAAAAGGTGAGGATAAGTTTTGGTTACTGCTCTTTGTCCACTTGATTTTTTGTATTTCTGCACTCTTTTTGATCGATTTGGTGTTTCCTTGGCTAAAACGGATTAATTATTGCACGAGTGTGATTTTTTGGGCTACATCAAGTATTTTGATGCCATTTTACAAACTTCATTGGGGGAGTAGAGACAATTGAAAATTCTGTGTGCTTGCACGAGGAGGACCATGGTGTACTGTGGAAACATCAAGACTGGAGGTCTGGATTAGCAGAAGTTAGAAGGTATAGAAGGCTCACAGTATCCTTTTTCTGTACTGTGGCCAATTACGAGTATGGATTCTTCTGGCATTTCTATCAGGCAAGTTGAAATTTGCGTACCTTTTTAGTAGTGTTTGTAAGCAGACTTGGATGAAAGCTTACTAGTGTTTTGTAACTATCCATTTTAGAGTCTCAATCACATAAGGATCTTTAACTGATATCTTTAGCAGTAGTTGTATGATCACAGTACATATGATGAAAGCATGATTCCAGGATTTGTTGTCACTGATCAAGGGATTACTAGCAGTAGTTAAAGCATCACTAATAATATGTAAAGAATGCATTGCACGGCTAGAATGACTATGTTCAACCACATCTTTTGTATTGATAGGGTTTGTGTTTATATACAAAAACAAGAACTTAATTTAGGTAACAGATATATTTGATATGCTTGACTTATGGCTATTGAATCTGCCACAATTGTGGGATTGATAGCAAGAGATTCTCCCTTGATTATAGGCTAGATATGTTATTCCTTTGATGGAGTGTGAGCTGCATATGGTTCCCTTATACGCCCCCGCAAGATTGGTGTTCCATCGGCAAGACCAATCTTGTTTCTTAGCACGGCAGTTCGCTGCTTGGACAGTGGCTTTGTCAGAAGGTCAGCTAGTTGATCTTGAGTGTGAACATGTCTGACTTGAAGGCTTCATTTTTGGACTAGATCACGCACAAAATGTAGATCAATTTGAATGTGTTTCATGCGTGAATGATGGAAAGGATTTAGACTTAAGTGTGTGCCTCCAATATTGTCACATAACAGTTGGGGAGAGTATGTAAGTGGGAATCCAAGCTCTTAAACAATGTTGACAACCACATTGTCTCAGAAGCTGCATTGGCTAGTGCTCTATATTCAGCTGTTGTAGATGACCTTGCAGCGGCTCGTTGCTTCTTGGAGCTCCAGGAAATTGGGTTTGAACCCAGGAAACTGATGTATGAAGAGGTTGATGTTCGATCGTCTATATTGCCAGCCCAATCTGCGTCTATATATGTCCGGAGTGTAGAGGTTCCACCTTTGTGAATCTGAATACCATAAAAGATACTTTGTCTTAAGTAACCTTTGGCTTGCTGTCCAGTGATTTGTAGTTGGCTTGTGCATGAATTGGGACATCTTGTTCACAGCAAAGACAATATCTGGACGGGTCAGTGTCAGATATTGGAGACTGCCAATTAGTCGACGAAACTCTGCACAGTTCACATCAGTTGTTCCATCAATCAGCTGGAGAGATTATTTTGTGGAGAGAGGTGTTGAGACATCATTTGCATCACTCATGCTAGTAGTGTCCAAAATCTCTCTGATGTACTTGTGTTGAGACAGGAATATCCCTTCCTTGGTAGGTATAACTTTAATGCCTAAGAAAAAGTGGAGAAAACCCATATCTTTGAGGGAGAACATGTCACCCAACTGTTTGATAGAAGTTACAAGGGATGAGTTGTTGCATGTGATGATAAGGTGATCAACATAGACCAGCAGGTAGAAATGAGTAGTGTCTCGGCTGTAGACAAAAAATGAGTAGTCTTCTTTGGAGTTTCGAAAACCCATATGAAGAATAGAATTTTTGAGTGTTGTTTACCAGGCTCGTGGAGCTTGTTTTAGCCCATAGATGGCTTTTTTTATTCGGCACACACGTTGTGGTCTTGACATATCTTTGAAGCCGGGGGGTTGTGCCATTAAGACAATTTCTGTTAAAGCACCATTCAGAAAGGCATTGTTGACATCCATTTGCCGTAAATCCCATCCATTCATTACTGCAATGGACAATACATCTCAAATTGTAGCTGGTTTGACCACTGAACTGAATGTCTCTGTGTAATCAATGCTAGGAAGTTGGTTGTAACCTTTTGCCACAAGTCTGGATTTGAATTTATCAATGAACCATCAGCTTTCCTTTTAACCCGAAAAATCCACCTACACCCCGCTGATTTACAATCAGCTGGAGATAAAACAAGCCCCCAAGCTCTGTGTTTCAGCAGGGCAGTGAGTTCTGCAGACATGGCCTCATGCCAGTGAGGTTGAGCTATGGCTTGACTCACACTTGTTGGTTCAATGGATTGAGGTAGAGGATGTTTAGAAACTGTATGAATTTGTTTGGGTTTAAAGATTTGATTCATTGATCTTGTGGTCATATTGTGGGTGCGATGAGGATTCTCCATATCTTGATGTGTGTTTTGATTTGGAGAAGCATTTTTCGTGCATACTGTTATGTCAGGAGCAGCAGACATGGATGATGCTGATGAGAACTCAGTCCCGGTTGCTTCTAGAGAGTTACGCAGATGGGCAGAGTGGGAGTCTGCAGCTTGTATAAGGTTAGAACTTAAAGAGTCAGGGAGTGCAGAGTTACCTGGGGAGGATGCAGCAACAGCAGGTAGCCTTTCCGGAGACATCAAGGTTGTTGATGCATTTAGACCCTGTGTGGATGGCACTGTAGGATGGCTACCAAAATGCAGAGGGAGGAACTGATGATTGTCTGCCGGGAGATGCCTAGGGAACTCACAGGGCACAGGTGAGGCTGGAAGAAAGATCTGTTTTCATCAAATAGCACATGATGATAGATAAAGATTTTTTTGGTTTGAGGTTCGAAACATTTGTAGCCATTTTGAGTTGATGAATAGCCGAGAAAAATGCAGATTTTGGATTTGGGCTGCATTTTGTTTGAATTGTAGGCCTTGGTGAGGGGATAACAAATGCACCCAATTTTTTTTAACTTAGAATAGTTTGGTGATTGACCAAATAGAGCTTCAAAAGGAGATTTTTTGTGTAGAATACGTGGTTGGTTGACGATTTATGAGATAAGAGGTTGTTTGAAAAACATGTAGCCAATATGAAAAATCCAGATTGGCATCATGGAGAAGTGGGAGACCTGTTTCAACTAGATGACGGTGACGCCGTTCAGAGACACCATTTTGTTGTGGCGTGTGAGGAACAGTAGTGAAATGAGTTATGTTATAAAATGAGAGATATGATTTTAAAGCGAGAAACTCACCTCCATTGCCAGAGTATAGTGTTCTTATGGTTTTTTGAAAGCGGTTTTCAACAATTTTTTTGAATTATGGAAAAATTAAGGAGACACCAGATTTAGTGGTCATGGGATAAAACCATATATATTTGTATAATGATCAACAAAAATAATATCGTGAACCCTCAATCCCAGTGTAGCTAGCGGGTCCCCACACATCCGTGTAATTAAGTTCAAGAGGCTCATGGCTTTGAAGACTTGTGACACGAAAAGATTGTTGATGTGCTTTATTAATAGATCATGAATGACATAATGAAGACAAATTTTTATGGGAAGAAATAGGAAATGAAAATTGCTTAATAAGATGATTGAAAATTTTAAGAGAAGGATGTCCAAGACGCTTGTGCAATCCATCAGTTGAAGTTCTTTCATGCACATTAGCAACCTTTGGTAATGACGCCAATGATTCCGGAAAGGTGTAGATGCCATTGTTACATGCTCCTTTTAGTAATATCTCCCCCGTGATCTTGTCCTTCATAAGGAAATGAAGAGGATGAAATTCAACAAAGATATTGGTTTGCTTAGTGAGATGATGCACAGAAATGAGATTTTTGCAAAGATTTGGAACATAAAGAGTGTCACTTAGTGTAAATGTTCGATGTGGAGTGTTTAAATCCAAAGAAATAATGTGTGTGACAGCCAAACCTGAACCATCACCGAGAATCACTTCGTCAGTTCCATCATATTCGGAGTGCATAAATAGATCGGAGAGGTCACCCGTGATGTTATGAGAAGCGGCTGAATCAAGTAGCCAATTTTTTTCTTTCGTTGTAGAGGTGATGGAACAATTTATGGAGGCATTCTGGAAGTGAAACTGGTGTCATGCCTTGGCAGTGTGACCCAACTGATCACAGAGTTGGCATTTGGGATGGTAGCGCCTATTGGAAGTGTTGGGTTTTCCAGAGCTTGAAGTGTAGCGACGTCCATTACGTTGGACACCATTTGGGTACCTTCATGGATTAAGGCATGGAGAGCGTCTTGAGTGGTCAGGATGTCTGTAGCGTTGATAGCTTACTTCAGTTCCAGATGGCCTTGTTTTGGTGAAGTTGGCAGACGCAACCAAGCTGTGTGTTGCAGTTTCCAGCCGTCTTAGGTAAGTTTCATGACCAACCAATAAGTCATGTAGTTCTTCAAATGTCAAAGATGACTCTCGGGCACGAATTGGTGCTGCAATCTCCCTGAAGTCTAAACCTAGGCCATTCAACACATAGAGGGTTAGATCATCATCTGAGATGGAGTGATCTATAATAGCTAGTTCATCAACTAGATTTTTCACAACGTGAAGGTACTCTGAGATGGTCATGTTTCCACGCTGGATTAAGGTAAGCTCTTCCTTTAACTGTATTGTACGAGTTCTAGATCGGCTAGCATAGAGATTGGTAAGCTTTTTCCAAGCATCATGGGAAGCTTTTGTTGTAGTTATGAAAGGTGTAATTGAGGGAAAAGTTGAGGCTAGAATTGCCCTCAGAATGAGTTTAAACTGTCAAACCCAGTGGGTTTTGCGTAGTTCTTCAGTAGGAGTACCATCTGAAGAGGGACACTGAAAGATGCCTTCAACATAATCAAGAAGATCATAGCCAATAAGCAGTGCCTCAAACTGATGAGAACGCCAATGAGGGAAGGTAGAGGGGGTTAGTCTTTCATTGATTTGGGCAGTGATATTGAGAGCAATTATGGGGTTTTCAGATGCTGAGGGAGGTTGGGTGTTGATGGTGAAGTTGGGGGTTTGATCAGAAGAGGCGGAAGACATGTTTGCAAAGATCAGTTGCTCGTTAGAGACTTCTGCTCTGATACCATGTAAAGAATGCACTGCACGGCTAGAATGACTATGTTCAACCACATCTTTTATATTGATAGGGTTTGTGTTTATATACAAAAACAAGAACTTAATTTAGATAACAGATATATTTGATATGCTTGACTTATGGCTATAGAATCTGCTATAATTGTGGGATTGATAGCAAGAGATTCTCCCTTAATTATAGGCTAGATATGCTCTTCCTTTGATGAAGAATGAGCTGCATATGGTTCCCTTATATAATATCCCGGTTACCATCACACTATACTTTAGGAATCCAGCTGCCCTTCCAAACTTACTTTTCACCTGATCCATTTCCTAAATGTTGTTCTGACTGAATTGGGAGTAGTACTTAAAAACATACCTGGGAATTGTGGTATTACCAAATGGTCCAAATCTTTACTGCTACATTCTCTTCCATGCCATATTTAACTAGATTCAACTCTAGTGGATTATGCTTATATTTTTCTTTACTCGGGTGATTTACCTATCACTATCCTAGACGTGTTATTTACTGAGAATCCTTTTTCTGCAATGTGTACCCTCGATATTCTTACAAATTGGTTGTTCCAAACATACTTTTATGTCCTTGTTTAATCCATATCCACATAAAAGGAAAATGTTATACATTGTGTGATAAGTTGAAATTATAATGATGCTCATGCAATGTATCTTTATATATCACAGGATGGAAAAATAGAAGCCGAGGTTAAGCTAACTGGCATTCTCAGCTTAGGAGCAATACAACCAGGGGAACCCAGAAAATACGGCACAACTATAGCTCCAGGATTATATGCACCAGTACATCAACACTTTTTTTTTCTCGTATGGACATGGCTGTGGATTGTAAACCCGGTGAAGCGTGTAATCAGGTAACACTTGTATACTCATGGGTCTTTTACGATACATAAACGATTAGGTTTTAAAACCTTGTACATGTAGGTAGTTGAGGTGGATGTGAAAGTCGAAGAACCTTGGAAGAACAATATTCATAACAATGCTTTCTACGCAGAAGAAAAAATCAGCTCGCCACTGGATTATAAGTTATCTTACTTGGTATAATGGTATTGTGATTACCAAAAATCTATCTTGGCAACACAACCACATGAATCATATGATAAACCAATAAACCAAAAAAGCAATGAGAAAATAAAGATTAAATACAAGAAATTAAAAGAAGAATCAACACAAGAGAAATTTAACGTGGTTCGACAACGGAGTGTCTACATCCACGGATAATAAAAGATTTGGATGTTTTTATTGATGAGTGTATGTTACAAAAGGATAAAATGCTATATGCACCGAGTAAAATTCATCAAAGAATGATTGAACTACGAATATATTTAATTGACACAACTCCCAAACCTAAACTTTTTCCTCTGATCCTTTTCCTTCTCCAAAATTTTGCGTCCCCTCTTTTTATCTTGGAGCTTGATATTTATACTAAATATCATGGGTCCCCCTCTTCTTTCTTTCCACCTATTAGTTCTTATCCATATTTTGGAATGAAACTTATCCCGCATTTTTATTTGTATTTCCCGCAAGACTTGACATGCGTACTTCTTATTTTCCTTAGTTTCCCACTTGGTGACCCGCACCTCTTCTGCGGATTTGTATTCAAGTTATTGCTTTTGGATTTCGATGAATACTGCAGTATTATTATTATTATTATTATTACTATGGCATGTCCGACATGTGGCCATTGAAAGTGATATTATTATTTTCAGAATTTGGCATGCCCGACACGTGGCCATTAAAAGTGACTTGTCATGTTTTAGCTTCTTCTGTTCCGCAACCTGCACAACTGAGACATGTCTATCATGCATCGATGTTTGTCAGTTCTATACATTGTGTCATGTTTTCCCGTAACTTACGTGTCTGTCATGCAACGGAGGTGTCTATTTCGTACAGTGTGACATACTTTCCCGCAACTTGCGTGTCTATCATGCAACAAAGGTGTCTGTTTCAGTACTTATTTAATGAGTTTTGTTTCAGTGTTTCTCGTTCCATCATAATATGATATTCTTTCCATAGTATTTGAACACATGGCGTTAGGGATTTAATACCCTCACAATTTGCCCATTTTTTCTTTTGAATTTTACATATGGTAGAAATTTGGAAAAGGAAAAATAATTATTACTTTTCCGATTCGTACGCCTCTAATAAATTTTCTTCTCACGCTTAGGTTTACTTTTCTGATAATTTTGGCGGTTTCGAGAAATTCACATCTCTGATAAAATTCATCTCTCCTCCATTTTATTTTTTCGACGGTTTCATCAGTTTCAATCCTTTCATATTTAATGCAAATTTTGTCACATCTCTCATCTTATTCTTCGTCTTCTTTGTCTTTTTCTTCTTAAAGTTTCTGTTTTGTTCTTGCTTTTCATCAGGGTGAATCTATCTTTTCTTGTTTTCTCATATGTAGGTAAAATTCATCATGTCTGGAAAAGATGATAGTAATGTTTCTGGAGGTGCCTCTCGTCATGGTGATCAACCTGTAGAAAAGAAATCATCTCGCTAATTTACGAGAAAAAAGAGAGTAAGAGATCAATCTGGTACTTAAGAAGTTCAATCTTCTGATTTCGTAGGAACTGATGATATAGCTGTTGCGGCCAATAGACAAGCTTCTAGGAGTAAACGTGAGAAATGAGAATTTGAGCTTTAGGTCAATGGATATTTAAGAATTTAAAGATAAGCATCAACTCCAACAATTTAAAGTTTCCCTTTGCGATCCTGCTGAAAGAGATGAAATTACTCTTGATATGATGAAGAAATTTCAGTATAGCACGCTGGCTTGAAGCTTCCTTTGTAAAAGAGTGAGGATTATTTCCAGTATGAGGTTCTTGCGATCCGAAATAAATCGAAGCATGGTATGGTCCGGTCTATTGCCCAATACAATGGGAATTGGTGGCGTCTGCTGAATGAGTGTAGTAAACGTAGCAGGGGAGAAACAAATTTCACATGCTACGTTCCCAATCCTGCGGAAGGTATACATTATACTAATGAATAATTTCCATGCTACATATGCTAACGCTATTGCTGTAAAGAATTATAAGAAGTGGAACATCTACTACAAAAAAAATGGGTTTAAGCGACATGTCGTTTTAAGTCGCTATAACCGTTATAGCGACTAAAAGCGGCACTCGCTCCGTTGGTTGCCCAAAGCCATGTATCTCAAAGCCTTGAGTGACCATGCAATCGCTCTAGTAATAAACCAACTAACCTAAATCGAGTACTTTTCTCATTGCTTAACATTTAGACCAACTAACATGGAGCAAGTAAAATTGTGATCGCTTAACATCTAGACCAATCAATATAGCAAGTAAACTACCAATCGCTTCAGATATATCAATCATTCTAAAGCAAGTAAAATACTTAGTTGGTAGATACATGGAGCAACTCGTTCTAAAATTGCTTAGTTAATGTATTAAGCGATCAAAATATTTTGCTCGCTAAAAGCGATTTCTGATTTTGATTGGTCTGAAGTTGGTTGCTCAAGCTTTTGAGGTAGCAAAATTTTTACTCAAGTTGATTGCTTAAAGTTTTAAGCTTTTAAATTTTTGCTCGCTAAAAATAATTTCTGATTGGCTTTAAGTTAATTGCTTAAAGTTTTAAACTATCAAATGAAAGTGATTTCTAGTTTTGATTGTCCTGAAATTGATTGCTTAAACTTTTAAGCTATCAAAATTTTTACTCAAGTTAGTTGCTCGTTATTCTGATTAGATAATCCCAAAGTAAAATTAATACGGAACAATTATGAACCAAATTAAAAATTAAAAATTATATTATGTTTTATTATATCACAGAATTTAGTTTATATCTTTTTTTAAGAAAATTATACAATTTACAAGAAATGAAAAAAGAAATACTATCTAATCATTTTTTTTCTCCATCCGAGTAATGCTGGTTGAGAGCCTGAATCTTTACGAAGTTGTCTTCCCAGCACCTAGAATATGTTCACCAGTAAGATTTTAGGACTTGTTAGATTTAATAACACCCAACAAAATAAAAAACCAAAGTGACATTCGCATAAAAGAAAACTTGCAACTCAATTGATTTGACAGAAACATTAAAAAACACTGTAAGGTCAAAATGACCAGTAACAAATATTTCCAAAGGATGTTTTCCCTTCTTACTTAGTGGTCTTTCTTCACTCTGAAGTACCTTAAGTTCAAAAAAACATCAATTTAAAGTATGAATAAAAATTTCAAGGTAATGTGAAACATACTGGTTTATGGAAGTTCAGTGGCACAATTTCTTTAGAACAAGAGAACTTAGCAGGAATAATTTTACAAGAATCTGCTTGATGAATATCCTTCAACTACAAAATCGAACAAGTGTAATATAAAATCACAATCACTTAAAAATAAACTAGGTCATCACAATTACATAAGAACAACAACAACAAAAAACATTAATCTCAATTAACTATATTACCTTGTTAAACTCAGCAATGCATCTGAAATCCACAGACCAAGCTTCGAAAAGCAAAACAAGAATATGTAAAATTCCCAATCCGCCAAGAACAATCAAACCATCAAAGAAATCTAAACTCGGAACCACAGCAGCAGCCCAGGCCCCAGACTGAAACAGATCTGGTCTCAAACTTCATCTTCACTGGATTATGGAATCCTCGTGTTACCGGAAAGAACAAAAATGATAAAGCTACATTCCCTACTAATCCAAATCTTAGTCCTACACTCTCTAGTTTGAGTTGCCATATGCAAAAATGAAAAAGAAAATATATCTGAGTTATATCATAATCAACATCAAGAAGATTACTAAGAAATAAAGATCGAAAAAAATCGTTCTAAAATTCTTCTTACACTGTCAATCCAAATTTTGCAGATGCTTTTTGTTGATCTTTTTGAAATTCATGTGCAAGTTACTTGCGAATGACCAAACTAATAGAGCAATGAACATTAGAAAAAAATGTTAATTCCGTTCCTATTACAATCCCTAATGGTCCTTTTACGAACACCGGAGTTTTCCATGTCGAAACTCGATTATTGTCTTTATCACTGTCATTGAACACCATGAACATTCAAAATCAGATTACTGAAGAAAATAACATAAAGTCATGAAAAAACTTGGTAATAATAGAAAATCAAAAAAAAACAAAAATATATTGCAGTATAATCCTCTTCTTACCGTTTTTATTGTATATCTCTTCACTTAATTTGCATTTCTTAGTTATTTGCACACTCAAACCAACATCCTGACTTGGCTTTGTCATCCTATGAACAATCAATAACCTTCTATGAAATGATTACATTCAAATTTGTAGTATAGAACATTACAAGAAAGAAAAAAATCACAGAACCAACAAGAAACACAAGAAAGAAAAAAATCAGAATCAAACCATACCTCTTCTCAGATCTTCAACAGATGTTCTTATTTGCACACTTAAACCAACATCCTGACTTGGCACAATTTGTTGTTGTTGAAGAACTAAGCCAACAGATGAAGACGCTAACAATTTGGAATGAATCACATGGCCATAGACTCTGATCAACTTTACCAGCATTTCCAGGGAAAGGCTTGAATGCGTGAATTTGTAAAAATCATTAAACACATGAAACTTGACCCATGATGCTATAAACAACACAATTGATAAATCAGAAATCTAAAACACTTATTCCTAAATAAAAATAGGCAAACAACAAATAAACCATAGACACTACATCTACACATGATACATAACAATGTTGGACTCGTTGGAACATGCCATCTCGAATAGTTTATGAGAAGCAGGAAGAGGAGCAGCATCTTCTTTCTTCAAAGTGTCAGATAATGAAATATTAGAGTTATTAACTAAAAAGTACCAATGACCAACCATGTATAAGATTTTTAATTAAAATTCCAGTAGTGTTCTACATTCACAGCACAAGATAAGATATCGGTACTAAAAAAAAAAAGGCACACTAAGCAGGTAGTTTCTTGCTATTTATGATACAACCAACATACATCAAAGATACTAAGTAGTTAGTGATATTACCTGCAATTCTTCCAAATCTAACTCGGTGAATGGATTTTGACGCCCGACCTTCTTCCCATCTTCACTTACAACCTGCAGATTTCAGCACCAAAACAACATGTGAATGGACACGTAGATATGATTTTAATGTGCAGGACATGATCACAGAAAACAGTTAAATGAATCTAACCACTTCTAAGCTTCGAAGAATTAGCCAAATTTGCATTACTGAAATAATACTCAACCTACAAAATCCAAAAAAATCAAACAAGTAAGATCACAACACTCAATCATTTTTCACCCATAATCCCAACCCACTACTAACTACAATAATTCAAACAAAATACCCATCGTAATCAAGGGGTATTGAAGGATGAAACTAACTCAGAACATGAAATTTGCAATTTAAAGTATAAGTCATAAGACTTTACAATACTAACAGATTGTAACTTTGAAAGTCATGTACAGTAAACTATAGGCATTTGTGCATTTGAATATGAAACTCAATCATTGTAAAGAAAAGGTAAAGATTAAAAAGACTAGTACATTATCAATACCAACTGTTCAAATTAAAAGACTTTCCATCCTTAAAGAATATCTTAGCTAGGTCAACCTTAAACAAGTTGAATCATAGTCAGGGTAATTAACTTATACCACAATATGTATGATAATTTCACATAGATAAACACAAACTCGTGTTGCTTACATTATATTGAACAAAAACTTTCCTTGGTCTCATGAATACGAAGTCAGTAAGCAAAGAACATTAGTGGAAGATAACTTCTTATCTTGTACCTCGTTTGTTAATCAGCCCCTTTTTAGGATCAATCGATGGTACCATAACATCCAAGAGCAAAATTGGAAGCTTTCGATTAGGGTTCTTCTGAAAATGACAGAGAAGATGAAACTGAGAGATTAGAGTGAGAATCCCATTTTTGGAATCTAAAGAATATAAATGATGAGATTGAAATATTGTGTCTTTGTAAGAAGTAGTAAGAAGAAAAATAATATTACTGTATTTTTCGTTTTCAGAGATTAAACCATAAGAAAATTTGCGGAAAACATCCAAGTCAACTCAAAACCCTTCAATTAGAATCAGACACAAAACCGTAAATTCAAAAAATAAATGAAAAAAGAAGATCTGAACTTTACCTTACAGAAAACTTTCAAATACGTGAGATCTTCCTGATAAGAACTGGGCTACCTGGGGTACAGTGTTATTCGATTGATCTAGGGCAGTACTCCTCCTCTCAATCTTGTATTTGATCTCCCTCAACTTCACTCGTGCAACATCAGGAGAAAATTTTGAGGTACCATGAACCATGAAAATGGAGAGAGAAAAGCAAATGCCCAAAATGGAGAAAATTTTGTTTAGGGTTTTGATAAAAAAACATTAACGGTGGTGATGGTGCCTCATACGGATCAAGGAAATATTTTGATGGTCCAGATTCGTTATTGGATGGTCATACGGATTGTGTGTTAGTTAGCATTTTGTGTTAGTTACCATTGTGTGTGTTAGTTACCATCTTACTGAAACGAAAATTTGAAAGGTGGATAACGGATTTGGAATGTTGGAAACGGATATTTCTATCGTAACGTAACGAATTTTGGAAATTAGGATTCATCAAAAATATTTGTTTTTTTTTTTAATTAGGTTTCTTAGTTTGTCATTTGTTTATAAGTTATGATTTGATGAATTGGGTTGAACCACAACAGATGTTCAATTAAAAGGAATTGAGATGTAACTTAATTTCTTGTATAAATTTAAGCTTTACCTATTAACAAAAAATATATGATCATCCCAATTGGAAGGAATTGGGATGCAGAGCTTGATGTCTCGTAGTGGAGAGTTAATGTTGCGACTCTTAAGTTTTTGCACACGTGAGACATCCCATTTTGCATGTCCGATAAGTTTAACGAGTTAGGGGAAGAGTTTATTAAGGATAATAAGGTGTACA
>JAJJMC010031210.1:3880393-3942702 GCA_023531435.1 Papaver californicum | reverse complement strand
AAAATAAATAGATGGGGGTACCACCGGCCCCAACTGATGATTTCCATATACTTACCCGCACACACACACTTTTTTTGTTCAACTCAGAATAGCAGAACTTATCTTGGACTTGAACCCTGTTGACACACCCAAACTCTAAATTAAATGGAAATCATCAGTTGGGGCCGGTGGTACCCCCATCTATTTATTTTATTTTTTTTGTATTCTGAACTGCCTTTAGAACTAGTTCAGTTCATATCATTAGTTTATTTTATGTTATGTTTTTGTTTGCTTATATGCTTAGTCTGTTTCTAACCTCTGTACTAGCTTCTTAAGTATTTTTGAACTTATATATCTCTGTTCTAGTTCCTTTGTATGTCAGAAGTCTGTTAGCTTCTATAATACTATCTATTTAAAGTAATTATAGTTTGTCCTTTAAAGGTTTTTGTATTAGAATTGCTCAGTTATTCTTGCTCCTTGGACTTGCTAGCCACACTACTTAGCATGTGCTTTGTTTGTTTGAATCTTCCTAGAACCTGTGTAATATCTACCACTATACCTTAGTTAAAATTATATTACAGGTACTCTATGTCTGTCCTGTTTACTATTTTGTTTAAGATACTCTCCTTTTTTTCTACTGCAATATACTGCATATTCCTTCTAGCCTGAATAGTATACAGCTTTGCTCATTTATTCTCTGAACTGCTTTTGTTCACTGCATACTGCCTGTATACACTCTCCTTTTATTGCTATTCTGCGGGTCTCACTAGATTATTCTTATATTTTCTGATACAATTTGCTTATATGCTTTTTCTGATCCTGTGTGACTCTGTAATAGGCTACTTATATGATCTTTTATATAACTATGTACTTTAATCCTATTTACATAATTAACAGCATCTTTCTTGTGATTATTTTGTGCTCTGGCTACTTGAATCTTTTAACCCAAGTTTCTTAGTCCTTCTGGCTACTGTTGTTCTTAAATACTTCCATATCTTATTTCCTCTCCTCTCTCTCATTGTCCTAGCAGCCTATTTTGTTTTCTAACCTAAGTTATCACTTTGTTAATTGTCTTCCCTTATATGATCTCGTGCCTAGGATTGTGTTATGTATTCTGTGACTTGAACCAGATCTGCTCTTTTAGCTCTAAGTTCTTTCTTGTGTTTCGTCTTTCTAGCTGAATTCCCAGTTTGCTGATTGCTTTTGTCTACTTCCCTAGTTGCACTAGCACCTTGTTAGAATTTCCTAGTCTTGATCTCTATTTGCTTCCTATTTGTGTTCTAATTTCTCATTCACTCTCTTCTTTTGCCTTTGTCCTTATTATCATCTGGAGAAGTCTGAATTCACGCACGGTTATCTTTCCTTCAGGCCTTTTTATTATTCCTTCAATTTCTACATCAGTTCTCCCACCATTCTTTGTCCAATTACCGGCTTTTATATTGCCTAACAGTTTAATTTAGCCCATTGTCCACTGTCTAACCCTTACTAATACATTATCCTTTATATTCTTCTCCAACATAATTCTCTACTTCTTATGTTCATGTTTCCCCGATTGGTCCTTGCAAGCTAGGCTCCAACATACTTCCCTACTTCTTTTATATCAACAGCTTATTCTTCTTCTTATTTGCAAGCTCTCCAGTTGGCCCAATCAAAGTCTTAACTATTTTATTCAACTTCCCATCTACTCGGTACATAGTTTACAAACTTCTTCTTTCTAAGTTCCTAAATGAATATCCTAGCATAAAATTATCAAGGAATCAATCACCGACAACTATTCAATATTTGTGTTGTCTGACATCGACATATAAACCTTCAATCTTATTTCTCTCGAAAACCTTAGCCAACGAGAATCATATGAATTCTCTTAAGCACTTTTTTCAATTCCAACAACATTTCACAGTCCCAAAATTGGAAGACGATGAGGATTGTGCTTATTATGAAAAAATAATTTAACTGTGAGAATTTTGCTGCATTCTCAAAGTTACATACATGCTCAAGTTAACCCGCCTCCACCTGCACAACCATGGGTGTGCACTGGCATTTATGGCCTGTCTCACCAAGAAGCACGAAGAAACCTTTGGGAAGATTTTCCAACTATCTTTCCCAATATCAACACAAACACTCCATGGATATTCCTAGGTAATTTCAATGATATAATGGAACAATCCGAGAAAAAAGGAGGAAGGCTAGTAACATATGCACAGACTCAGCATTTTTTCACAATGATAAATCAGATGGGATTCATAAATATGGGATTCCGAGGAGATCCATTTACATGGACAAATAATCAGCCTGGGCAAGACAGTATTCTAGAACGCCTTGATAGAGTATTAGTCACTCACTCATTGGCGAACAACCAACCCCCATGCAGGAGTTACCCACCTCCCAAGGATAGCTTCTGACCACGCTCCAATCTTGTTGCAGACGAAATCGATTAATTGGAGAGGTACGAAAAACTATAAATTCGAGCACCTTTGGATCACCCATCCGCAACTCAAGCAAGTGGTAGAAACGGCCTGGATCCAGCAGAGCGATATAGAGCCTACTCTGGATCTACAACTAAAGCTCATCATAACCATTCAAACGCCAACCGAATGGAATAAGGAAATATTTGTCCATCTCCCTACCAGAATCAAGAACTCAACGACACAAATAAAGAAAGGGCAACACCAATGTGTAATTCAACAAGGAAATGAGCAAGATTTCTGGCTAACTCGTGAGAAAAAACTTAGGACTCAACATTTGACCTTACTTCAATGCCATGCAACCTACTGGCAGCAAAGATCCAGAATTCAATGGCTGCAGTCAGGTGATAGCAACATAACTTTTTTCCACACCAAGGCAACCATTCATCGGGGACACAAAAATATACAACAACTACAAGATGATCAGAACATTTGGCTAACCAATAAAGATGAGATTACACACCTCATTCTGAATCATTATACGAAAAAATATATAGCGCCCCCCACAATAATTGATGAAGAACTTTCTAGAGCAATCACCCCAAGATTAAATCCAAGGCAATGCGATCTCCTAACTGATGAAGTAACTCCAACGGAAATCAAAAATGTTCTCTTTTACATAGATTCTGAGTGAGCTCCAGGTCCAGATGGCTATTCCTGTAAATTCTTCAAAATCTTCTGGGAAACTACTCATACTCAGATAATAGTTATGGTTCGCAGCTTTTTTAATTCCCTAAATATTCACCCGCTCATGAATCACACAAACTTTACACTTATTCCAAAAGTAGAACATTCTTCAAAACCATCACAATTCAGACCTATAGGTCTTTGCAACGTCACCTATAAAATCATAGCAAAATTCTAGTCAACCGTATGAAACCGCTTCTCCCCTTCTTGATAAGCCCTTACCAGAGTGCTTTTGTTCCCCAAAGATCGATTCATGATAACATATCAATTGCAGGAGAACTATTCCACTATATCAAAACTTCAGCCCTAACCAAAGATCATAAAATAGCTCTAAAGCTAGATATCCAAAAGGCTTATGACAGTTTGGATTGTGGCTTCATCAAAACAGCCTTCACTAAACTAGGTTTCCCACCAATGTTTGTAGACTATATTATGCTTTGTGTAACAACATTCACATACTCAGTCAATATCAATGGCACTCCACACAAATATATCACACCATCAAGGGGCATAAGACAAGGAGACCCATGGTCTTCTTATATTTTCATCATTTGTGCAAAAATATTATCAACAAACTTGGGAAACCTGGAAAGCCAAAACCTTATTGGAGGACTCCGTATATCCCAAAAAAAACACCGGTCTTGCACCTAATGTACGCGGATGACCTCCTAATCACATTCAAGGCGTCTACGGAAAGCAGCAATCACCTCAAGAATTTACTCGATTCTTATGGCACTTCACCGGGACAGGTAATTAATACCTCAAAATCCATCATTATTCATCATCCAAGACTAGATCCACATAAGGTGGATAATATACATCAATTATTCGGAATTCCTACCACTTCAAATCCCTTTATGTTTCTAGGGGTACAATTCAAGCATGGAAGATCTTCCTGGCATATTTTTGAACCTCTACTTCAAAGGATAGCAAGAAAAGCAAAAGGATGGATGGCAAAATGCCTTACTCCTGCTGGAAGGTTAGTACTCATCAAAACTTCTCTAACACCCACATCTAACCATCTTATGCAAGCCCAAATTCTCCCCGCCCATGTGCACAAACAAATACATTGTATTATTAGGAACTTCTTCTGAGGTCATGATTCTCAGTCAAAAAACTTCATCCTATAGGCTGGGGTAAACTATCCCAATCTAGTTCAGCAGGTGGGATTGGTATTAGGAAGAGAAATGAGCATAATAAAACACTGCTTATGAAAATAGTATGGAATTTACATGACCACCCTGATTCTATCTGTGCCAGCATATATCAAGTTAAATATCTCAAACAACAACCAATTTTCCAAAACCCTCATATATTCCATCTTCTTCTAGTCCACAATAGAGACAACTAGCCTCACTCATACCCACCATCCAAAATATTATTTCCACAGCGTGGGAAACAGAATAACAACACCCATCTAGGCTAATTGGACTCTACATTTTCCCAAAATAGACCCTATACAATGTCACCCTATCCAAACAGTAGCGGATATCATCGATCCTATAACCCACAACTGGATACTGATAAACTCGACACTCTTCCGCCACTCACAAAACAAAAAATTATTCACATCCACCTCCCCCAAGATAGCACTCAGGATAAGATCATGTGGCCACATTCAAAAACTGGAAGATACACCACTGCTTTCGGATACAATTGTCTAACCCATGAGGTAAACCAACAACCCGACCAGAACCCCCTACCAGTATCCAAATTCCTGTGGACATTACCTTGTCCACCAAAAATACAACTTTTCTTGTGGAAAACAATCAATGAAGGCTTACCCACCTTCTCCATCCTATCTCGTATACAAATCATCAACTCCAACCTTTGTACCCAGTGCAACATTGAACCAGAGATGGCCGACCACCTTCTCCTGCGATGCCCAATAGCAAGCACAGCCTGGAACACCCTCATAGATCGTCTCTCAAACAATCATCCAGATAACAATAACCTTCTGAATTCTATAACCCCCCGAACAACCGTCACCCAACTTTTAAAACAGCCAGTCCTCCCTGTACCATAACCGCCTTCTGTTTTCTCCTCTGGTCTCTCTGGTGACCAGAAATGAATGTATATTCCGTCATTCCCAACCAACATCAGATGGTATTATTTTGCGAGCCGTCAATCTGCAGCAGGAGTTCTCTTGGGCAATGACAGCTCGTCCGCCGGTTATCCCTGGTGACTCTTTGACTACGAATCCAACTAACGCCATCAGAAGAACAACAACAATCTCGGTGGGATGGACCATCCCTATATTGGATTGGATAAAGATCAATGCAGATGGTGCTGCCAGAGGATACCCAAGTTTAGCGGGTGCAGGATTTATTTGCATAAACTCGGAGACAAGAACACTTTTAGCACTAGCACAACCACTCAGAATCACAACTGCCTTATCAGCTGAAACCTGAGCTATGTTTTTGGCCTCCATAGAGGCAACATAGAGACAGTGGCAGAATGTCATCTTTGAATCGGACTCGGAAAACCTCATGAGATTTCTTACATCTTCCGCGGAACCGCCTTGGTATATATTTGTTATGATCAAGGAGATAAACTTAATATGCGCTAAATACCTCATTGCGTTATACAACATAATTATAGAGAAGGAAAAAAGTAACGAATGGACTCGCTAACCACGCAGCTGATGAAGTCAGTCGAGGAATTTTTCAACAAAAATATGGGACCAGGCAATCCCCTTTTTCACTAACCAAATTTTACTAAATGACTCTATGGGTATTACTTATCCACGTGTAATCTCTCTACTAGATTAATGCTTAAAAAAAAGATCTTTTTTTTCCTTTTATATATAGTTTTTGGATAATTATCGGATTAGTATCCGTTAATCTTAACAGATTCAGATACAGAATTGAATTTCAATTATCCGTCGGATAAGTATAGGATACGGATATCCGATAAAATTAACAGACTCGGATACGGGACAACCACTATCGTTCAGTTAGCTACCGTTGACAGCCCTATGAAGTCTTAGTATCTTACGGTAAAAGACCCAGACACTCTGTAGACAGAGCTAAAAGATCGCTTTGATCATCAAAAAATTGTGATTCTCCCTCGTGCAAGGTATGAGTTGATGCACCTTCGTCTACAAGACTTTAAGAGTGTAAGTGCATATAATTCGACATTTTTTCGAATTGTTTCTCGTTTAAAGCTATGCGGAAAAACAATAAAGGATTCTGACCTTTAGGAAAAAACTTATTCCACTTTCCATATATCAAATATATTACAGTGAGAATTCTCTCTCGATACTGTTGTTGAAGCAATATACTTGATGCAGCGAAAGTGGAATAATTTTTTTTCCAAAAGGCCAGAATCCTTCATTATTTTTCAGCATAACTTTAAACGAGAAACAATTTGAAAAAGTGCCGAATTATATGCACTTACACTCTTAAAGTCTTGCAGACGAAGGTGCATCCACCTATAGCTTGCACGAGGGAGAATCACAGTTTTCTGATGATCGAAGCGATCTTTTAGCTTTTTCCTCAAAGTGTACGAGTCTTTCACCGTAAGATACTGGGGCTTCAAAGCCTCGTCAAGGTGATGACAAAGAAATATCAAGGCCTTGGAGCGATCCTCAAGGGAATATTTATTGCCAAGG
Source organism: Papaver californicum (assembly GCA_023531435.1). Taxonomy (NCBI): domain Eukaryota; kingdom Viridiplantae; phylum Streptophyta; class Magnoliopsida; order Ranunculales; family Papaveraceae; genus Papaver; species Papaver californicum. Next base: position 3,935,958 of record JAJJMC010031210.1, on the reverse strand, counting down.
ATAATTGTATTTCCAAAAAAATTGGTACTAAAATGCATTTCAACGTCCAAAATCCAGGACAAATAGTTTTTTCCAGTTATGTCCAGGGCTATAAAGTTCAACTTGGATAGAATTGACATTGTCTGAGATTAAAAGAAAGAAAAAGAAAAATTATTAAATATAAAATAACTGATTAATAAAGAAATATATATATAATAATGTTATTTTATACAATCAAAAGACTGTATCGAGGTATGTATTAATGATCGAATAAAATTATTGATTTTCAATGGATTTGAAAGTAGGTCGTATACAATGTAGTCAATCTCGGTCGAGATGGTTGAAATACCGTTGTTAATATCGATTTTGATGGTTATCCGAGATGTCAATGTTCGTCTATATTTACTAATATTTTACCTATATTTATTGAAATAAAGTCGAAATATTTTCACTGATATTTATTGAAATAAAGTCGAAATATTGATTACGTTATCGTCCAGTGCATAAAAAGATAAAAACTTATAAAAAAAGAAATGAATGAATAGAATAAAGTATGCACACTGTATAAGTCAAAAGTACAAAAGTACTTGGATATTGCTACGTGTGAGTATAAAAAATTGCTTAAGAAAAAAGAAAAGACTTTCCAAATCAGAAGTCAAGCTTACTTTCGCGATTCCCGACTCCCGAGTATGTTTGAATTAAAAAACAATACTTTCAGAAACAAAAGTTGTTACTCTTACAAATGCCTAAATCTGTTTGAATTAAAAAATCACTTTTAAAAACAGAAGTTATATATACTTTCATGGAATCCCAATTCAGTGTGAAAAAAATAAAATAAAATAAAATACCAAGCTTTAAAACAGTATAAGCATGTATACATATTCCCATACGGATTCCCAAAAGAAGAAAACTTTATGGATTCTAACAAAGAAAACAGTATAGTTACTATACGATCAGTACTCATGCAATCTGTTGTTCGTAAAAAATTCTTTTTGCACCGAACATTTGTCTATGTACATTATTGTTTTTGTCTATTAAAAAAGACAAACCAACAAGAATGCGGAAGATCAATTATCAAAATAATATTAAACTGCATAAATAAAGAAAGATTTATTATTCAAGAAAAAAATATTTATCGGTTAGCTGATAAAGTTTATATGATAATGTATTGTAAAATAGAGAAAACCAAATGATAAAAAAAAATAAAAACGAAAATTCTTATTAAATAAATAAAATAAACAAACGAATGAGCATCTAATTATAGGACTAGACATAAAAATATTACGATAGTTAAACGCTAATAACCCATATATATAATAAGTCAATTTAATTCAAATAAGTCAGTTGAATTAGAAAAGAACCTAATATAAACATAACCAGGGGCCTTTGTATTTTCCCATGTAAGATTTGTTCTGCGGGCTGGACAAAGGGGTGCTCAAAGTAGTTTTAAGTGCTGACTGCTGAGATATTAGCACCCTCTACCTTCTATAGCCGCACTTTTGTTTTTCCTTTCCCTCCCAAAAAGATCCTTTCTCTTGTCAACTTCATCACCATTACGAATGCCTGAGAGAAAAAAAAACATCATGTTGATAACCAACTCCTTCAAGACCATGGATTCTTCATTTTCTCACTACACATCAATAATCGATGACTGCATAAAAATCAAAAACCTCAAACTTGGGAAAATCCTTCATTCATATCTCATTAAAACAGCTCTTAATCTAAACGTATTCCTTACTAATCGTCTCATAGATATGTATGCAAAATGCAATTCAATCAAGTGTGCCCAAAATGCTTTTGATGATGCCCCAGTAAAGAATAATCATTCCTGGAATACAATTTTATCCGCATATTCGAAACTGGGGTTCTTTTATAAAGCTCGTGACCTGTTCAGTGAAATGCCGAGCCCAAATCTTGTTAGTTATAATTCAATGATATCTGGTTTGACTAAAAATGGGTTTCATATAGAAGCATTAGATGTTTTTAAGAAAATGTATAGTCAGAGTGGTGCTATGTTAGTTGATAATTATACGTTTGTTGGTGTAGTTACTGCTTGTACTGGTTTGGGAGAATTGGAGTTGGTAAGACAGGTTCATGGACTTGTAAGTGTAATGGGATTGGATATGAATCTCATTATGTATAATTCCTTGATTGATGCGTATGGGAAATGTTGTGACCCTGATTCGTCGATTTTGCTTTTTAGCCGAATGCCAGAGAGAGATGTTGTGTCATGGACTTCAATTGTTGTTGCTTATGCACGTGCGTCTAGATTAGAGGATGCCCGTTCAGTGTTTGATCAGATCCCTGTTAAGAATAGTGTGTCGTGGAATGCTTTGATAGCCGGGTTAGCTCAAAATGGGCGTGGAGAAGAGGCATTGCTTCTCTTTAAGAACATGCAGGATCAGGGAGTTGCACCTAATGCCTCTACGTTTGTTAGCGTTATGAGCGTTTGTGCAGATCTAGCACTTATTGGAAGTGGTAAGCAGATACATGGGCACATTATTAGAATGAGTAGTAGTAGAGGAGAATTGCTTAATTTATTCACATTCAATGCTTTAATTGACATGTATTCAAAGTGTGGAGACATGAAATCAGCTAGTATAATGTTTGATCGGACACCAGATAAGGATGTCGTTTCTTGGAATTCATTAGTAACTGGGCTTGCTCAGAATGGGTTTGCAAAAAAGGCACTAGATATTTTTGAGAGGCTGACTGAAGTGGGTGACATGCCGTTAAATCATATCACATTTCTTGGTGCTTTATCTGCGTGTAGCCACATGGGTTTCGTATCGGAAGGACAGCGTATCTTTCAGCTGATGGGTAAATATGGTGTACCTCCAAGGTCAGAGCACTATGCTCTACTGATTGATATGCTCGGAAGAAATAATAAACTTGAGGAAGCAGTGAAATTCGTTGAGAGTGCACCTAGTAAATTGGATCGTTGTGGTATGTGGGGTGCACTTTTGGGTGCATGTTGTGTCCATGGAAACTTGGATATCGCAAGGAAGGCAGCAGAAGCTTTATTTGAGTTGGAACCTCAAAATAGTGGGAGGTATGTGTCTTTATCCAACATTTATGCTGCAACTGGTAGGTGGGATGATGCTCGCCGAGTGAGGAGGCTGATGACAGAGAGAGGTTTGGCAAAAGAAGTTGCTTACAGTTGGATAGAGGTCAGAAATGAGAGACATGGGTTCGTGGCTAAAGACAAATATCACTTTCAAATGGAAGAGATATATGATATAGTCGCTGAACTTGTGGGCCACATGGAGGCAGCATGTGGATCCTCTAAAGATTCATTTGAGCACGAAGCAGTTTTTGCTTATTAATCTCGATCTAAGTTGAGCTTTTGTTTCAATTGATTCAAACCATTCATGTCTCTCTATTATCAAACCACTGTGCTCACATGCAGATGACACCCCTGTGACGGTATTGCTGTTTCATGTTGCAACTTCATTTGCTTCAGTGCCATAACTAGTTGTCATCCCGTGCCCACTGGTCACTTAGGAAAATACAGACAGACGAAATTGAACCAACTCAAGCAGCAAGATTGTTACTAATTGACTTGGGTAAGTTAAAGGCAGTTAAAAGCTTGCTGAGAGACCATACTCTCAAGTGTTACTAGGTACCTTTTTTAATCTGAATCATAAATAAACCTTGTTACTCTATTTCACCTAACTCGTATATACAGTACTGCACGTATTTGATCAATGTATTGCAAAGATATGACCATTTATCTGATTTTAGATTGTTTGTTCTTCTGCAGTGTCAAAGGTATATAGGGAATAGGACTGGAGTTGTCGTGCTTCATCCTGATCAGGCGTTCGCATCAGTGACTTGGATCTCCATGTGGGCGTCACTGGTAGTCTTTAATGGTGTGTAGCGACATCCTTCATCAATCTTTCTCTCCCTCTCTATAAGAAGCAACTAGTTATTTGAACCTAGAATGCCTTCCCTTAATCGAAACGTGATTAATAAGTAGATTCCATTTTCACAGTTTCCGTCTGACTGTTCCATATCTGGCTTTTGACAGTCTAAGGATAGGCTGATACGCAAGAAGTATACCACCAAAATGGGTTTATTGTTACTTTTGGATAAGTTGGAGTATTTGAAAAACGTAGATAAAAATTTGTAGTAGTAGTAGTGCTCCCAAGTTGGAGATTAGTTGCTAATAGAACCAGGAGGGGAGTTAATAGGCTTTTAGGATAATAAGGGAGATTGACTTTTCAATTGATTCATTTCTCTTCTCAAGAATGTTCTTGGGAATTCGAAAAGGTTGAGGGAGTGAATGGAGGATGGAATTGGGTCAGTCTCCAAAACTTACAATAAATATTAGTAATCATCTTCGATAACAAAAAGAAGAGGCTTTATTGGTTTTTGGGGTGTTACGTTTAATCTCATATTCAGATCTATGCTATAAATTATTATTGCAAAGTTCTACTTTCTTCTTTGTTCTGCAATGTATTTTTTTTCCATCAAAATGAACTGATACCTGTGTCCCTGCTATGAAAAAGCAGGAATCGAACTTGAATGTGAGAAACCGTATATATATCGTCATGATAAGAAGCTAGGAAAGCTTCGTATTACCCAGGTACTGTAGTTAGCTTGGGAATCCAGAATACATTGGTGTGCTGTTCAGGTTAAGGTTGGGACTAATAAACCAATCATCATATGCAAGTTTGTTAGAAATAGTTTGATCGAATCTATTTCTCTAGATTTGGAGTTTGATGAGGGGTAAGATGACATTGTTTTGAACTATTGAGCACTGGTTGTAAAGTGCATCTTACTGGTTACCATGATGGTGATCAAGGTGAGTCCTTTTTATCAGTACATATCAAAAAAAAAATCTCTAGTCTTAAGCTCATGTCCCGTCGTGTATCAGCATGAGTATTTTGGGCTTGTTCTATGATTTTATGAAGTTCTATAATGTTAGCACCTTCTTCGCTGTCACGAGCCTTAGTACTTAGTTCATTACATGCTAAATTGGTAAGAAAATATAAATTAGAATTTCTTTCCAGATGAGATAGTACTATTTAATTACAAATGATAATATTTTCCATATCAATTTATTTATAATTATGTTGAACTTATTAAAACGTCTTAATTTGTTTTCTTTGCAGGTGTTAATGAAAAGAAAAAGATAAAAGAAGAAACTGATACCTTCTACAAATGGCCACAGTGAACAGTGAGGAATACAATGGTGGCTGTAACTCTAAACAAAGAAAGATTTGAAATTTCAATATCTTGGAAGATGGTTAGATATAGTTTTTACTTACTTGGTTAATGTTTTGTTCAGTTGCTGTCAAGTTTCTGTTTTGGCGTTCTGATTTTACATAATTTTGTGTTTCATTTATGGAATTAAGTAGTTTAGGATTTGTTTAATTGTTTTTCCTTTTCTCGCTGACTGAATCCTCCATGGAGTTGAATCCAGCTGCAACTAGATTGAACAAGAAATTGTTAATTTTAGTCAAGCTAGACTGAGATAACTTGTACTTGGTTAATCAAACTGCTGTTAACCAATGGATTGATAAATTTCAACTACGGCGACTTCATTCTGTTTATATTAATGCTGAGTTCCTTTTAATTAATCTAATTAATTCATAGATAACATGATTTTATTCATGCTTGTGCTTTCCTATTTGATCATTTCTTGATAACTACTGGCAAAGATAAAACGCAGACACAACCGAAAGAAAACATTGAAACCCAAGGAATGGCAATTAAGACGAGGTTTTCTCCCTAGCTAGCTTAATCTTAGAATCGTAGATGTTTTTGGCCCCATTTATGTTCCATCTAAAAAAGAAGAGAAAAATAAAGAACGTCTTGATGTCCTTGGGTCTCAACCCATGTAAGGAAACGGTTACGCTATCTGTTTGGAATTTTTGTAGCTTTAATTCTTGGTTATATATTTGTTAGGCTCCTAGCTACTCTTCTTGGGAAGTACACAAATGTCCGAGCAGATTGTGTTGCCAAAGGAAGTAATGATCAGTAGCTTATATATCTTAAGATTTGAAGTTCTGCTCCACCGTGCTTAAATCTCATTAATAGTCCTTTAAAGGATATATATATATATTTTTTGAATTTAATAGGGTGTTTGGATACCATTTAAGAAATTATTTTTTAACTTCTTGAAGTAAAAAGGTTAAAAATTGGTTTGGATAAGCGATTTTGGAATGATTTCTAGAAGCAAAAACGTTAATTTTCTATGAAATAAAATATTTTTACTTCTAACTTCTGCTTTTTTACTTTTAGTATCAAAATACCCTATAAGCTTCAAAGTTAATCTGCCGTTTTTTTCAGTGAGTTTTCCGGAGGAAAATAATGATATATAGCAGCTTTTGCATGGTAGCTATTTTTTTAGCTAAACAATAATATGGATCTATAACATTGAAATATGATTCTAAATAAGATATGACTCATACAACCGTAAGACTAAATAGGAGTAAATAAACTTAGTAAAGAACCTTTGCAATGATTTCTTACCTAAAGACTTTTTGAAATTTAAGAAAGCTTTATTAATGAAGAAACTGGTTGTTACAAGCTTGACGTTAACTCTCTATCCTTACTGGAGCCTTAAATTCCCACTTTTTGTCTAGAAAAGACCTTACCTTCACACTGAAATCACCTAAGTATTCTTAAACAAAACTGCTTATGCATTACATTTTGCTATCACTCAGTATATCCTTTTTAGATGTCTCATCCTATGTGAAAAACTTATCCTATTTATTCTTCTCGCACAAGTATTTGCTCATGTTCGTGTCTTCCAACCTTCGAGCGAATTATTATTTAAGTTTGGGACTTTTCCGACTCTCGGGTGCCTTTTTCTTCTTATATTCGTGTTGCCTTCGAAGCTCTTGTGTTGTCTTGTCGCTTCCCTCTGTTTGAGTCTGACAAAACCAAGTTCTACACGTCTGTCTTTCACATTTAATGCTCTTGTTTTTAAACTCGTCCGTTAATGTAGTCAACATACTTTCCACGTGTCCTGATCTGGTGCTGACGGATGATATCTCAAAATACGGATAGTAATTTTTCAGCTTCTTTCCCATACTTTTTATTGTTATCTTCTTACGTCTTTGATGCTCTAAAATTGCTCCACGTGAAAACTAGATATTTTACTATCACATTTTGTTTCAAAGAATTAGTTGAAGGGCTGTTTCAAACATCCCAGTTGTAGGTTGGTGTAGAAACAACTTGCCGAAAAGAAGGATTTCTATACCGACAAAAGACAAATGCCTTTATATAGATAGAGAACTAGAGACGTTAAGAACCAAGCTGTTAGTTGATTTTGAGTCTTTGACCCTAGTAAAATGAATTCCTGGGGTCCGTCACTGTTTTGATCTTTTTTTAGTCAGAATTCCAAAACTCCACAATCATCTGTTTCAGTCTACTAGATACTGCATGCAGTAAAGACAGAGAAAGAAAGGTGGTGACTGTAGCAAATCTTGTATAGAAAAATCAATTCCTAAGCTAACTGTTACAACTTACAAGTGATCATAGACGTTGTTATTGAAGGACCGTTTGGTACAAAGAGCCCCTCTTCGGAAAGGTTAAGATCGGTCAAACGAAGAAATCTGGACCGTTTGGTGCTTTCTATGTCAGGTTAGACTAAATATAGAATATATTATAAATCTTATCATGTTGAAAATATATTTCTGTGGTTGCTACATTGAAGTCTGGCTGAAAAATAATGGTATGAAGTATGAACATCTTTATTATTAAACCAAAAGAAAAAATGCATCTTTATAGGGCGGGAAGGCAATATAGGGTTGCAGACAGGATGGTCAAACATGCCCAGACCTCAAGACCATGTTTTTTTTAGTTCAGCGAATATTCTTAATTATGTTGTTAATCTAGCTTGGGAGGTTTGGTCAGGATAGTGATGAGTTTGGGAGGTTCATGAACGTCTGTTTAACAGTTTTTTCATCCTTAAGTTACTGTTATTTCATCTCTCGAAAAATCCAAAAAGGATTTCCAAGGATTCTTTCTATCTTACCAATTATATACGTATTTACACTCATTCCTCTTAAACTCTCTACTTTCCATCTTACCATATGTGCAGGGTTCTTTATAAGTTCGGTTGCTAATTTTAAACTTGTTCTCTTCTCATTTGATAAGGGCCCTCTTTCATCTGATCCAATACTCGTGTCATCTTCGTCACCATCACCAATGACCTTTTCACGTTTCCTTGGTATCGCTTGTTTACCGATCAAGGTTAAAAAATCTAAGGTACCACCATGCACTCATGGAGTATTGCCTTATTATTATTATGTAATAAAAGCTGTTATTCTAGGATTTATATCTTATTCATACTGGTATTACAAACTATATCAAAACAAACCAAACTTTATGATCGTTTTCCTTTATTTCTTTCATACGTGTTTCAACATTGAGCTTGCTCTCGTCATTTTTGCTGCCATAGCTAGGCTCCTTTTCAACGCAGATGTTGATCCACCCTTTGGAATCTATTTCTTCTTAGCAACATCATTCCAAGACTTTTGGGGTAAGAGATGGAACTTAGAAGCATCAGATATTCTACGATCAATTTTATATAAACCTGTAAGACATATTTTTAAAAGGAGCTGAGGTGTATACATAGCCACATTAGCGACGTTTTTCGTCTCGGGTTTAATGCATGAACTATTGATCTTCTATGTGTATCGAAATGTATTGGTTTTCTTTGTTCTACATGGTATTTGTGTGGCAGCTGAGATTAAAACGAAGAGGTCCTTGAATGGGAAGCGGCAATTTACTCCGTTGTTTTCGATACTGTTGAAGTACGGATTTTTTGTATGTTATTGTATTTGGTTGTTATTCCCTTGTTTTGAAAGGGTTATGTTTCGGGTCATGATCGAGGAGACTGCTGATTTCACCAAGCTTATTATGCTAGTGAACACCAAAGTGCTATTATTGGAATGCATCTCATATGCACGAAAGGGAATCGCAGGGAATATGTACTCCACCTGGTTATAGCAGCCACAATGATCGAGAAACCATTGGGGCGTGAATAATGTTTGTGTTTTTTTCTCTTTAAAAATACGATTACAAGAGTGCTCTAGATATATTACACAATGTTTATGTGTGACTGTACGTATTGATTGGTTAAAGTGGGAGTATGAATGTGTAATGGTGTTTTAGAAGTGTAAGAATACACTGTATGTCCTGGTAAGGAGTTCTGCATGTACCAAACTACAATTCCATTAGACTTGGAGTTTGATGAGGGGGGAGATGAAATTGTTTTCAACCAAGTAGCACTGATTGTGAAGTGCATCTTAGTGGTTAGCACACTGTACTTGGATATATAACAAATTATGGCACGAATAAAACTGCTTTTGACACCAAAATAAACAAACAAATATTTCTTTATTCTATAAACGAAGCACAAAATTAGGTAAAGTCAAAACCAGAACTCCAAAGACAGAAATTCAACAAACTTGACAGCGCAACTGACATGACTACAGCTGCCTAAGGGAGGAACCAAAGAGGGTAAAACACTGGCTCTAAATTAGAACAAAACACTTACCAATCATGTGTGCAGCCTAATGCTGGTATAATTTGCACCCATCATTTTCTTTTCATTTTTTTAGTTCAAGACTTATCCTTCTCTTGTTACTTGATATTAACCAACTCAACGTCACAGATAAGAGACAATTTTCCTTTATCAGCACCAGACCCTTCTTTGCCATCAGTACTGAGTCCCAGCAAAAAAGAAACAGTAATCATGTTAAAATGTAAAAAAAGAAAAGAGAAAAAAGCAATTGCAGAAAATAGCAGAAAGAAAGAAGCATATGTTCTTACGTCATTGATGGTGGTATGGTAAGTCTTCTCTTGTCACCAACACGCATACCTGATGATCAAGCACATAAATGTCCAGCGTAAAACAACAGATACAAAAGAGAAGAAAAAGAAAGAAAGACAGATCAGATAGTTGAGTGTTTAATATGCAAATTTAAGGGGTGGTTCCTCATGATACCTACCATTAATCCCAACATCCAATCCCTTTATAACTTTCTTTGCACCTGAAACACATGTAGTAAATACTTAAGATAAAGTTCAGAATAAGATATAACTGCTACAAAGAAGAGGCACACAAAAGGAGTACCTAACCGGAACTTGAAAGATCCATCGAGCTTCGAATCAATTATTTTACCATCTCTATAAGAAATGTACTTAACAGTTACCTGCACAAGCAAAAGACAATTTAATCAGCTGAAAAATATGTGTTAAATACAACATTCAAGATGTGGTATGAAGTGGTGATACCACCCACTGGTAGGTAAGTAAGCATAGGGACATGTACCCTGGATCCAGGAAAAGCTCCTTCACCATCGCCTTTGCCATATGCTAAGTCTGTAATAACCATACCATTACTGAAGCTCCTTTCTTGTAATGGAATTACTTCCTTCATCTCTCCAGTTAATGATACTTTCTTTTCTTCATCCTCTATGATTGCATTTTTGATACTCTCTTGAGCTTCACTCATCTTATTTTCTTCATCCTTAGTTTTAATACTCTCTTGGGCCTCAATCATCTTCTTTTCTCCATCCTCTGTATTTGCATTTTCAGTACTCTTTTGGGGCTCACTCATCTTCTTTTCATCATCCTCTGTGTTCGCATTTTCAATACTCTTTTGGGCCTCAGTCACCTTCTTTAATTCATCGTCTATGTTCGCATTCTCAATACTCTTTTGGGCCTCAGTCATCTTCTTCTTCTTTTTCCCATTACCTTCATCATAGACATGAGCAGCAATACTTTCTTGGGGCTCACTCATCTTCTTTTCTTCTTCCTCTGTGCTTATTGTTTTATTACTCTCTTGGGGTTCACTCATCTGCTTTCCTTCATCCTCTGTGTTTGCATTTTCAATACTCTCTTGGGCCTCAGTCATCTTCTTCTTCTTCCGCACATGTCTATTACCTTTGTCACTGACATGGGCAACAATATTCATCTTTTTTACTTCATCCTCTGAGTTTTCAGTTTTGATACTCTCTTGGGGTTCACTCATATGCTTTGCTCCATCCTTTGTGTTTGCATCCTCAATACTCTTGTGGGCCTCAGTCATCTTCTTCTTCATCATCTTCTTTCGCTCATGTCTATATCCTTCATCGGTGAGATGAGCAGCAATACTCTCTTGGGATTCAATCATATGCTTTGCTTCATCCTTTGTGTCCGCATCATCAATACTCTTTGGGGCCTCAGTCATCTTCTTCTTCTCCTTCTTCTTTCGCTCATGTTTATATCCTTCACCGTTGACATGAGCAGCAATAGGTTCACTCATCTGCTTTCCATCATCATCCTCCGTGTTTGTATGTTCAATACTCTTTTGGACCTCGGTCATCTTTTTCTTCTTCTTCTTTCGCTCATGCCTATATCCTTCATCGCTGACATGAGCAGCAATACTCTCATGGTGTTCACTCATTTGCTTTCGATCATCCTCTGTGTTTGCATTTTCAATACTCTTTAGGGCCTCAGTCATCTTCCTCTTCTTTCGCATATGTCTAGTACCTTCATCAGTGACATGAGCCGCATGAATCGTACTCCTGCAAATAACACAATTTATAACTCTGTTGTACTGATAACTACATTAGGAAAGGTGTACCTACTCAATTAACTCCATGAGAGAAAGAGATTCAGACAGGAGAGTCTCGTCAGTCGCAATAGTACTAAAAATAATGGACAAAGACCAATCCAATGTGATGATATCCAATTCCAAAATCTCAAAACGAGCCAGGAGCCCTCATTTTTCATTAGTTTTCTCTGATTTGAGTTCTCTAGTTCATTAAATACAAGTGTGGCACAACTTTCATAACATCGAGAGGAATGCATGGTACAGCAAAGGTTACTAAAAGCTACCGGGACAAGAGAATAGTATAGGATCAGAACATATATTTGGAATACATTTTCGCATTATATGCTAATTTCCCGTTAGTTGATCTTCAAAATTAATAAGCAAAGCTGCTAAATGATCAGACTTTAAACATGGATAAGAAATTCCAATATCTTGTTCCTTGATGCGATGAAACACAAAATTTCTTTCTACAGTGCATTTGTACCTGTCTATGCATATGCCACAATCTCCACCTACTTCTACAATTTTGTTTTCGGTAAAAGCTGCAATGAAAACCGCAGAGGTTTTAAGACAAAGAAAGCAATATACAGTCAAATATTAAAGCAAGGTATAATTAAAAACTAAATTCAACTAATTAGTGAAACTGAAAATAATCACATGTACAAAAAAATGAATCACCATTCTCAGACCAAGAATTCCTCATATAGAAACCAGCAAGATAAACACTTCGAGGACCAATAACTGTAAAAACAACATCATCTTCGTCTTCGAACTCAAGGTCCAACGGACATGACACCTTCTTAGACGGCAAAAATGCACACAAAAGAATTGGATCATCATCCCCGACAGTACATTGAACGGCATTCATTTCCACCGATGCACCAGCTCCCAATGTTGCCTACATAATCAAAATTATCAAAGCCCTGATATCCAAAAATAATGCACACACATCTCTTATAGCATGCAAGTAACTGAACTCCGTTTAATTAATTTACAAGGTAATTGGATTCTTATGATACAACCAAGCGGGGAGAAAGCATTACAAAATCCCATTTCTTAAAATAAAGGAAAATAAATCAATCAATTCCTTCCTAGGAAATGGATTGAATTACTAACCTGAGAAATGCGAATCCTCCCTTTCTTTTTGTCAAATCGATGAGTGAAGGATTTTCCTGGTTGTAAATGAACTCCTGAGAAATAACAAAAATAAAAATAAAAATCAGATAAACCCCATATCCAATTTACTTCCATTAATTCAAATTTTACAAAAAAAAAAAGAGATCGAGAGAGATGTTAAAAAGGAATATTTACCCCAGAAAGCCATTTTGTCTGAGAATGGACAGATTGTTTGATGGATTCTGTCGCCGATGTAGAGTTTGAACCTTAAACCCTAGGAAAGAAAAACTGTCGGTTCATCCGACTCTTTTAAAACCCTTGGAAAGACTAAAGAAGAACCATGTAGTAACTTCTTCTTAACTAATGAATATACTACTAGTGAGTAGTCACTAGTCTTTCTTGAACCACGGTCTGGACTCAACGTACTTCCCCAGCTAATTTGTTGATTGTACTCGTCCCATACGGCCCGTGCCAATGTTTAAACAACGGATTTGGACACAGATCACCGAGACTATAGTCTGCGACACTCGTGACCGTTTTTAACCGAAAACTTATCGTCTTACCTAGAGAGATAGTTCACTAATTGACTGAGGGATAAGTAATTTGACTTATTTACATACAGAATATAAATGTTTGGAATCTATATTATATAAGTAGACATTGTTTTTGCTAATTCAAATTAAAGGGTGATATCAAATCGGTCTTTTTTCGACGTCATATACATTGTTAGTACATTGTTCATAATTATCAGCTCTGTATCAAGGTATCACCGATATTGTCACTACCATCAGTATCTCTTAAAGACTCAGGTGAAAAGTGATTTATGGGAAAATTATGTCAAATCGGTTAACACATTATGTAAAATAATTGTTATTATTTATTTATTTTTGGCAGATAAATGGAAAAATTCTAATAAAAGAGAGTCATTAAAATAGTGACAAGAGAACAACCTAAGTAGGAGCTAATGACTGCATTCCAATTATAAATGAAGTTGAAAATATCATTGTTCATAGCTCATTTAAACAAAGTCCATTGACAACAGTGATAATTTGTTTTGCCATTATAAAGGTCGTTGTTCCTTTTCCTTCAAAGATTCCACCAAATTGCAAAAGGTAACATATTTTAAGTTTTCTTAATTCTTTTTCGATTCTTTTTACGCCACTCCTGATGTATGTTTTACCTTGTCTGCTAAAACCCACTTGAGCTTGAAACTGTTGGATAAATACGACCATACTGAAAAAGAGTACTAACAATGTAGAAAGAGATGCACATTGTTCCAATGTTAGTATTACAAATTAGACAATTTGCATTATGCACCTTTCCAGCTTTCATCAAATAGTTTGTTATAGGAGCACAATTATAGCAATGTGTTCAAACCAGGAAACATACCTTGAGTGGGATTTTAGGATTACAATGTTGTTTATGAGGAAATTAACTTTAAGAACCCATCAATATCTAATGAACTCTAGGCATTTGCAACAGTAAACTCACCACCAACAATCTATTGTTTTATATCTGCACCTTCAGAGATAAGATCTACAGGTTCACCAAGAACCTGCAACACATCCTCTAATTCCATCTCATTTAGATTTCGACCAAATTTGAGGTCTCAAGCACTATTCAGAAAAATCATGTCTTTAACATATTCATTTCTCAGTCTAGACAGCTTAAAAAGAGAGAGAAAACTTAGTCTGAACTGCAAATTAAGGATAATTTCCTATCTACTTGTCTTTCCAGAACAAAATACTTGCTCCATCTTTGATGGACAATCTAGTATTACGAGTAACAAAATTCTTTTGATTTTAATATACCATCCCATGAGCTAGAGCCCACAACCATGTTATAATTGTTAAGAAATATTGCATCAACTAACCCTCTAAATTAAGGGTGAGTATGGATGGTCTAACCCGTCAATCCGATCCGATCCATCTGTAATTTGATATGGATATCCAATTCGTTTACGGATGAATTGGACATGGGTCCATTTTTAAAAATCCTTTAAATATTGGATCGGATGGGGGTGTATGTCTAGAGATCTATTGGGCACCCACAAGGTTAATGGTATTTTAGAATTTTACAAGATATGAAGGTAAATTTAGTAATTTACACTTACTATTTTGTATTATTCATCCTTGAAAGTTTTAATTTACACGTTGTTAGTAGAGAGGAGGAGAGGGTTTAGTTAAACATGTAAGGATATTTATGGAAGGATGATTTTAGATACGATAAATCACTAATTAAATAATATTTTTAGTAGCTTTCATCTTATTTAAATAAAATTTTTAATATAAATCCAGATCCGTCCATATCTAACTCATCTACCCGCGGATGTTAGATCTGCAGATAATGGATTGAATTTAAATATAAATCTAACACCCGTTATTTAGATAGACCGGATGTGGACGACACCAAATCTGACACCAAATCTACGGATATCACCCATTGCTCACCCCTACTCCAAACTTATGTTGTATAATCTCTATATTCCTCAAAAGAGCATTTATCTCACTAACAAATTTCCACATTCATTTGGAATGAAGATCCGTGTTCAATTACCATCACTTCCCATTCAAAAATTCTTCATTTTAATCTCCATAGCCAAATCCTATCTAATACTCCCAACATGGTTATGCCGAGCAAAAAAAAGAAACAACTCCTACCATGGCTGTTTCCGGCTCACTTAGAAAAACAATAGTTCATGCATTAAACCTGACACTTTAAAATGTAGCTAGTGAATATATGGCAAATTGGCAATGCATAGAATAAGGTATAGGATACGACAGGCCATTAAGCTCCATCACGTACCCTAAAAGTCATGAACACAACTACCAACAAGATGCAGAATTTAATCTTTGTATCAGAATATGGTTGTGTCATACCCGTACAAATTTTGAGTGGGACTTTGCCTTTGTGAATTTGATCACTTCATGAAGTTGGCATCTTTCTGAATGAAAAACAAATACTGCTACCAAATTATTAGAATACTGTTCAAATATCTGTAGATGTAGTAATGAGGTGTGGCCTATGTAGTACGTACCGGCCGGTATGGTCGAAATTTCGGCGGTTTTACCGGTACCGACCGGGTAGCGAAACGATATTCAATATATCGTCGAAACGGTATTTTTCCGAGAAAATCGGTCGGTACGGGTAAAAACTGGTTTTACCCGATATAACCGGTTCTGTCCGGTACGTTTTATTGGCCGTCATATTAGAAATCTAATCTAATCCAACGATCGTTATTCGCTTGAATCAGCTGAAAGTTTCTTCTCTATTTTCTTCTGCTTCGTTTCTCTCGGCCTTCTGCGCCTCCAGAGGAATTGCATGGCTAATGGCTCTCGACCTAGGACTTGTTAGTGCAATGTAATAACTAGTATAAACGGAGGGTATTTTTAGCTTTGTCTGCTAGTTAGTTTAAATTTACTCGTAACTGTCTGTGTAATGATAAGGACTAGTCTTGTTGACTTGGTCTTGGTCCATATTATTCTTCTTTTATATAAATAACAGTCCCTTCTCTGATCTTTATTAAGTGAAAATCAGAGCCATTGTCTACCGACTCAGAGCTCTTGATATGGTATCAGAGCCATTGTCCTTTCATCAAATTTTTCATAATCAATTTCAGTTGATTCTTATCACCTTTACTTTCAAGCTTTCATCAATAAAGGCAAATCAAAGACTTTCTACTTCAAATCCATAAAAACTAAATAAAGTTTCTTCTGCAAAGCTTAGTTCATCAAATTATGTGTTGTCGAAATCTCAAATTGTTCAACTATTAAGAAGTTTTGACTTGTATAAGTATGTGGATGGATCTACACCAGAACCTGCTGATTTCTAATCCAGATCATGTACAGTGGAATCAACAAGATCAACTTCTTCTTTCATGGCTACTCTCATGCATCATAGAAGAAACTCATCTTTCTGTGCTCGGTTGTTCTACTTTATTGAATGTGTGGAAAACTTTGGAGAACAATTATAAATCTTCAGTTAAAATCTCATCTTATGCAGCTCAAAAATGATCTTCAACATCTTCGCAAAGGTTCAGAATCTATACAATCTTACTTCAATCGAGCAAAATCTATTGCTCACCAACTTGCTCAAGTAAGTCGTCATGTTCTTGATAAAGATCTTGTTTATCACGTCTTAAATGGCTTATCGTTTGAGTTTAATTCTTTTAGAACATCGGTTAATACTCAACAACTCAAAAGCCTTGAATCTATTACCTCATCTGATTTATTGAGTTTGTTTTTAAGTGAAGAACATCAAATTTATGATTCTCCATCTGACTTAACCACACTTCTGCTAATGTTGCTCAAAACACGAATGCTTCACAAGATTCCTCAAATTCTATGCATTATCAATCAAATCCTTCTTTTGGAGTTTCTTCTGATTGGCACTCAGGAAATCCTGCTGGTGGATTCAGTTTTCGAGGAACTCATATCCATAAGCATATGCTGCATACACTAATAATTTTTCTGCTTCTTCTGTTGGAGGTGAGGGTTGGACACTTGATTATGGTGCAACTCACCATATTACAAATGATCTGAGCAATCTTAATTTACACAATGAGTATCAAGGCATTGATCAAGTGCGAGTTGGCAATGGAACAGGTTTGTCCATTAACAACATTGGTAATTCTTACTTTACTTCTGGAAATTCTAATTTTCTTATGAATAATGTGTTACATGTGCCTGATATCTGTAAAAAACTTTTATCTGTTATTCAATTTACAAGAGATAATCATTGTTATTTTAAATTTCATCCTTCTCATTTCAGTGTTAAGGATATTCAAACACACAAGGAGTTACTTCAGGAGGTGTTAAGAATGGCTTATATGATCTCGACTTCAACTCACCTTCTTTTCAAGCTTTTGTGAGCACTGCTGGTACTTCTGTTGATTGGCATAAAATACTTGGTTACCCTGCTTATATGAATTTAAAGTATGTTTGTCAGCTGTGGATACATCTATTTCCTTGCATTTGATTCCTTCTATTTGTAGTGATTGTCAGTTGGAAAAATCACATGCCTTACCTTTTCATAGTTCTGCTAATAATGATGTTTATAATTCATTTGATCTCATTCACTCTGATGTGTGGTTTTCTCCAGTGCAATCTGTCAATGGTTTTAAATACTATATAAGTTTCATTAACACCGTTAGTAGGTTCACATATGGTTGTATCCACTTGCTTATAAATCATAAGTATTTTCCACATTTTATAAATTCAAGACTCATGTTGAGCTTTACTTCGGTAAACCTATTAAAATGTTGCAAACTGATTGGGGTGGTGAATATAGAAATATTTTTTCCTTTCTTTCTAGTTGTGGTGTTCTTCACAGGGTCAGTTGTCCTCATGAGCATCAACAAAATAGCAAAGCTGAGGGAAAACATAGACATATTGTTGAAACTTGAAACTGGTCTTGCTTTGTTGAATCATGCCTTTATCCATTCCTCTTACTGGTCTTATGCATTTGAAACAACCAATTACTTAACCAACAAATTGCCTACACCTATTCTAGGTAATTCTACTCCTTTGGAATCTCTTTACTTCATGTCTCCAGATTATGAATTTCTTAAGATTTTTGGTTGTGCTTGCTATCCTAGCCTTAGACCCCCAATAAACACAAATTGGAAAATAGATCTATTAGTGTCTTTTCTTTGGATATAATCATATGCATAAAGGTTATAGATGTCTCAATCTTTTAACCAATAAACTGATTATTTTTAGAAATGTAGTTTTTGATAAAACAGATTTTCCCTATAAATCAATGTTTTGTTCTGCACCTACTCTAGAACCATCTACAACTGCCACTTATTTTGCCTCTCCTACACCTTCTTGCATCACACCTGATCCACCTCCTACATATCCTCCTACACCACTCCTAGATCCATTATCTCCAGATACATTTCCACCTGCACCTACAAATTGTGTTCCAGCAGTTTTCCTTGCTCCTTCAGCTGTCACTCATTTTATGCAAACTAGAAATAAATCATGCATTTATAAGCCAAAAGCTTTTAATACTATTTTTGCTGAAGATATGGAGACTCCTACTACATTTGCTGAGGCAAATAAGTTGCCAGTTTGGAGGAAATCAATGTGTGAAGAGATTGATGCTTTAATAGAGAATGGAACATGGGAGTATGTCCTTTACATCCCAGGCATAAATATTGTGGGCTGTAAATGAGGTTTTAGAATTAAAAAAAATGCAGATGGTTCTCTTGAAAGGTGTAAAACAAAACTGGTTGCTAAAGGATTTAATCAAGTTGAGAGTATTGATTATCAGGATACCTTTAGTTAGTCAAGTGGTCAAGCCAACCACTATTAGACTAATGCTGTCTATTGCATTGTTCAAGGGCTGGTCTATTAGGCAGTTGGATATTAAAAATGCTTTTCTTCATGGCTTTCTAAATGAGAAAGTATAAATGTTTTTCTTCATGGCCTGGCTTTGTAGATAAGCAGAATCCTACGCATGTTGTGCTTTAAAGAAGTCATTGTATGGTCTAAAGTAGGCTCCTAGAGCTTGGTTTAAAAGATTAAGTCAATTTCTTGTTTCTCAAGGGTTTCTTTCTTCCATGACTGATACTTTTTTATTCTACAAGGTTTCATCTACATCTGCTCTTTATGTTCTCATTTATGTTGATGATATCTTGGTCACTAGTAGCGCTTTTCCAGGGGTCCAATCTCTTATTTCTAATTTGGGGAAAGAATTTGCTATTAAGGACTTGGGCTTGCCTCATTTCTTCTTAGGAATACAGGCTACTTACAATGATTCTGGAATTCATTTGAATCAGCAGAAATATATGCATAATTTATTGGCCAAGATTAACTTGTAATCATCTAAGTCTGTCTCTACACCTGTAGTTGTTGCCCATACTCATGCAAGTTCTACTCCTTTATACCATTTGATGATTCTGGTTTATACAGGAGTACAGTGGGAGCCTTGCAATATTTGACTATTACTCGGCCTGACATTTCTTTTGCTATCAGTAAGGCCTTTCAAACAATGCACAGTCCATCTGTTGATTATTATAGTGCAGTAAAAAAATATGTGTTATCTTAATGGGACCAACTCATGGTTTACAGTTCAAGAAGGCATCTTCTTTGCCTTTGTAAGTTTACTGTGATACTAACTGGGGTGGAGATCTAGTTGATAGGAGATCTACTAGTGGCATGGCCATCTACTTGGGTCTTAATCTCATTTATTGGTGTTCTAGGAAAGAAAAGTCAGTCTCTAGGTCTAGCACTGAAGCTGGGTACAGGGCTACGACTGAGGCTACTTCAGAGTTGTTATGGGTTCAATCTCGCTTGCAAGAACTTCATCTATCTTCTCTTTGTCCTCATATTCTATGGTGTGATAACATGGGTGCTACTCACTTGTCTGCTAATCCCATTTTTCACAACCGGATGAAGCATGTGGAAATTGCTTACCATTTTGTTAGGGAGCTTGTTGCTACTAAATCCTTGCTTGTCAGGCATATCTCCACCAAGGATCAAATTGATGGTACACTCACTAGGGGTTCATAAAGGTCGGTTCGGCTCGGTTATTGGCAGAGCCGAGTACCTGTACATCCCTATGGTCGGTTCTCTACATGTGTACCTGTACCCTATACTCTCGGTTTGGTTCTGGAACCGTACCCGTCTGTTCGGTTCGGTTCCGATCCTGTACCTGAACATAAAAGCTCTTAAAAATCTCCTAAAAATAACTTCAGTGGACACCTTAACATGCATTTAAGCTTCATGCATAAAGTCACTGATCTCTTCAAGAAGCCTGCCTTCTGGTATCAGACTTCCCCTTCATTGCAATATAATAGTTAAGAAATTTGAGGCAAGTACCTAACCACAAAATGATAGGGAAGCAAATAATGCAAATCAGGAGAGAAAAAGTACCACTGAGTGCTGAGGAATCTTTTATAGTTTTAGAGTAACCTCCGTTATCACGCCTAATGTTCATTCACTTCCAATAAGTAAGCGAGTTAAATCGTACCTAAACACATAAGCTTCAAAGGTTAGCAATTTATATTTCTCAGTTTCCTAAAAAATACATGACATACTAGAAGAACAGGTGGTTTACAGAATCTAAATGAGATAACACAATAGTACATGAGAAGCATGTGATTGCAGCAAAAATTCAAGATTGACTTCCAGTAATGTCAACAGAAGAACTTATGGCCAACAAGAATAAGAGAAGAAAATTACTTCTGAAGACAACAATCGTTATGCAAGATTCACTAATATATGACACTATTAAAAAACATTACGGTTGTGTCAATATAGGTAGGATATCCAGAGGGCTCATCCAAGACCAATCCTAATTTCGAGTGGGTTTTAGACACCGAGACCAACGTTTCCAGCATAAGACTAGAAAATCCTAACCTAGATACTCAAGTGGCAGATTTAACAGTCAGAAACTAATAGGAGTTGTCACTCCCTAACCATACAGTACTTGTGTTACTATAGCATATAACCTAATTACGCTAATTTTGGAGCAAAATTTTAAAGACAAAAACAAGGCCTAGTACTTTGTATAACAATATAAGTATTATATGCTGAGGACATTAATGACTTATATCTTTATAATAAACCTAGTGATGTGAAGGTATATTCGGTTCGGTTGCGATCGGTTCTTAAATAAAACCTGCACCTGATATCTGGATATAATCGGTTCTCTTTTTGTATACTTGTACCCGTCCCGAATTTCTCGGTTTTGATTTGATTCCGATTCGGTTCTGATCGGTTGTTGTACAGCCTTAACACTTACCAAGGCATTGTCTTCAACACATTTTCTATTTCTAAGGACCAAGCTCAATGTCACTATTCCAGATTAGTGTGCAATGTAATAAATAATGTAAACGAAATGTATTTTTAACTCTGTCTGTTAGTTAGTTTAGTTATTACTCGTAAATGTCTATGTAATAATAAGGGCTAGTCTTGTTGACATGGTCCTGATTATTCTTCTTCTATATAAATAGCAGTCCATTCTCTGATCTTCATTAACTGAAGATCAGAGCCATTGTCCACCGAGAGCTCTTGACAGGACTTTACACGAACTTATATATACTTTTGATTAAACATTTAGTTATTCTACGGTGCTTGTTTTTTATTTGTATTTGTAAGAATTACTCTATTTCGCAGGATCTTGTTTCAGTGGGAGAAGATTCTGAAGTTGTAATTAGCTTTAGCTTTTGCTGTTTAAGTCTTTCGACTCTTTTGCAAATATTTTTTCTCCTTAACCATCCATTCTCATTTCAAAATAAAAATAAAAATATGGTTGTGGTGTCGCAATTTTAATTAGCAGTAAATGCCTCTGCGGTAGTTGTAGTTCCATTATTTCCATGCCTATGCGGCGGTTGTAGTTCCATGCTAAATTTGGACTTAAAAATGAATGTTTTGTATCAGTGGACACATCATCAGAACCGTCGGTTTTAACAAACTTATCATCTCTTTCTATACTTAAGCAACTCGATTCGTTAATAATTTTATTTTGATCGGTGAGTGTATACTACTACATCCTCCAAAATTTTGTAGGCATGAATATTGTCGCACAGATAAAATTTTACTAAAAAGTTATATGCAACAATAGAGGGAATAGGAGCATAAGTGGGTTGTCTTTTTTAAACGGGGTAGAAAGTTCCATGAATAATAACGTGTCAATGTAACTACCTTCCAAACATATAAGTGTATCAGTATCTATATAAACACACATACAGTTGGGGAATTCAACATTATAAACAAGTGAGGAGGATTTATTCAATCTCTTATCCCTGAGAGAGGGAATGACACCTGAGTTTGGTGATCGTGAGTTCGCGTGGTTCATAAAGGTCTGGTTTACAGTTTATTCATCACTGACTTATTGTTATTTCATCCCTATAAACATCCCAAAAGGATTTCCAAGGCTTATTTCTTTCTTACCATTTATATACATTTTTATCCTACTTCCACTCAATCTCTCTTCTCTCCATCTGAGCGTTGCAGCTGGTTTCTGTATAAGCTGGCTTGCTAACTTTAAACTTATTCTATTATCATTTGATGCGGGTCCTCTTTATTTGATCTACCATTTCTTCATTTTCTTACCATCGGTTCTTTACCAATCAACATTAAACAATCAAAACCCTCGTCATCGTCATCATCATTAGGTCATATACAAGGGTTGTACTACTATGCAGTAAAAGTATTTTTACTAGATTTAGTATTATACACTTATTGGTATTTCGAACAATATCACTACTGTGATTACTAAAAATATGGCATCTTTAAAGATCTTTGGATCACAAAAAATATATTCTGAATCATATAAAAATTTGATATCATATCATAAAATCATCCTATATTAACTTTTAAAAGACAGAAATCAATTAAAAACTAGAAATAAATTAACTCAAACATTAACGTGGTTCAACAATCTAATTGTCTACATCCACGGGTAAAAAGATTTGTATTTTTATTATTCATCATTATACATTATAGAAGAAAAGCATATTATACAATCATGATCATATTGATCAAGGATCAATCAACTAAATTTACATAAACTCTCATACCTAAACTCTTGCCTATCATTCAATGCCTTCAGTCCAATTTTTCCTTAGATTTTCCATCCCCTTTTCCTATTTATGAGCTTAGTATTTATAGACAATTTGATGGGTCCCTCCAATTTACCTTTCCACCTATTTATTCTTATCCATCCTCGGTGTGAAATGCAGTCCTGCAAAACTTATTTGTAATTTTCGCAAGACTTGATCATGCTTCCCGTAAGTCTTAACATGCGTATCGCTTGTTTTCCGTAATTTCTCACTGGTTATCCCGCATCTCTTTTGCGGTCTTGTATTAAAGTTATTGTTTTAGGATTGGGATGAAGGTTGCGGTTTTATTTGAATCATAGCATGTCTTACCGTAGCTCTTAAAAGTGAAGCGTCATGCTTTAGTTCTTTTTGTTCCGCAGCTTGTAAAGTTGATATGTGTCCCTCATGCATCAACGCTCATCATTACTTCTTTATTGTGTCAGACTTTCCCACAACCTGGTGTCGGTCAGGCAGCAAAGCTATCTGTTTTGAGCAGTGTGCCTTACTTTCCCGAAACCTGTGTGTCGTTCATGCATTAACGTTGTCAGGTTTAAATCTTATCAACTTTGCAGCTGTCATTTCAATGCTTTAAAAGGCTTTGTTTCGATGTTTCTCGTCCCATCGTAACTCGCTCCTCCTCCAATAGTTTTTGGACACGCGTATCTTGGATTTTATTCCCTCATAATTTTCCCCCTTTTTTCTTCAGATTTTGACACATGGCAAAATTTTAGAAAAGGAAAAATAGTAATTATTATTTTTACACCTGCAATAACTTCTCTTCCCAAGCGTAGTTTCACTTTTTTCCGATTTTCTTGCTAGCAGTAACATCTTTTCCCACGTTCTTGTCAGTTGGCGGTTTTGAGTCAACTAATTCTCTAATAAAGTTTCTCCCTTTTTAGTTTTTGATGGTTTCGTCCATTTCATCTTTCTCCTATTTAATATCGATTATTTCCCTCATTCTATTCTTTACACCTTTTGTCTTTTTCTTCTTAAAGTTTTAGTGCTTTTCATTCCTTTGAAGTTTTCAAAGATTCTTCAACGCCTTTTCATTCTCCTGAATTTTTGTGA
Organism: Papaver californicum; assembly: GCA_023531435.1. Classification (NCBI taxonomy): domain Eukaryota; kingdom Viridiplantae; phylum Streptophyta; class Magnoliopsida; order Ranunculales; family Papaveraceae; genus Papaver; species Papaver californicum. The sequence goes on along the minus strand of JAJJMC010031210.1, from coordinate 3,911,683 downwards.
TTAAGGATTCTTGCATCGGGATCAAGTTTTTTCTCTTTTCAATCAACAAATTTTTCTTCTGTCTTTCACTTCATTGTAAGTAATCCTTTTACTTTTTCCTTTTCGTACTTGTTTGTTTATTAATCTCTGTATCTGAACCTTTTTGGATTAATCATTAATGATGATGATGATGATGATGATGTTTTTATCTGTTTATTATTTGTTGGAATGAATGATGATAATGGTGATGATGATCTCTCTTTTTGATGATTGGTTGTTTTATTATGGTCCCTTCTTTCTCTTGATTAGAAAATTATTGGCTGATTTGCATTTTGATGTGATGATCATTTTGTCGCTCCTTTGCTTTGCAACTTTCCTGCTTTGTTCTTGCTTTTGATCGTAATAAACTTATTTTTTCTTGCTGTGTAGATAGAAATTCATCATGGCTGGAAAGAATAATGCCAAAGTTATTGGTGATGCTTTTCATCAGGATGATCAACCTTTGGTTAGGAAGTCATCTCGTTATCCTGTATCGAAAAATCACCCTTCTGGATCTACAAATCCCGCAAGTGTTCCTGTTGTGGTCAGCAATCCTGCTCCCAAAAACAAACGGGCTCATGAAAGCTGTAGCTTTAAATCAGTGAACCTTGATGAATTCAAAAGGAATCGTCATCTTTCCAGATTCAAAGTCTCCTTTTATGATCATGTTGAAGATGAAATTATCCTGGAAATGATGGAAGGTTTTGATTATAGCAACAACAAGTTATTAATCAATGCGGGAGCATTAGATGCGGGCCTATAGCTTCCTTTGTATCAGAACGAAAGTCCTTTTCAGTTTGAGGTTCTTGTCGGCCGCAACCAATCCCAGCAAGGCTTAGTGTGGTCCGTCACTCAATATAATGGGAATTGGTGGCGCATACTGGATGAATGTAGCATGCGAAGCCAAGGAATAACCAATTTTACCTGTTACGTTCCAAACCTTGCGGAACGTAAACATTACACAATGGAGAACTTTCACGCTACTTATGCGGATAACATTGCCGCGAAGAATTACAAGAAATGGAGCGTTGGCCCGAGCCGCAAAGGTGGTGAAGGATTCCGCCTGCTATTGGAAATTGATAATGCCAAGCTGAAGTACATTCGGGGACAGTACTTCTTCTAAGGGAAAGAATCCGCGAGGATCACAAGTACAAATGGTACCGCACCCCTCTAGTCATTGAGGGTCCATGGGTTTTTGGATTCGTCCCTGATAATGTGGTTTACGGTCTTTTTACCCGCTTCAATGGTTACTGCCCTTGGCGGCTAAATTTTACTGACTTCAAGTTTGCACTTATCACCGTGGTACGTAAAGTTTCTGTCTTTTTGTACTTTATATATTTCTTAATGGTTAGAGTTTCTCTCTGATGGTTAATATTTCCTCTCTTTTTTATAGACGCAAACTGAGCCGCAAGCTGACGAAGGCGCAAAAGATGATGCGGGAGTGAAGCGCAAAGCCGCAACCCCTGCAGAAAAGGTATTGTTTTAACCTGAAGAATTTTAATAATCCTTATTAATTTCATTTAATGAATTATTGCGGTTCATTAATAGGGTCAGAAAAAGGTGAAGGGCGCACCACGTGCTTCCACGGACAGGGAAGAGGGAGAAATTCGAGATTCTCCTCTTCGTCGTCCACTCTTGATAGGTGAAGGAAGCTCCGCTCCAGAGAGACAAGAAGAAGAGAAGAATATACCTCTTCAAATAACAAACTTTGAGTCTGCGGAACAGGTTGGTGCTGCGGAAGAAATTTCAAATGCTGCCATCAATTTCTCGCACCAAACTGTCGTTCCCGATCCTTCTTTTTTCCTTCAATTCTCTCCTTTAGTCATTGATGAGCCACTTGAAGCTGCCACAAGTGAAGATGATTCAACTGATGAAGAGAATTGCAACCCTCAATATGATCCTAAAATTACTTCAATAGAAGTGAATCTGAAAGCACATGTGGCGGAAGCAGATGAGTTAGCGGACTCTAGAGCAACGGGTAATTCTTCCATGGTTAATATTGCGAGTGTGGCTGCTGCTGATGCAGTACAACCAAATATGGAGTTCCCGCAAATGAGTAAAGGGAAGGGGATTGCAGAAGCTTCAAATCTCTTGGGAAAATAAGAAGAAGCCTTCCAATGGTTTATGTCAAATGGTCTTTTATTTGTTCCAAGCAATTCTTTACCAGTGAAATCAGATAGCGTTTCGGTCTCACGCTTGCGAAAGTGCATGTAGGCTGTACCATACGAAGTGGTTAAAGATGCTTGGTTGAAAGATCAAGGTGAAGCTGTTGACCCACATTCCGCATTAACGAACCTTCTTCTCTTGCGGAAATACTTGCACTTGCGGACGGACAGGTATATTCTTTTCCGCAACAAGCTCTTCTACAGGTATTTTAATTGTTTTTGTACCCTTCGATTTCTTCTTATTTTTAGTTTTATTTATAACTTTAATTCTGCAGCTTGGTCGGGGTCAAAGTGTCGTACATACCGCGTACCAATTCTTCAAAGCGCGGTCCACAATGATGGAGTCCCAATTTAGGGCTGTAGAAAATGATGCTTTGGGTTTAAAGCGGGAAAATGACGTGCTCCTCCAATAATTGCTTGATCTTCAGAATCAAGGTTTTATTCCTTCTTCTAGTTACTTTTTTCTCATTTTATTTCACTTGTTTCTGAATTACTTTATGGGATCAGCGGAGGATTCAGAACTTGTATCTAGGATGCAGCGTAGAATTACGCAGTTGAGAGATCATGTTGTAAGAGTTAGTAATGAGAATGTGGAGATCAAGACAAAAATTTAATGATATTGTTGATAGTCATCATTTAGCACACGGAAGTATGATGAATTAGAATCGCGGCATCGGCTTTTATTTTGGGAGATGGGTCGCAAGAAAGTAGAGTTTGATGCCACTTTATTATGGACTAAAGATTGCGTTTCTGAGGCACAGGCAAGATCTAATAAATTGGAAGAAGAGAACCGCAAGCTTTGTGCGGAGCGGCAGAATATCCTTGCGGGATTTTCCCGTTCCAGATCGTATCATCATTCACAGCTTTCTTCGTACATAGCTCAGCTCATTGAGGACAGAGAAAACTCAGCTTCAGAGGCTTATGCTAAAGGAAAAGCCCTTGCGGATGCTCAAGCTATGATCCGTAATTTATCTGATTCTATTCTTCACTGTGAGAGCGACATTTTCCGTCTGCACAAAGAAGTAGCAAGGTGAAAATATAAATTGAATCATCTGCGGGATAATGAAGTAAAACTAAATCAGTGTCAACATCATTTTGAACAACTCAATGCCAATTATAACAAACATTCGGGAGAATATGATTTTCTCGAAGTTACTAAAGATACGATGGGTCGCGAATTAGCAGAGTTTGAATCCCTCGCAAGAGGTATCCCATTTTACCGTATATTTGAATTTTAATATTATTCCCTCATTGATTAACCCGTTTTTTTGTTTCAGGCTTTGAGGAGAAATTTAAAGATGCAGTCGCAAGAGCTGCTAAGGATGAAGGTGAGCTTGGTGCGGCAAATACTAGGATGGAAGAGCTCAGCAAGCAACTAGAGATAGCTTCTATCAAGGCTAATGAAACGCAAACTCAGCTAGAGCTTGCTTCTTCCAAGGCCAATGAAGCGCACGCTCAACTGGAGCTTTTATATTCTAATATCAAAGGAGCTGAAGATAAATTACAACAAGAAGTTGCGAAGAATGAAAGACTTGTTCGGGATTTATGTACTGAGAGAGGAAAAATAAAATTTTGGAAGACAAAAGTCCAAAATTGCGAAACCAAAGTAAATCAGTACAAAATGGAAATTGAAAATAGAAAAGCTTATATTTTATGGTTAAGAGCCGAAACTCGAGTTTTAATTGCAAAAGCAGTCAACAATACTCTTGATCAAGTACAAGCTGATGGATTTCCTAAATTTTACAAGCGCAAAGATGTCCCGGATAATCCTCATTTTGAAGCTGATGTTCCCGCTCCTTAGCTTTCTTTGATGTTGCTTTATTTTTCTTTACTTCCAAATTGTATTTGCACTTTTACTTTGCTTTGTATTTTTATTCCTGCAAAACAATTCAAGAATATATATATATATATATTAATTGTTGGTTAATTGTATGAGTGTAAATTTATTAACCGCAAGGAAATTTTGTACCTTGAGTTACATTGAGTGAGGGTTGAAGAGCATATCTAACTTCTCTCTGGCCAGGAGGAAATTAGGATACGGTCCCTAGTGTGTCTCTTGAAACGGAGAGTGATACAACAATTAATGTCATGTTAGGCATCTCTGTAGCGAAAGACCCAGTAGTCATACACTCATAAACATTTACATGGACTTTCTAGAGAGATTACATTATGCTGCTTTACCTAGTATGAAGCCAAATTGTTGTATAATTCCATTGCTAGTTGTGAGCACTTCCTGAAGTGGAAAGTATCTGATACAATAGTTAATGTCATGTTAGGCATTTCTGTGGCAAAAAATCCATCAGTCATAAATATTAATTTGGACTTTCTAGAAAGATTGCATTTGATTTGCTTTACCGATTATGAGCGCAAACTATTGTAGACGTGCATTGTTGGTCATGGATAATATGGTTTGAGATATTGTACGTTCTAAGGATGTTGTAGAATTTCCCCATCCATATTCCGCAGATGGTATGATCCTTGTCCCGCGATATCTTGTATAACATAAGGTCCTCCCCATGTAGGTGCAAACTTTCCTGCTCTTTTATCCCTTTGGTATTCCGGGATTTCCTTCCACAAAGTTCCGAAATTTCACCTTTTCATTATATTCTTTTGCTAATCTTCTTTGATATATTTTCCATTCTTTCAAGTGTAACTTCTCTTCGTTCTTCTAAGTCATCCAACTTTTCAAGCATTAAATCTGAGTTCAAATTCTTTTCCCATGCTTATGTTCTTGTTGTGGGTAAAATGACTTCTGTTGGAATAACTGCTTCTGCTCCATATGTAAGAAGAAATGGTGACTCTCCCGTGGACTCCCTTCTTGTTGTATGGTATGCCCATAGTGTATTATGAAGCTTTTGACACCATCGTTTATGATGGCCATCAAGAGTTTTCTTTAAATTCATAGCAATTGTTTTATTTGTTGCCTCAGCTTGTCCATTACTTTGTGGATATAGTGGAGTAGACTTATTATTTTGAATATTAAATGCTTCGAAAAGCATGTCAATATTTTCCCCCCGTAATTGTTGTCCATTATCCGAAACTATGGCTACCGGAATCCCAAATCTACAAATTATATTCTCAAACAAAAATCTGAAAACATTTGTATCTCTGATATGTGCAAGAGCTTTGGCCTCAACCCATTTAGTGAAATAATCTGTGGATACAACTAAATATTTTCTTTTTTGAGTATCTTCCACTAATGGCCCAACAATGTCTATCCCCCATTTTGCAAATGGCCAGGGACTGAGTACGAAATTAAGTTCTGTTGCGGGTGCTTTTATTCTTTTTGCATAACGCTGACATTCTTCACATCTTTTTACCATATTTTCCGCATCTTTATGCATAAATGGCCAGTAATATCTTGCGTTTTTGCTTTTAATGCAAGTGATCGTCTTCCACTATGATTTCCCGCATCTCCATGATGTATATCTTTGAAAATTTGCTACCCTTCTTCTTGTGATAAACATCGAAGTAAAGGTCCCAAGAAAGATCTACGGTATAGAATTTTATCCCGCAACTGATAATTCACAGATTTCGATTGCACCTTTCTTGCCTCTTTAGCGTTTGCGGGAAAAATCCCATCCCGCAAGTATTAATGTATTGAAACCCTCCAATATTCTCTGGATAATTCATTTTCTGATTTTTGTGGAAAATCTATATCATCTTCGTCAGCTGCATCTTCAATATGTTCTTCAACTTCTTCTTCCATGTTTTTAACTGCCCACAACTTAATTGAAGGCTCATAAATGCGCCCAATTTTGACTACTGTAGTGTTTTGATCCTTTATCATTGAAGAAACAAATGCTAGTGCATCAGCATGGCGATTCTTATCTCTGGATAAATTTCGAAAGGTTATATTTGGGATTTGTAGCGCCAATTTTTGCACAAAATTTTTGTATTCTAACAGATCTTCATCAAACGCTTGATATTTCAACTGAACTTTCTGAATTATCAATTGTGAATCACTTGTGAGCCGCACATCACAAATTCCCAATTCAATGATAAGTCGAAGAGCATGAACCACAGCCTCATATTCCACTATATTATTTGTATGTTCTCCAAACTCAAGACGAAATGCATGTACCATTCGATCTCCCGTAGGAGTTGTAATCACAATTCCAATTCCCATACCTTCTTTATTTCGCGCTCCATCAACAAATACCTCCCATCTGCGGGAATTTAAAGAGCTTAAAATATCTTGTGAATCATCGTCTTCTAGTCTAGGCAGACCTTGGATTTCAAAATCATCATCTATTGGGTAAGTCCGCAAGGAAATCTGCTAGGACTTGCGACTTTTTTGCAGTTTGTATTTCAAATATGATGTGGAACTGTTCCAGTTGTGCATTCCATTTTGCTATTCTTCCCACTTTTCCTACATTCTTCAGCACAGATTCTAACGGAGCTTTGCTTGCACCCGCACATAATGTGTCAGAAAATACGTACGTAATTTCTGGGTGGCAAAAACCAGAGCTAAAATTAATTGTTCAATTTTGGTATAGTTTCTTTCCGCAAAGTTAAGAGTTTTGTTGATGTAATATACTGGTTTTTCTACTTTGTCATTTGTTCGTACCAATAATGCATATATACAGCATCTTCGGTTGCGGCTATGTACAAGGCGAGCACTTCTTCAGGTTCTGGCCTTTGTAGTACGGGCAATATGGCGAGATAAGCTTTAATACTTAGGAAGGCTTGCTCACAGTTCTCGTTCCATACAAATTTATTTTTCTTTTTCAAGGTGTCAAAAAAGGGCTTGCATTTGTCCGATGATCAAGCAATGAATCTGCCGAGTGCGGCCGAACAATCATTCAATTTCTGTACTTCTTTAACATTTCTTGGAGACGACATATCAACAATTGCCTGAATTTTTTTCGGATCAACTTCAATCCCTCTTTTGGTAACCAAGTACCCCAAAAACTTTCCTGACGTAACCCCAAAAATGCATTTATCGGGATTAACTTTCATTCTGAATTTCCGCAAGGCTTCAAATATCTCTTTCAAATCTTGTAAATGATCCTTTGAGAATTTACTTTTTACCATCATGTCATCTGCATAAACTTCGAGTGTACGGCCTATCCATGGTTTAAAAATTACGTCTACGAGCCGCTGATAAGTTGCTCCTGTATTTCTTAGCCCAAATGGCATTTTGGTATAACAGTATAAACCGTGTGGAGTGAAAAACGCAGTGTGTTCTTGATCTTCTTCAGCTAGAGCAATCTGATTGTACCCTGAATGCCCATCCATGAAGGATAAAGCCTCATGTCCTTCAACAGCGTCCACCAAATGCTGGGAAGCGGATAACTATCTTTTGGGCATGCCTTGTTTAAGTTGGTGAAGTCTATGCAAATTCTTACTCCACCATTCTTCTTGGGTATAATTACCATGTTTGAAATCCTGGTTGGGTGTTGCACTTTCCGAATAAATCCTCAATCCATGAGCTTTTTCAACTCTTTTTCAACTGACAAATGATATTCAGGTGCTACCTTGTGTATGCGTTGTCGAAAAGGTGTAGTTCCTGGGTGTATGCACAACTCATATTGAACAATACTTGGATCGATACCTGGCATGTCCTCCATCTTCCATGCGAAAATGTCCACATAGTCTTTAAGTAGAGTGAACAAATTACGCTCCCTTTCTGTTTCCATCAACGTTCCAATCTTAATCATTCTGGGGAGTTCCTTTGTTCCTATGTTGACAATTTTGGTTTCTTCAATGGATGTAAAAGTGGATTTGGGATCCCCTAATAGTGTGGGAGCCCCCTTTAACTGCTATGCTGGAAGACTGCCTGCATCAATTTTTGGCATGCTTTCTTTTATTGAAATACCTTCATTTGTTTCATTTACTACCTTACTTCCCGCAGTATTTATCATATATTGGCTTAGGGCTTCTTCTTTAGCCTTCATCTTTTGTTCTTTTTTTCTTGTTTCGTTACTGTTGTTGTCGCTCTTTATTCATGCGGATTTCTGCAAGAATACAAGATTTTGCTTCATTCTGGTCTCCTTTTATCTCCATTTCCCGTTGCGTTGTCGGGAACCGCAAGTATTGGTAGTATGTTGAAGTTACCCCTTTCAATTGATAGACCCAATGTCTACCAATGATGGCGTTGTATGGGGATGGAGCCTCCACTACACTGAATTTAGTCATAATACTTATCGGTCCAGTCGCAACATCAAGTAAGATTTCTCCTTTTGGTTTTGAAGCTAACCCATTAAACCCATAGATCGTGTAGCAAGAAGGCATAAGTTGATCATCTTTTAACCCCATCTTCTAGAAGGTATCATAAAACAGTACATTAAGAGAGCTCTCCCCATCCATAAGAATCTTCCTTACATTCCAACCAGATATTGTTAGCGTAAGCACTAGCGGATCATTATGCATTTCAATTTCCTGGTCAACCTCGTCCGCAGAAAAAGTTAGCGGGGATGCCATCCATTCTTCCCATGCTTCAGAAACTCTTCCCGCAACCTTGAAGACTTCATGACTGCAAACCATTTTATGCAGTTTCTTATCAATAGCTTCACTCATGGATGATTGATCCGATTCAAAATAGGAAATCATGTTAATAGTTTGATCATTTTGCGAAATATTCACAGTTTTCCCCTTATTGAGTCTTGGTGGAGGATCGGGTAAATAAATAAATTCTTTTAGCTCCCCCGCATCGATTAACTTTTGTACTTGCATCTTTAGATTCCTGCATCGGCTTGTGGAATGTCCCCGATAGCAATGATATTCACAATATTCCTTCGAATTCTGCGTGTGTTGAGGCTGCTTTTCTTTTGTCCATGGCCACTGAAAATCTTGTCTGTTTTTATTGCATTTAGGATTTCTGAGTAAGAGGTGTTAAGTTTAGTGAAAATTCGCTCCTCAAATTGGCGGATAAACTTTTTTCTATCATCTGATTTTCCTCGTTTTGATTCATTGTCAGGAGCTTCTTCCGCAGCCCTCTACGGTTCTACAAAATTTGCCATGTTGGCATTCCCCTGATGTTGAGATATTATTCTCGGATGTTGCCTTTGTATATCCTGCAATCTTGCATATTTTTTAATAATATCTCTGAGATCTCCTTTGTATTTTGGATTTTTATCATGAATATCAACAAAAAGTTGGCTTTTTCGGTCGGTTATCCCCCATTTATAACAGTTGATAGCAACTTATGGGGTTATATCCCCTACTGCTTGACAGATCGTCTGCATAATCTCGAATGGTCTCCTCTGTCCATGATGTAAGAGAAAATAGTTTGTCCATCCCTGCATCCGCTGGCTTGTTATACATGTATGTCTCTAGGAACTTGCGGGTCAATTGGGTGTAGGAATGTACTGACCCTTCTGAAAGATTATCATACCATGCTAAAGTTATCCCTTTCAAGCTTGACGGGAAATACTTGCACATAACAACGTCATCTTGTTCCCACCGGGTCATGATGTGGTTGTAATACTTCAGGTGAGTTGTTGGGTCCTTTGTCCCATCATAGCATTCAAAGATAAGAATATTACACTTATACGGTATTGAGGTCAGCGCAAGGTGAGGTGCCAACGGTGTTCTTCTAGCTTCTTTTAACACTTCTTCTAATCGCCCACCTTCCTTATTTTTTAAAATTTTAATTTCTTCTCGCATTTGCTCCATGTCCTCACAGTATTTTTGCCATCTGTTATTTTGCAACTCTGAATCATCAAAATGCAATTTATCTGATTCATTATGTTGTCATGCGGGTTCCAAAATCATTACTCTCTGATCTTTATTGACTTTTGCTTTTCTTCTTGCGGGTCTGTTGGAGCTTGCTTCTTGCCCCTGGATTCTAGTTGTAGATGGTTTTGCACCACGCTGGGCTTTTTCTTCTAGTATTTGGTTTTCTTGGGTCAAAAGTGCAATTTGTTCCGCACAAGTCTGTTGTACCTTGCGCATGTCGTCAATTTCTTTCATTAATTTTTGAATGTGGTCAATGTTATTTGAGAGGTTTCTTCAGATGAATGACTAGTTGTTTGATTTTCAGAATTGTTTACTTGATCATTCATGGGTTGTTGCCCTTGTGACTCTCTCATCATTTCCCTTTCTTGAGGAACCTCTATTGCCTGAGTCCCCTGATTTCCTGTATTGACATCTTGATCTTGCATGGTTCTATGTGTTACTGTTTCCATTTATGTGATCCCTTTTGAGATATAGTGATTTCTTCTTTGTTCAGTCTTATGTTGTTGTAGGAATTTCTTTACCAATATTCTAAAAGAGTTCAGATAATAAGTTATGTGTTTCAAATGGTTTTATCATTCATAATAAATATATAATGCAATCTGATTGAAAGAAAATATTAAACTTACCACAGGTTTTAAAGTTCATGTGCGAACAAGTTAATATCAAGTTCGAAAATTCAATTTAGTTAACATAAAAATTAAGAACTTGATAAGCATAACATAATTGTTTGGCGAAAATTTATGAACTAAATTTTCAAATCAACGATTTAAAGAATATAGTAGGTAACTTATCATATATGAGAGGTATGAAATAATGAAATAATGTGTATGAACACAAAGACAGAGTCTATATATACATCAACCGATTAATTCAGAATAAAACCATATGTAAAAAAAAATCAATATGACTTTTAACCATGGTATTTTAAGGAAAAGAATTTTCCAACATAACATGATTCAAGATTTTCAAGAAGAAAATTTTGACAGGTAGAATAAATTCTTTACTACCACCCTGTTTCTAGCGCCAAATTGTGATTACCAAAAATCTGGCATCTTTAAAGATCTTGGTATCACCACAAATATAATCCGAATCATACAAAAGTTTTATATCATATCATAAAATCATCCTATATTAACTTTTAAAAGACAGAAATCAATCAAAACTAGAAATAAATTAACTCAAACATTTAAAGTGGTTTAACAATCTAATTGTCTACATCCACGGGTAAAAAAATTTGTATTTTTATTATTCATCATTATACATTATAGAAGAAAAGCATATTATACAATCATGATCATATTAATCAAGGATCAATCAACTAAATTTACACAAAGTGTCATACCTAAACTCTTGCCTATCATTCAATGCCTTCAGTCCAATTTTTTCCTCAGATTTTCCATCCCTTTTTCCTATTTATGAGCTTGGTATTTATAGCCAATTTGATGGGTCCCTCCAATTTACCTTTCCACCTATTTATTCTTTCCATCCTTGGTGTGAAATGCAGTCCCGCAAAACTTATTTGTAATTTCCGCAAGACTTGATCATGCTTCCCGTAAGTCTTAACATGCGTATCGCTTGTTTTCCGTAATTTCTCACTGGTTATCCCGCAGCTCTTTTGCGGTCTTGCATTTAAGTTATTATTTTTTGATTGGGATGAAGGTTGCGGTTTTATTTGAATCATAGCATGTCTGACACGTAGCTCCTAAAAGTGAATCGTCATGCTTTAGTTCTTTTTGTTCCGCAGCTTGTAAAGTTGATACGTGTCCCTCATGCATCAACGCTCATCATTACTTCTTTAGTGTGTCAGACTTTCCCACAACCTGGTGTCGGTCAGGCAGCAAGGCTATCTTTTTTGAGCAGTGTGTTTTACTTTCCCGCAACCCATGTGTCGATCACCCATTAACGTTGTCAAGTTCAAATCTTATCAACTTTGCAGCTGTCAGTTCAATGCTTTAAAAGGCTTTGTTTCAGTGTTTCTCGTCCCATCGTAACTCGCTCCTTCTCCAATAGTTTTTGGACACCCGTATGTTGGATTTTATTCCCTCACAACTACAAACCAAACTTCATGGTCATAAGTTTTCTTTATCTGTTTCATCTTTGTTTCATGCTTGAGCCAATTCTTGTCATATCTTCTTCTCTAGCTAGGCTCCTTTTCGACCTAAATGTCGAACCACCATTTGGCAACTGTGTCTTGTTATCAACTTCATTTCATGACTTCAGGGGTAGGAGATGGAACTTTATGGTTTCCAACATTCTAAAATCAATCGTATACAGACCGGTACGACGCGTATTTGACAAGAGTTGGGGGTATATACATTGCCATAATAGCTACATTTTTCGTGTCGGGTTTAATGCATGAACTATTATTTTTCTACATGAGTCGAAAACAACCCTGTTGGGATGTACTGTGTTATCTAATTCTACCTGGGATTTGTTTGGCTATGGAGATCAAAGCGAAGAGATTTTTGAATGGGAAGTGGCAGTTAAATCCGTTGATTTCGGCACCTTTGTTGTATGTTTTTATATTAAGTTCTGATTCTTGGTTGTTATTCCCTGCTTTTGAATGATTAAGGATTGAGAACATTGTAATTGAGGAGATCGCAAATTTCACCAAGCTTCTAAAGGATGTGCTAGTGAATACCAAAGTGCAATTATCATCCGTAGGTCCATTGTTCTGTAGAATGTGCAGAAATTGAATTCCGTATCAGAATTTGTTGAAACTGATGGAGTAACTTCTGGCCCTGGGTATTAACTCTACAACAACATTCTTATCTATCACATGAGTCGAAGAAACCGCACACACCCAAAAATGAGTTTCATGGGCATTTTTAATATCAGAATGTTTGGCATGTATCGTCGAGTTACTAGTGGATCACTGTTAGAAAAATTGATTGGTGGTTGTGGCTCCAACACTTGATAAATTCTATGTGAAATTTGAATCCTTTTTGTTTTGATTTCAAGTTTACAAACAACTTACAAGGAATTAGGTACTGAGGGATATCTCTAAGGTTATTGAGCTGTTGTAGCACTGCGATATGATCATTATGCATTAGCATTTTTTTTCTTTTTTTTAATCCCCATCTCGATACAGTCGAGTTTGGAACTCATCTCACTGGTATACATTAGCATTAATGACTGTTTTTGTTTGGCTGTATAAGTTTGTTGGATATAAAGAGGGAAGGAAATATTTTATCATTTGAAATGATCATAAGCACCCTTATTTTAGGGTCATCAATCTACTGATATATTCATCACCTTAGTTTTTTCTTTTAAATTATCTTCCTCCAATCTTTCATTAAAATTAAGGGAACCTAATTTTAATATGAAGATAAGGAAGGATCTAAAGGTCTTGTAATTTTGTAATGCTGAATTGAATCGGCAAGTTGCAATGTCAGTGATCAATTGGTGGTATTGCAGGTAGCTGAGTTGGTTTAGTTTTTTGGTTTGTTGGCCAATCTCAAGATCTCTTTCATAACAGAGTATCATTATTGAATTTAATTGGCTATTATTTTCTTTACCCATGGAGAGCAAATTTCACCAAGCTTCTGAAGGATTTGCTAGTGAATACCAAAGTGCATCTGTAGCATGGCTCGTCGTATCGGGTATCGAAATCGTACCAGTTCTAACAGATACACAGGTCTGGTTTTGGGCCAAAGTTGACAAGGTTAGCGCAAACCAAGGATGGTATCATTTCTTTTGTTTGAGACCAACATTACACGAAATCAGGGGTTTTGTAACATGGTATTAGTGTTACAATGTATATTTTATAATACTAAAAAACCGTTGGAAAAGTAACGTTATAATTAAAGCTACAATAATTTCTCAATAGTAAAAAATGCTACAATAAAAATTCATTAATTAACGGTTGCATCTGTTGGAGAAAATACTCCAACGATTATGTAGTCAGCACAAAATTAATCTGCTGACATGATGTTGTAACGGATAACCGTTACTCCTTCATATCGTAACAGTTCGACGTAACAGTTAATGTAACGACTACATTGTCTGTAACATTTGAAATCATGCCAGTTGTCTTTATTTGTAACCGTTTTATCAACGATTAATAGATGTTGTTTAGTTGATTGTACCAGTTCAGTTGTAGCAGTTCAGCGTAACAGTTAATGTAACGACGACTTTGATTGACTTTCTGCCAGTTGTCCTTTTTTTTAAAGGTTGTGGCAACGACTAATAGACGTTGTTTAGTTGATTGTAACAATTAGATGTAACAGTTATCATAACGATATAATTCGTAACAACTAACGTGTAATGATTGTAGTTTGCCACGTGTCAATCAACTGTACCATGTGATGTAATGCCTTAAACCATTGAGGAATGATTGTAATAGTAAGGGATTTGCTAGGTGTTGATAATTACTAACAGATTTTATAACGTTGATTCAACGTTGATAAAAAAAATATAGTTTAAAAAAAAATAACGTTATTAATTATGTGTTAGAACTAATATTTTGACCCTGCATTGCAATTCATTTCTGAGCCTGCAGTGCAATTCATTTCTGAGCATGCAATGCTGAATCTAAAACCCATAATTCATTCTCAATCTGCAATACGTACATTCCCATTCTGCAATACATACATTCCAATTCTAGCAACAGAAGTAATTCATTCATTTATTCTGGAATCCATATAACAACCAATTGAACCAAAGATTTGTTCCATCATTCATTTACATACCTAAGTATATATAAGCGTAGTTACATTGAAAGAAATTCTTAAGGCAAAAAAACATATAAGTTCCCCATGTTATAACCAAATGACAAGGTAATGTGTTTCAGTAGTTTCCAGTATGAGCAAGTGTTGTTCTGCATTATACCTTGGCCCATACAAAGTTGTTCATCCGCCAAAAGAAGTAGTCCATTGACATCATAGTAGCGTTAACTACCTCTTGGCATCATCTATTGCCATCAATTCTAGTATCCTGGCAAACAACAAGGATGGTAGTAAGAACAAGCCTTGTGGTAAATTTAATAAGCTCACAACTTTACTACAAGCAAAAGTAACAATCAAAATCACGGCATATAGAAAGTAGTGAATTTTAATAAGATATATACCTCTCTAAAATAAATTGTGGATATGTTGATTCACGTCACACCTTGGCTCAGATGTGATACTTCTGCAAGTAATGAAACCGAATATCAAATTAGGAATAACTTTCGTACGAGAGACAAGGATTTTCAATAATTTGGGAAATTCATTTACATGTTCATTGTCGTTCTGGAATTCATACATTCTCATTGTTGAATATCAATATTTATTCATTCTGGATCTCATCTAAAAGCCATTCAATCACAATAATTTGAACATTGACAACCTAAATATCAAAAGTTTTTATTTGATAGAATTGTCACTGACAATTTTCATACATGGTACATATGAAAAAGAATAAACAGATGTAGTAAGAGTTTACTCACTGATAGAATTATAGAGGAGAATGTGTTACTTCTCGCTTGTGCTACTTTTACAGCTTCGCAGGACCAACAATGTCAATGTACTGCTACACATCCACAAAAATATTTCTTTATCAAGGTCCTGCAACGCTATACAAGAGAAGGGATGAACTTAATTCAAGAAACTTGATCTTGGTTACAAGTTCATTGCCTCACTTGTACATCTTCGCAAGGCCAACACTATCTCGCTTGTTTATCCAGCTTCTGGTGTTTGCATCAATGAATCCTCGAAAAACAAAGAGAATGGTAGTATGAGTCAACCAAATTTTCGTTAAGGGAAGGAGACCATAATAATGATAAGTAATGCAAGAAACTCTAATACGTTAAGAGTTACTCACCAACTGGAATTAAGGAGGTTACTTGTCAGGTTTGATGTATCGATCTCCATAAGGTATTAATGTTTTGTACAAAAAGAAATAACTCACATGAATAGAGTTTTCTAAAAACTTAACAAGTAATATGTTTTCTCAACGAAAACTCTATGATGCATGTGAGTTGTTTCTTTTTGTATATAAAAAAAATAGGATGACAGAAGAGGTGGTTGAAGGAATGCATGAAATAATGCAACATGAAGAAGGGGAAAAAAGAGACAGCAGAGCGAGGAAGCAAAAGATATTGATTACCCAGAGGAATTTTTGTTGGTGAGGAATAAGATGGCTAGGAAAATAGCAGTGAAGGAGTTGAGAAGAGACATGAAGAGGGTTAGAAGAGGTGACGAAGTGAAGATGCGAGTTTTAAGGGTAAAATGAAAGAAGAGGATATTGAGGAAGAGTGTCAGGCATACCTAGCACGTGGTGATTCAGAAAATCAGTTCATACTCAAAATAGTGACTGGCTCTGACATGGATCTGGAATCGTAATAGGAAAAAAAAAATGATTTCAATTTCGATACCGATTCCGAGTGATAGACATCAATGGGTAAGACTTCTCAAATTTTCAATTCTTCTATAAAGAGCTGGTGGATTTTGGGGGTTTAGTTGCTCTAATGGAAATGATGATATTAAGTTTGCAAATGGTAACAACTTAGTATTTTGTAGAAATACATATCACTAAAGTACAAAGAAGAATTGAAATGAAGAGAGTTTAATAAAAATTGAGAAAAACTTAATCTTGTTTTGTTTTTTGGATTTTGGAAGTGTGAAAATCATCAAAGGAGAAAATGCAGGGGAATTATGTTTTATGGAGTTTATATTTTGGATTTAGATTCAAGTTTTATGTATTTCAAATGTTAATGATGACACCGTGATAAAAGAGCTTACATTTTTTTCTTTAGTAACTAGATATGAAATGACAGTGTTGCAAAACAACACTGAACGAACATAAAGGTTCTAATATATTTGAAATTAAATAATGAAAGATATATTTTATGTGATTTCTTGTGTATGGTTGGGTATTGATAATGTTGGAGACTCAAGTTGTAATCTAGATATACGGTCTTATACGAAAACAGGAAGAAATTGCATTACAAATACTATCTTCCGTTTGGTTTTCATCTAAATTGCAGAAACTGCTTCTCAAGACTGAATACAATATTTATTCACCAATGCTGACATCCTACACCAAATACTACGTCTGAGTCTAATTAGGGCTACTGTTTCAATACTATGTCATCTGTCAAAGCCATAATAACATGATTCAAGATTGAGTCTTATTCAACCTACATAATTCAACCGATACATAAAACTACTTGGTGGAGGCATATACACACCTAATTTTAATATACAATCTGACAATGAATTCAAATCACAAAGAACTAGAATCTGACTAAGCAAAGAGAACAAATTATGAACATTAGCTTCTCTTTACTGGTTGGGATTCTCATTAGAGATTCTGCTTCAATATACAATCAATTGATTCACCCATCTACAAACAAATGGTGACATCCTATAAACAAATGAAATACTATGTCTGACTCAGTTTATTTACCAACTAAAACTACAAATTTCACGGAGCTATTCTCAAAACAGAATACAATGTACTGCAACATCTACAAATCTTCTTAATCATAGTCAACAAACACAACAACCATAAAAATACTTGGTGGGGGCTTATGCACACCTAATTTTATTCTACAATCTGACAATGAATACATATCAGGATTGCATAGTATTCAACCTATATAATCAAATGACTCATAAAACTACTTGGTGGAGGCATAAAGCATGCTATTGAGATATTCATAATCACCAAAATATTCTCATAACAGGATACAATTCACAGCAACATCAGATACAAATAAACCTCAAATCTACAACCATATATAGATTTGCATCATTCACAGTCAATAGTTTGTAACCTCCAATTTGTAAAATCATTAAACCCCCAAATGTTGAAAAAAAATTGATTCAGAGAAAAATGGATGAATGACATACCTTAGATGAAGATAACCCGGATTCGCATTTCCAAATTTATGAATCAGTGTCAATACTTCTATGAGAGATCGATTAAACTTAAATATAGGCTTAAATCAATGTTTCGCAGAAGTAATAATAACTGATTGTAGTTCTTGATAAGTTTTCTGCAGCTGAATCTCAAAGTGGATCTGATGAATTTTCCGGTGAAATGGCTGGCGGCAGGGATAAGCAATGAATTCGATGAAATGTGAAATAAATAGAGGGGAAAGATAGGTTGTAGTAATGTCTCAACTGTTTTTATATCAACACATTAACTTGTTTTATCTACCTCTCAACTGATTCTTGTTCTAATTTTCAGACATTTTAAATGAAAAACTATTTTCAGTGATCTTGATTTTATTTTCTGATTTTTGGTAATTAAAATGAAGATTTATAATGTGAAAAAATGTTAAGAAAGGGAATTGTTGGGATGTTGGGATTCATCTTGAGCGTGAGTAGAATTAGGACGCAGATACTAGTTATAGAAGGTAACAAAGTAACTTGGCATTTTAAGTTGAGGATACGAAGGTAATTGACCACAACCCTCTCAAAACTCACTAACAGATACCAATTATAGCAACGACTTCTTACCGTTAAAATTTTTGTAACAACGATACGACGTTCCAAAAAAAAATAACCGTTAGCAAAATAACTGTTACAAATTCCCTGATTTCGTATAGTGCAACTTTAGTGTATCACAAATGGTTACTTGTACAATCTGAAGAACAAAGTCTGACAACTCATACTCAAGTTAGTACACCTGTATACATATCGTTAAGCATGATATATTTTGGTTAATAAGTAGTAATATTATTACTTAGTCAAAAAGATAATAGTTGTATGTATTACAGTTTTATTGCTATATACGTGTGTGTTTTTTTGTTAAGAAAAAATAACAAATGTAAGAGCAATAAAAAAAAGTGTTATTATTGGAAAAATTGTTATTTTTGGATTTAGTAAAAACTAATAATGATTTTAAAGCCATTAATAATTATTTTAATAAGCTTGCCATCACTGATGGCTATTACATGATACCTATTAGTTTAGTTTCAGTGTAATACTACTACAAGTCCACAATATCTGTAATATTAGATTCATATGAAAACAAATCAAAACAATTAACTCATGATTTGATTTTATTTTCTGAAGTAGACAACTGTGGTTAAAATATATTCACTTGGTCAAATGGTTAGAGGGTTAGATTTTTGGTGTTTGCTATGGGCATCCTCAAGGTCAGGGTTAGCCAGCCAGATGAATTTCACGATTGTGCATTTTATGAGAAATGTAAATTTGGATACAAGTCATTGGTTTCTGGTGAAATTTGATGGATAAAATATTAAACGGAAGTATCTGGATACAACATCTGTACCTATTATCATTGGTGATCGACTATTTAAACGTGCCTTACTTAATTTGGGAGCTTTCGTAAGTGTTATGTCAGTCGATATTTATGATTCTTTGAATCTTGGACCTTTAAAAGAGACAGGGATTACAATTCAATCAACAAACAAGTATAATATATATCCTAAGGGACTCGTGGAGGATGTGTTATTTCAAGTGAATGAGTTAATCTTTCTGGTTGATTTTTATATTATGGATATGCAGAATTGAGATAATTGTTCGCCTACTTCATTATTTCTTGGGAGACTGTTTATGAAGACTGCTAAGACGAAAATTTATGTAGATAGTGGTACGCCCACTATGGAATTTGATAAGGATATTATTTGTTTCAACATATTTGAAGTCATGCGTTATCCTAGTGATGTTCACTCCGCTTTCTCTATCGGTGTTATTGGTTCGCTAGCACAACAAATGTTTGATTTGAACGGTCAAGATGAACTTGGAGTTGTGTAGCATAGTAACATTGAATTGGACATTCAAGGGCAGCCGAACTTGGACGCTGACTTAGCCAAAGAGCTAGTGGAGATGTATGGTGCCTTAACGGAATTAAAAGAAACTAAAACGAATAATATTTCTTATATTTCCGTAATTGTAACTAATAAGGTTCATTTACCTTCTATTGTGCAGGCACCTAAATTAGAACTGGAGCCTCTTCCTGACCATTTAAAGTATGCTTACTTAGGTGACAGGGAAGAACTTCCAGTGACCATTGCAAAGAGCCTCACTGACATACAAGAAGAACGTCTGCTTAGGGTTCTGAAAGAGCACAAAACGGCCATTGGTTGGACAATTGCTGACATCAAAGGCATTAGTCCATCTATGTGCATACATGGAATCCTAATGGAAGACGATGCAAAGTCAGTACGTGATGCTCAGCGTAGGCTTAACTCTCCTATGATGGAGGTCGTGAAGAAAGAGATCCTCAAATTGCTAAGTGTGGGGGTGATTTACCCAATTTTTGACAGTAAGTGGGTTAGTCTGGTACAAGTGGTACCTAAGAAGTCTGATGTTACTATTGTCAGAAATCAAGATGACAAACTTGTTCCTACACGAGTTCAAACAAGATAGAGAGTATGCATATGATCAAACCTAAATTCACAAACCTTAAAGCATTCGATTGAGTTACATCTTATAAGCGAACCTCAAGATGGCTCAGTTTGTTAGAATCTGGAGACTAAGTGTACCTGTTGACCAGTGATATAAGGAATTTTGTGGATAGCTAAGCGTACCTGCTATTCTACGGTTGGTGATAATCTGTGATGAATGAATAATAAATGAGTATACTAATTCAATGAATGTTTAGTACGAAGAAGAATTCTTCGATCATATTTCTCTCAATTGCTTGCATCTTAATCACTTTTAATTGCTTTGTTAGTTAATTTCAACCTTAAACAAACGCCCTTTATTGTGACATTTGATAACTAAAACACCTCATTCCTCGTGGGAACGAACTCTATTTACTATTATATTATTTTTTAGTACAGTAGGAGATAAGAGAATTAATTTGTACACCTACGACACGCATCAACCCGTGTTATTATGGCACGGACACGATTAGGTTTTTTTTTTAATGCTAGCTGGCTAATTCAATTTGGTATGGTTTCGGCACCAACGTCATACACATGGAAGACGGTAGTTCCGGCATCAACATGGCGATGGTCCTAGTGGTAGTGTCGGTGGCGGAGGTGCTGGTGCCCTCTGTTGGACGTGATGTTTATATCGATTTATGCAAAAGTCTTTGGGCTCATATTTGGGTGTGGGAGACTGAATGAATATTTTATTAATTCCCAGCTAAAACTAAATGTTACACTGAAAACCTGTTACATTCACACTCCCAGTTGATGTTTCTCATATTACCTCACTGAAACAAAGACGCCATTAGCTACCAATACCGATTACCAACTCAATGTCTTGCAATGTCTGACTCTTCCCATCCTTGACCAAAGGTTCAATGGAGAGGAAGTAGTTCAATACCCCAAATGAACAGGGAGAAGCTCTCCACGGTGGTCACATCAAGTGTTTAAGTGAACCTTGCACAGAGACAAAATTGACGTGAAACAGCAAGAAAATGAATCAGAGCTATAAATATATAAAAAGCACAACACATAAATAGATTATGCATGTTATGTGTATGTTAATGAGAAAAACAAAGGGAAACTCATGTAACTGTAGAGTAAGCGATTGCAAGTTTTTTTTTCTTTCCTATTCAACTTACTTGAATTGAAGGCTTTAGTGTCTCAGTCGTAGGAAAACCAAATGAACTACTTATTTTGATACACGGGAAGTTTAGATGATAACCACCAGATATACTCGACGAGCGTTGTTCTTCTTGCAAATCGGATACAACTGGAGAACAAAATGGAATCACACCATTAAAGTTGTTTTCACTTGCAGTACTTATCTTCCTGAAATCAAAAGATTTGTCACACGCTTGAGATCTCAGGTGAACAATCGAACTCCCATGGAAATCATAGATTACCTATGAACATTTTATTCATCCGCTCAGCAATTAGGCTTCTTAAATCAATGGCCCTGCCCAACACCTATACCATAAAAGTTTTTTCAGGCAACAAATCACAATGCAACAAATTCCTTAATTAGTTAAACATATACCAATACTCAAAATTGGTGTTTCTAGTACATGGTTTGACCAAAAATATCTAAAGCTAGCACTAATTATTTTTTTTTAATATGCTTCCTAATAAAAAGTGCGAAACTGGTGCACGGAGAAACTTAGGATTAAAAGCATCGAAAGTAGACAATTTTGGTCCATGCACTTGCATTCATTTCATAGAATCATGGATTCCATTATCACTTTGTGCCAAACTGAAAACACACTACTTCATCTTATATTCATCTTACTAATATTCTGTTAAACCTGACAAAATCTTCACTAATACTTCATCTTACTAATATTCTGTTAGGCATTTTTACAAACAACAAATGTTCAGAACATTAAACTTGACTAAATCTTCAGTACTACTGCATCTAAAATGGAGTTTAGAAAAGGGAAAGACACACAATAAGAATTAACAAAGCAAAAATTGGATTCATGTATAAAAATTCAGAAAGAAAGAAAGAAATATTTGAAGAACTCGATAAGCAAAAAGTTGATTCATTTTCAATTAGGGCGTGGAATTAAAAAATGTGGAAGTACTTCTTACCAATGTTTTGAATACCGTGAGTATCTTCAGAGTCAAATTATCAGAATGAGCTTTAAATCTGAAGGTGTAATTGAAATCCGAAGATGAATTGTTTCGATTGAAATCGAGATTTGTAATTGAAATCTAAGATTTATTTTGCTCCTTGATTTTTACCAGATAACAAAAATATGGTGATTCAACAGTGGGTGAGAGGAGGAGGAGGGTGGTCGTGACAGTCGATTGAGAAGTCAAATTCAAAAGATGGTGGTGGTTGTCGGAGATTGATATGGATTTATTGAAGAAGAGCAAAAGAAAAAGTGTCCTAGACACAGAAGGGTATTTTGGTAACTTCATATTGGAGGGGGAAAACACCATCATACTTTATATTATGGACTATAATATTTTAACAATTCTTGATTCAAGTTACCGAAAGTCACGTATGGTTAAAAAATATTCAAATACTTTTTTACATAGTTTATAAAAAGGTTATGATTTATTTGCATAAGAATGCTCATAAAAAAAATCATATGTGAAAAAAAAAGTATGCCAAAAAAAAAAAGTATGTTATATAAAAATAACTACATGTAAAAAGATATTAGTTGGAAATATTCATATGTAAAATAAAATTTATACGAGAAATTAACATGTGAGACACATTTCATAATTAGTTAATATTAATGCACAAGATAAAAATACATCAACATAATATTATTGAATTTTGTCATGCATGAATACTTTTATGACATCGAATTTTAAAGCATAAAAGAATACTTATAGACAAAAAAGTCTAGCTAATCTGGCGGGTAAGATTGAATAAAATATTTAGTGAAGTCTGAATCTGAACCATCCATAAAATATTATAATGCTCCATGTTTCATCGTAAAAATACAGGCGATGTGTTTGGCAACTCACACGTTGATAAATGTTAGTTATTGTTTTCTTGTTGTCATATCTTATTAGTAGATCTGAATATGTAGATGCATCAATTTTTATCAAAATTACCTTCGCAGCAAATACCTTAATGAAAAACGATGTAGGTGAATCTCTTCTTTGACCCTGAGAAGCATCTTCTATTGGATACTCAACGTGAAAGTTCACACACCCAAAGCCTTTTAATTCTATGATGATATTGGCAAAAAAAATCACGACCAACTACTCCAACCCCAAAGATAGGGGATTTCTCCTCCCTAAAGTTTATATGTGAAAAAAGACTTCTATCAATGCAATGAAAGAACCGAATCCTAATATAAGAAGGGGAAAAAGCATAGTATTTTCCGATTCATAAGGATATGGATTATTTTCTTTATTTCTAAAATGAGTAAATGTGATAAGGGGTTGCGTTCCTTTTTTTACATTCCTATCAATTGAATATGCTTTCTTCGAAAAAAAAGGAACTCTTTGCTTCTTTTTTACTGTTGATAAAAAAAGATTCTTGTTGATTACTTTCTGTCCTTCTTTACCCCAGATGGATATTGAATAAAACGAGCTGCTTTTTTTAGCGCTGAAATTTTGAGAATAGACGTTTAAATGCCCCGCAAAAGTAAGTAAATACATCCGAAACATATAAAATGCAGTTAATCCGGCTGTGAAATAAGCTATTATCGCGAAAATAGGTAAATATACCCAACTATCGCTAAGAATTTCATCTTAATCATACCATAAATTTCGTATATATGTGAACTAAAATTTAAGCACATCATTTTTCTTTAAAAGTTTGAAAGTGACAAAATCCGTAAACATATAAACAAATTTGATTTTTTTGAATCATAAATCAAAAATCGATGTACGTACGTGGATAAAAGAAGTTTAATTTGTAAAAACGAATTTAAAATTTATAATATGGATAAAAACATGTTCTCTCAAATTATAATTATTAAATTTTGTGCAAAATAAAACATATTATAGGATAATAATTTTTTTCGCTTCGGGGCAAGGGATTATCAGGACCAACCCTAGTAGTAAATACAGTTACAACTTTTATATATCGACGGTAATGCCGATGATAGGGAATTAATAGGAATATCATGAGAAATGGGGGGGTTCTCCAATGTTGCCACCAGGAACCTCACCAGCAATATGCATGTCATGTAGAAAGATTAACATAGGTACCCTAAGTAGAGACAAAAATAAGAAAATAACATTATTGAAATCCTAGGATTATAAGTATAAATACCGATTTAACAAATAAATTAAGACTTAATTTGTTAGAAATCTTGTGATACGAAGAAAAGGCTTCTCCACATTAACATTATTCTTTACTGAAATCGCAAATAATAGGAGATTGAATTCTTGATCAACATCGATCATATAATTTCCTGCTGCTCTCTTGAATGCGATCAACTTTATTGGCTACCAAAACAATTGGTTTACTAGTTACTAGCCTGGTTTAATAATAGAATGAAATATTAACATTTAAAAACAACAAATCTAAACTTAGAACACCAAACAAATATAGAATCAAAACCAACAAGTTATTACCTAACTGTAAGCTCGTGGCAAATGTTTTTCGCGTACTTGTACGATGACAAATACTAAGATATGAGTACATTGATTGTTATAAAGAAGAAAACATCATTTTCATAATAAGAAATCTACCAAAGATACTCACCGAGTGCGTTTGACATTATTATCCGAAGTTTCGTAACAAATGAATCTAAGATTTTGATTTTCACTCATCGCAAAATCAGTAGATATACAACATTATTTGCATTAGCGTGGCCATTTAAGGCTTGAAGCCTGGTACTCTTCCCTATTCATTGTCACCTATCACTAAGATTCTACTCGTCTACATATTTTGTATAACTGACACAAAGCAAATAAAAGACAGTATCCTACAACTCACTAAGAACTGGTTGCCTATTAGAGTCCTACAACTTAGGCAAAGACACATGACCAATTTAAAAAACAGTTAAATTATAGTTACTCGGTGAGGGATTCAAGCACAGGAGAAAACTAGTGAATTACAACTACTTCCTTGTTTAGTTGTTTAGGGTATGTGTTTGTACAAAGGTACACGATGTATTTCTGGAATTAGATACCATGTATGAAGTATAATAGGATTCAGAACCTACCGAGTGCCATACATAAAATGTAAGTATGTAAAACTCCACCAAAGAGATGGAACATAAAACAAAGAGATGAGCATATTGATAATGACAGGGGAGGCGACGGGTTTTTAAACTAAACAGCTCACTAAAATATCGAGGTTATTCAAGATTAAGTGAAAGATCTTTCCCATAAACCCATCTGTGTATTTCCAAGGAGAAAACTCATTCGCACAAACATAGACCACATATTCGAAGCACTGGGTACCCAATATAATTCGTTTTGTTTCTTGTACAATTACTCACTTGTGGTTTACACTTTGTAGTCCATCCATTAATTCAAATTAAAGTTGTAATGACTAGTCCTGTCCATAGTATATTTATATTGACTACTTACATAAGTGACATAAACCAATTTGTGATCCTAAGCAAAATAGAGTTCGATGCATGTTTTATTTTCTTCACCATCAAATTTCCGACAAAGATAAAGTCTGAAGTTCTTAAGATTAATTGTACAAAGAGGCATTACTATTTGAAATTAGCAATTGTTAGAAGAAACAATAGAAACGTGGAAGAAAAACAAGAAACAATTTATGTGAAGGAAAATATTATAATACCAATTATTATAACATAATACAATCAAAAGGAACCAAAGACTAAAATAGATAAACCAAAAACTTACTTTGTAAAAAAAGAAGAAATATATAGAGTATAGAGTGATTACAATCACTTGAGAAAGAACATATGTGATATAATAAATATATATCTAATGGAAAGAGTAAAGTATTGATTAAGGGGGAGAACCATATCATGATGTGCAGTAGTTACATACTATGAATTGAATAAAAATTATGTTCGGATTGGATATGTTCCTAGCTTACCTTTAGGGGGAGTAGTGTTGTCGTTATTCAAATACTTCAACGCTAACATTTATTTTGAATATTTGCATAGCAAGAAGATGTTGTTGAAACTCGGATCATGCGTATGAAGATAGAACTAAGAGATTGTTATGTTATGTAATTTTTTATTAATTCGTGTATTCTCCATATGTAAAGAGTATTACATGTCATTAAAATTGACAAAGGGGGAGATTGATAGAGCACTCCTCAGTTGAATACACCAAGCGTTGGTATGTAAAGTTTAGTTCCAAAACTCAAAGCCCCTTGAGTAGATTACTAAAGTCAACTCTGTTAAGTTAGACTAGGAACATAGAAATATTGATACTTTCTATAGTTACTCTTGAAGACCTGAAAGACAAAAAAAAAACATAATCCTCCAATTCGAGATTAGTAACTACAAGACTTGACTTATTCCATTTCTATATATTGTTCATGTAAGTCTTTGTTCATTGAAAACATAAAATACAAAGTTACGTTTGTTAAAAGACTTTACAGTATTGGTGATTGTTCACAATACATGTCATCAAAGTATCAAAAGGTATGATATACATAGTTGCTTAAACTACTTAAAGTATATGAAATGTGAAGAATAGTTTAACTATAGACTTTGTTGTTTATGAAATTACACTAATCTGTAACTTGTTATTATTTAGTATGTTGAAATTCCGGGAGAATCCGAACCATAATAAGTATGTTTAAAAACAATTTCATAACATAGTTTAAGGAAGGAGACTTACGAAACTTGTTTCAAAGTCGAAAATATGATTCAGGACCGATCCGGGATCGATCCTTGAGAAACACTGATCCAGGACCGATCCTAAGCAAATCTAACTTTTGTTTTAATTTTTTGATTGATATGTTACTCTTCACGGGTTTTATGCAAATATCGAGAAATATATGAGTCAGATTGGAAAGTTCATTAGAATGTCGACATAATGATTCGAACATGTGATAAACTCTAATTTCTTAATGTTCAAGAATACACCTTTGATACTCAAGGAAAAATCCGAAGATATCTATTTTTCAATATCAAATTTGGTAAAAATTATATGCATGCTTTCAATTCCCATAGGTTTGCATATCTCTAGCAAACTATATTAGTAAAGTACATGTTATGTGCTAGCTAATATTAGTTGTCAGACTAAAAGTGAAATCGGTTATGAGTTGGATATTACTTGGTGTTTGCAAATTTTGAAAATATATTGGTACATAAAGTATTTTCAATCAATACCTCGGTCATAACACTATAAATAGGGATTCTTGTATTCTTACAAACTCATCCCAGAATACACCTTTTGTGTGCGTGGAAAAGCCAACTTGTTAAAGAGATATGAGTACTCAAATTAGGTGAAACATCTTGCATTGCCTTTTGTTAAAGTCTTCTTTGGGATCAAGAAGCCTCTTGTTTTACTGTTGTTATAAGGCTAGATTGTTATTTAGTTTTAGTTAATTAATTGTGTTTGAACTAACGGTCTAGTCATCATAGATTGATCAAACTTGTTTATTCCAAGGTCGTTTTTTTCTGCCTAGGCCACTCAAGTTTGTTTGAAGATTTGACTAGTATAGATCTAAGTGATTCTGGATATGATGGGTAGAACTGATGGTCAGTCAATATTAACAGATTTGTCTAGTGCGGTTGATCAATAATGAAATCAATTTCTTTTGCAGCGGTTACTTTGAAGATTATAATTGAAAATTGAAGACTTAAATATTTTTATTTATTGTTATTATCTTTGTGTAACTTTATGCAAACTTGATTCTCTGGGATTACACAAGAAGTTTATCCTGATAAACATCAGACTTGTAGAAGATCGAAAAAACTGTATAGTTGCATTAATTTGCTTGGATAAAGCTTGGTCATCAAGATTGATTATTTCGATAATCATTGTCTTGGTTTGATCTTTTGACCAAATGAATTTATTGATTAAATGGAAGATCCTATGACACAACTTTATCAATGATCTAATGATTGATTCTTGGTGATTAATAAGTGAGTTGGTTACTGGAGCAGGTTAGTCATTTACTGTTTCGGGTTATGATCCAAAGGATTCAGGTGCAGAAATCTTCACAATGGTGAAGCAACTCAAGATAGTGGACTTAGTCTTGGGATTCACATACGTTGGTCAAATTAGTTGTGGGCGCAGGGATAATGAAGGAACTGGGTAACTTAGGGTAGTTTAGTTGGTCTCAACTATACATATAGTTGTGGTACATAGTCAATTTGTATAGCGGATCAATTAGGAGAGTAATCAAAACTGGATTACGTCCAAGGGTTTTTCTTCCAATAAGTTTTTCTCGTTAACAAAATCTTATGTGTCTGTGTTATTTATTTTATTTCCGTATTATATTGTTTATCTTTATAATTAAAGTAAATACACTTGTACGTTAATCCCTTCGTAGTAATAATCTCATAGTTAATTCGAGTAGAACTTTGATTATTACCAAGAATCATTTTGTTGAAATAATATTTTGGTCGTTATTGTTTCGGTAAAATTATACAAGGTGAAAATACATAGTTTGATATCGAAAAGATTGTGGTGTATTTGTGTAGATGGTGGGTTTTTGTCATGGTAAAATAGCAAAGTACCACAACTGTGCTTAGACACCAAATCAAGAATTATGCTAAACACAAAACATAGCTTATACTAGATAAATTTATCGTTGGACACATCAATCCTTTCTTAAGGAATCAACCAATATCATAAACATCCTTCGTATAGCATCCAACGGGCAAGCAAATGGCTCAGAGGCCTAAAAAAGTGTTTTTACACCAAGCTCGTCAGGCACAATTCTGCACTGCCCTTTACAAAGTCGTAAGATGGGAGAAATTAGTAAAGAATCAAGGGATGATATATAAAAATCTTTTTATGGATGTCCTACAACATACTAAAAAATCACATCAATCGGACAAACAGTATAAGAGATATGATAAAAACATTCAACTAAGTCTCAGCTGAAAAATTCCTGAATTCTTCCTGACTTTGGTCTGTTTTTTCTTTTTGAGGCCCTTAACGAACTCAAAATTCAATTCCTTTCACGTTAGGAGATAGATGGTCTTTCAAGCATCAAAAATTTACAGTAGATAATCAAAAAAAAACTCTGTATGAAGATTTTACAGCGTTTTCAGCGAAAACCCTAAATCTGAATTTTTTTGATGACGAAATTTCACAAGAAATCTCTTGTCCATCCAAGTCAAAGGGGTTGATGCCCCCTTACCTTGTCCGTCATAGGTGAAAAAAATCTTATCCTGCTTAGGCTACAAAATTAAGATGTTTTACTCTTTTACCCTCAGCTTGTGAGACTTAGTTCAAAAGTAAAACCCGTGTGTCTATGTCTTTGAGACCAAACTGAGACGTTTTACTCTTTTCCCTCAACTTGTGAGCATCAATTACAAAGGTTCATCTTGAGCGTCTTTTCTTCAAAAGAAAACTCGTACGTCAATGCCTCACTTGTTTGAAAAAAAAGTGTTTTGCATTTTTACCATGAACTTGTGTTTCTTAGGTCAAAAAAAGCGAACTCGTGCGTCTTTTTACCCTTTTTTTCCCTAAACTTGTGTGCCTTAGTACAAAAATGAAAACGTGTATGTCTTGCCTCTTCAACCAAAGTTAGGCGTTTTACTTTTTAGCCTCGAACTTGTGTGTCTTTGCTAAATAGACGAATTTGTACGTCTTAGTTCTAAAGGGAAAGCTCGTGTGTTTTGTTTCAATTGGAAAAACTCGTGTAGCTTAGCTAATCCTTTTAACTAGGGAGCCTTAACGTCAGCTTCTAATACTTGCTTATTAGGGTTTGCTGCATACATACAAATTTCAAAACCCTAATTTATTTATGAAAGGCCATGCTAGGTCTCATTCATATGTGTGGCCTCTCACACATATATTTTCGTATGTGGCCTCATGTACAATTTTATCATGCTCAGCAGCATACACTTATTTTTACAGAATAAGCATGTCAATGCAAAATTGACTAAGTTGGACATATTTCTCCTTATACACAAGTAAATACATATTTATTTTTTCTTTAGTCTACTAGACTCATCAGGCTAGCCAAGAAAGACATATCCTAAGTCAAAAGACTAATTAAGTCTCATTCAACTTAATATTATTACCAGTGCTCAATATAACAAAATTTACAGGAGACATCAAATGTCACAAATGAGGGGATATTCACTAGAGTATTGGTCTGGCGGTCTACGACACGTGGTTCAGCAATACACCCACTTCAGAGAAAAACTCTGGAAAGTTCGAGTAGAAGTTGAGTAGAGGAGTGGTGGTTGAATAACCGACTATTCAACCTTAATCGAAGTGGAGAGCAGTTTTCAACACTTTCTCCACCTTCTCTACTTCACCACTACTCAACCATTGACACTTTCTTCCATAGAAGAGGTCAGGTGAACGGTTACAATGACTATGACAATAAAATAAATTTATCAATCTATTGAAGAAAAAAAATAAGTCTGAAATATGACAATTCCAAGTCTAAGTCTAATACAAAAAAACACAAGTTGAACTCGATCATTCAACCTTCTCACATAGAGAATTGTTCATACTTATCCACACCTATTACATCCCATAGAGTATGATACTCTGACCTTAATATTTTTCTCGCTTCCCTCCCTAAGACCAACCCTTTTCCTTCTCATTTGTGACTGAAGTAAGACTGGAACGACCATTGCTTGGTTTAGGCCAGGATTGTACATATTGATCTCTCGAATCTAAACAAAGTACTTCAATAGTACAAATGTTTAAGGATTGACGAATTATCACCTTCTCACCCACTTTTCTAAGTTACCATTTAATTCGTTTTTACCTACAAAAAACTGGTACCCTCTTCATTTCAGCATTGTTATCAGGCGGGCAATGGTTGTTACCTAATACGTTTAGGAGCTGGTGGAAGTCTGGTCCAAGACTCAATTCAAAGGAGATGGTGTATTCATTTGCAAAGTTTATTTACATGCTACCTGATGCGTGTCGAAGGTGCACACATTAATTCTCTTATCTTTTACTTTACTAAAGAATAATATAGTAGTAAATAGAGTTCGTTCCCACGAGTAGCAAGGTGTTCTAATTGTTAAACATCACAAA